>BSBK01001547.1:2350000-2950000 GCA_027943335.1 Chamaecyparis obtusa
TGTTCATCTGTGATTCGTTCTTTTTTGGTTTGTTCTGTTGTTTTGGTTTATTTGTCTGTTATATTTTCTTTTTTGGTTTGAGATTTGTTCTTGTTTTTGTTTTGTGATTTGTTATTTTTTGGTCTGTGATTTGTTCTTTTTTGGTCGAGCAAAGGCAGAGGCAGAGCAAATGGAGGACAGAGGAAGAGGCAGAGCAGATGAAAAGCTCTTTTCCTAGGTAATTTTTCCTACAGACTTTACTTATTATATGAATTAATAGGTTGTTTATTTTAATGGAATGTAAAAATACTAGTGACTACTAGGTTTATTACACTGAGAAAGATAATAAGAAAAAAATGGTCTACCCTTGAAGCTGTAAACCCTAGTTTATCTTTCTTTTTCAGTTTTCTAGTCCAGTTGTTCCTTATATCATTAAGTCATGAAAGGACTATTCATATCTTTTGTTGTACAATGATGCCATCTTATATATTCATATTGTTTGTTGTTTATTTTTCTGTAATTCTCCTTGAGCTCACAGTTCTGCTCTGCTCACTGCTACTGCTAATGATAGAAATAGGAAATTAAGACCTGTTTGACATGGTATGAAAACTTAGATCTGATACATAACATTAAGAAACCAAACCACTTCATCGAATCGGTAATTTGTATGTTAGAAAATATATCATACCATCGTTGAACACCTGAGTTTCAACCTAACATACTAATGATAGTTATTAACAGTTCATTATATGCACAAGGTAATGTGAACAAAATAATTTAAAAAGACCCCTAAATAACAAATAGAGTTTTTGTTGAAAACTTTTGAACTAAACTTCTACAAAACTAAATCCCTTGGAAAGCAATCTCAAAATGAAACAAAAGTACATGCTGCCTAAATTGATTTCTCGTATATATTGTACCATGTACAATATATTTCAGGTAGAGCAATCCAATTGCCTCTAGTGCCATGCTGCTCTATATAGAGGCCTTGAGTTTTGAGTCTTCCTTAGGTTACCATGGCTCTCTCCTTATAATATTTATGAGATACTTAGTTTCTCAAGAGTTTTTATTTAAGTTTTAGAAGATTGATATCCGCACAGTCAATGGTGTGAGTAGCAAAATTATTGTTAGTTGTAAGAGAATTTTACGGAGTTCAGGATAACCCTAGTGATCACTTGCTTTAATTTCACATTTGTATATTACATAATCTGGACGACTAGGAGGAATGAATATACTCCTATTCATGTAGGCTCCATTTTAATCTGAATAATTTAAAGCATGGGGAAGAACAAAACATTGGCTGCATATGAATTCTCTTCTAGGGATATAGACTACATCTTAACATGACTACATTTAAGATGACATTTTGTCCCTTGTACTTTATGATATTAAAAACTGAATTTTAAACTTTAGAGTGTTTAGTATTATTAGCTTCTAGTGTGTTTCACCTTCCTCATGGCATGATGATGACAAATATGGGTATTACATGTTTGATCTTAGAGATCATTTAATTCGTTGTAATTAATACTTTTTCACCTAACATCCATTCGCTGTTTTCTTAATTTTACTAATTTTCTATTCTAATTTGTAAGTTATTAGAGAGACACCTCTTGTCTATTCTAAGAAATAGCATCCCATTACTCTATTATACTTTCCTTGATCTTTCTTGCTTGTGAGCCCAAAATCAAATTTATTTATTAGCATTTACTAAGTTGTGAGCTTGTATGTATCACCACCATGTTTAGAATCAATCTGAGATATTGTCATGCTCCTTTCAATGTCTATTTTTCTATAAATCAAATTTGTGGACTGGTCACTTAAGCTGCCTACTAACTCTTACCTCCTTTCCTATGCAAAAATAACTCTCACAGCTTTATGACTGTTATACTTCACATTTCCTCATTGTGAAAGGCTATAAGGATTCCCAGTTGACTCCTAAGACTTATCTTAATTCACATTGAGAATACCTTACATATTCTGCGCTTCTTGGTTTCTCCATGGTCTTTGCTTGTGGCTTTTCTTTTCTCCATTTTCTTTGCTTGTGGCTCTGTCTTCATGGAAATTCCATGTTCATGGTGTCAATGCTGCCCCTTTTGTTTTTGTTCATTTCCTTTTCTCTATGCTCCTTGATTTTCTTTCATAGCTGGCTATGAATGCATTCCTATTTCCCCTGTAGATGCAAATTTTTCCCTCCATGGGACTTCCATTTGTGCATGCCAACACACTGTCATCTTCTTGCTCTTTATACTATCCTTTACTTCTCAATTTAATGTCCTTCCCCTTCAAACCTTCCTTACTCTGTCATTTTCCATTCCTCCATGCAAGGGACTATCTTCTTGCCCTCCCTTCTTTTCTCCATTGTCTTTGAAATCAGTATGGACTGTCCCTTCTGCTGTCTTCTTAACTGCCCACCAGCATGTAACAGACGACTTTATGGAGTTGCCTATATTTTTTGTATTTCTCTATTTAAAACTTGAGAAACTCATTAGATAATCTACTATTAAGAAAGAGCTTATGCTCTTGCAAGACTTGTTCTTGCCACTGATGATTCAACTCGAAACTTATTAAATGTGTCACTTCTGTAAAACTTTCTTGTCCTAAAAGCAAGAATGTCTGAAATCATAGCCCCAAATAAGGATATCAAAGTCAAAATGATAAAACCAAGCCGAGATTACTCATGTCCTATTTAAGTCAATATGTTGTGAGATGAATTTGGTGCATGAGCTGCCTACAATAGTAATTGCTTTCTTACTTCTTTGTCCTAGAGAGCTCCAGCCACCTTCCTAGACTGAAGATAGGACCCAACTAGGCATGGAGCAGCTTCAAAATTATAAAGAGTAGCATAGTATTTTAGACCGAAAAGCTTATATAATGTGCATCATTCTGTGTAACAGCTGTGGGAGATTGCTCAGTCCTTTGGAGCCTAACTGTAGGTTAATTGCCAGCACATCCAGTTATTAGACTGGTCATCTTCAGTAGTTGTTGTGTCATGTTTGTTGAGCTTCAGATGTTAGTTGAGGGAGAGGTACATAGGATCAAATTTAGGATCTGATTCTCAGTTAATCTGCTGTTTACCTTGTAGTCCACGTAGGAGAAAAGTCAGGAGTGAGTTTAGTAATTTAATCAGTTTCAAACTTTCAACTGAAGTAGCTGGGCAGTATACGTAGGTGGAAAGATAGGTTTTCTTTTTGTTTAATGAATCAAAGTGAGATGACTGTTAATTTTAGGAGTTAGTTTTTGCAAGATGTAATTTTGGGTGTTTTTGGAGATGAATAAAAATCAGAGATATGCAGTGTAATTACAACCTTATTCTTCTTAATCTTTTGTTCTGCTAAACTGATTTCCTCTGTGTTACTGAGCAGTGGTTGAGCAATTGTAAATACAGATCTGTCTGCATTATCATATATAATAGCAAGCAGGATATGTCATTGGGCTCCAAAAGAGAACCTTGCAGAGAAAAAGCTATATAAATATGCTCATCACAGCCTAGGAAATCTATATTTCAGCGAGAGTAATTCTAACATCAATCTAGAAGCCACCAGGCTTAGAAAATTGTAGATGCCGATGAGTAAAACAAATGTGCTGATGTTGACAGTGGTGTATCCTAATGACCTCCCAGTTTGACCCATGTTGCCAATTGCTGTCGAGAATTGTATTATCATATTCAAGCTTGCAAATGTCTGTAGGATGGTGAAGTCATTCACGTTGCTGGCCCCCTTGAATGTTTTGACAATGCGGGATTTCTGACATTTGAGTTATTCATGGTTTTCCTTGCTCACCATGTCTGCAAGCTCAGCTTGTTGTTCATTGACTTTCATATAATCTGGAGCAGGGGAACTTGAGTCTCCATTAGAAAAGCTTTGTAGCTTCATATTGTCCATCTCTGCCTTAACAACAACAGCAAGATTTGACAAGAGAAATGGCATGATTAGAACAGAAACAACTTGGTATTCTGACTGCGGGAAATTCTCACCTTGTTCTGCATCACAATCATAAACATCAAAAACCCTGCCAGGGCCAGAGCAACATACAAAAAGCAGTAAAAACACTTGACTTCATTCTCCTCTGCAATAGCTTTGGTGGGTCAGACTGTTAAGATTACAAGTAGTACATCAGAAGGCAGGACGCCTCTTTCATCATGTCACATCCTCGATGACTGGGTCTAAGAAGCCCTTAGGAATTCCGAGCACACTTCCTCTGTCATATGAAATACATGTCTTTTGTATGTGGCATCTCTTGGTCTGAAACGGTCATATGCATTCTTTTAGATAAGCATAAACGGCAGTTGTGTTCTCTGTCACTATCTCTTGCGTCACACACATGTCTTGACTTTATTCATTTGTAACCATGTGTGCGATCTCCTTTTATCTTTTTTGAAAATCGTCAATATTGTTTGATCAATTTCTTCTTGCTCTGCACCTTACCTATCTATCAGGCTTGCCCTTACAATCTTATCGGGAATTGGTAGTGTCCACCATTAAGAGATTTTTCAGACATTCACAACATTGCTATTATGTACCCCTTATGAATACTTCAGGTTCTTCTTCTAGGTCTTGAATTGTCTAAGGATCCCTAGGCTGACATGAATTCTGAATATCCTTCATCTTTGTTCTGTTCATCGACATATGTTTTTCACAATCCACATGACTGCCTTCTTGCAAGAGTCTTCCATGTGCTGGAAAACTCCAAGCATCAAAATAGGCTCAACAAAGTCTATTTCATCACCTCGACACCTTGACTGATTTGTAGTGACTGTCCTAGTACAGTCATTTTGGTGTTTGCCTCTTATACATCGTCAGACATAAGGTAACTACATTTATTTAGAGTATACAGGGAATTTTAGTGCTCACAGATCTTTCTAAAGCCTCATACTTTCTTTCACCTCATACTTTCTTTCATCTGCTGTGAAAACCTCTAACATTGTTTACAAGTTTCCTTATGACTACACAGATGCGCTTAGGCTCTAAATGTTGTATACAATTTGGAAGAAATCTAATGCACTTCTTTGACAGAGACAACAAGACTTGACATTCCTTAATCCATAGCATCGTGAGGTAAAGACCAGCTGAAGTAAAGCATCCCCTACTCATGGCACACAGCCTACAAATGGCACTGCCACCTGTGGCCAGTCCAAACCATACTTGTCACTATTTGGCCCCAGTCATTTACTGCCATAAGCCTGATGCTCCTTGACAATCTTCATAGACTAATTACTTACAGATCTGACTATCATTTACACATCATGCAATCTCAACTTTCCATAGGCCTTTTAGCAAACCTATGGATGGTTTTAACATTGTAGAAATTTCACGGGCTTTTGATATTTAGCTACAACTTAGTTCATCACTGTTCAAAATGGAATCAAGATGCTTGTGGGTCTAATGAAAAAACCAAACAAGGATTGTGTGGACAAACCTTTTCATAATATACAGAACTTGATAAACCCAACAACACTTTGACAGTCCTTTCTCTCTACTCTACAACATGGGAATTTCCTTTTGTATTCTGCAACGTTGTAATGTCCCCTTTTTGAGATTGGCCTAAATCTTACCCACGCTTGAATATGATTGCTAACAATTGGATACGGTTGCAAATGTCTGCAGTGTAGAGATCCCTGGTCTAATGTATATACTAATTTCTGAAGACTGCTCTATTTCTTTATGCTGTTGACTGTATACTTCTTCCCCTGATGGCCTGAATGGTTTGTTGGATAGCTGGATAGTGCCTTCTACTTATAGGGCTTGATGTCCTTTTGAGAATGATTGCTTGAGGGTTTGATTGGTTAATCCCCTCAGTAGCTGATATCTTAAGCAATGATCCGCTCTTTAGGAGCACTGATTGCTCATTTTTATTCTTGGTGTCCTTTTGGGAATGATTGCTTGAGGGTTTGATTGGTTAATCCCCTCAGTAGCTGATATCTTAAGCAATGATCCGCTCTTTAGGAGCACTGATTGCTCATTTTTATTCCTGATGTCCTTTTGGGAATGATTGCTTGAGGGTTTGATTGGTTAATCCCCTCAGTAGCTGATATCTTCTGCAATGATCTGCTCTTTAGGAGCACTGATTGCTCATTTTTATTCCTGATGTCCTTTTGGGAATGATTGCTTGAGGGTTTGATTGGTTAATTGGAATCCCCTCAGTAGCTGATGTCTTCTGCAATGATCCACTCTTTAGGAGCATTGATTGCTCATTTTTATTCCTTTTCTACCACTCCTAGCTTGTCCTAAAACTTTGCCCAGACATTAAATATATCATATTTATGGAATAAACGATGTATCAATTATACTACGATTATAACAATGACCTATATTTGCTGTATAGGATATGCACAGTCCCAGTAGATTAAGCTGTCCATGTAAGTTCCAGTTTTGAGCAGGAATGGATGTCTCATAACAGTGTATGCATAGGATGTTATATAGTACCAGACCGGCTGAGTCTATATATAATAATAAGCCACTGGTTGTATGGAGGCACTGAAGTAGTATTCTTCTTTACCATTGCCTTCTATCTGCCTTCTTTCTAATTCATAAACTTTAGTCACTGTTAGTGAGCCCGTATAATATTCCCTGCGTATGTGATTGCTAACTGGATTAACACTACTGATGTACCTATATAAAATGCTGACTGTGTGTTTCCTTCTCTTCGTCTTCATGTTCCATGAATGGATGTCTATCTGACAAGTTGATTTGTTTAGACATATGGATTAGTTTAAGCAATGCTGAACTAATATTCTTTTGTTGCTGGATTACTTATCTACGTTGCTGCCATCTAATTCTGAATCATATGTGTGTTTATCGGCTCATCTCTTAAGTCTGATAAGGACGGCTGCTATCTTATAATATTCCCTTAACCCCTGCCCCATTCTGTCCATTCGGCGACATGACAATTCCTTTTTAATCTTATTCAGCCCTGCTGGTTTACTGATAATGGCATTGACGCAGGTCTTTGGTGGCAGAATCTCTGAAGGATTGTATGTTTTTTTATTATTTATTTATATGCTTATATTTTGATATATATATATATATATATTTAATAGACATCTTATGTATTCATATTTCAGGTGAATATATAATATGTCATATCTTATGTATTCTATTCAATCTTGGAATTGAGTGTGATGTTCAGTTACATTAATAACATTAGTCAAGGGTCATCATACATTAAAATGAATTGGATATTTTGATTGTCGTTGATAATGATATTATCCCTTTCTAATTATATTATATTTTATTATTACCTTTTTATTTTTCTACTTTATATTTTAAGTATTTATTATTTTATTTGTTCATTAATTTAATTTTTTATATATATTATTAAACCTATTTCTAGAAATTAAACGGGGTGATATGGCAAACGTGTTCCCTATATATTTCTGCAAAGTGCCATATATGCTCCTCCTTAAACTATGCAACATGGGTAAAAGCAGTCATGAATCTACAGGAAACTTTCCTCTTTACTGTCTTGATATGTGTGGTCTGTATGCTTTGCATTGTGCCTTATTTCTTCTCTTAAATCTTTCAACGTGATCTTTATGCTTTTCTTAATTTGGTGCACACAAGTGCAACATTTTAATAACTCCAACCAGATGATTCTGTCATATATCCTTTTTACTGTCTTGCAATATGGTCTGTATGCTTTGCATTGTGCCTTATTTCTTCTCTTACATCTTTCAACGTGATCTGTATGCTTTTCTTAATTTGGTGTACACATGTGCAACATTTTAATAACTCCAACCAGATGACTCTGAACACTGTCTTGCAATGTGGTCTGTATGCTTTTCTTAATCTGGTACACACAAGTGCAACATTTTGATAACTCCACCTCTGTAGTGTAAAGATTTTGAGGCTGTGCAATGAAAGAGGAGTAAAAGCACAATACGATTGCCAGCCAGAAACCTTAAATCATGGGATGACTTGGTAAAACATGTTCAAAACATTTGCACTTCTTAATCTAATCAATATTCTCCCTCACGCTTGTACTATTGTTACCAACACTCCATTTGCTCTTAGTGAAAAAACTGAGGAAATCAAAGAACACTGCCAATATGTAGTCTTTTTAGTTTACATGCAATGTCCCTGATTACTCACTCTGTGCACTTACCATGACACACAATCCTGAGATTAGATGGTGAAAAAAGTGCACTTTTAACTGGGCAAATTTTACAGTGTTCACAAATTTTTTCTGACATTCTAAAATTGAGGAAATGATGGAGATGTTTGATATCTGGCGAATCATGCAAAAAAGGCTCGAGTTGTATTTAAAAACTTCAGAGTCATAATTACAGTCGAGATCGACTTGCTAACATTTCGAAAAGTAAATATATACTGTCCCCCGTAATTTAAGGTATTGTCGCCCGTTTAAGGTATTGTCGAATTTTTCTGTTGAAATCGGCTGCAGAACGCCGATGTTAGTGCCTTTTGCATAGCAATTGCTCCTAGATGTTAGTGTCTTTTGAGGAGTGATAATCCCCATACTGTCTGTTTTGTTAATTAATGAAGATGATATTAAATTACCATTTTTAGAAATGAGTATATGGAAGGTTTTGGTGATGTGCAATTTGATGGCTCTATTCTCAGCATTTTGATTGCTCTCTTAACAGGGCATTTTGAATATCCCCATCATTTGACAATCATCTCTCCCTCCATTCCCATCGCTGCCCACCCTCTTTTAATAGACTTAACTCAGATTTACAAGAAAACACTTTGTCAATGACTATTTTGACTAAGGGGTAAAATAGGTCAACAGTTTCGTTCTTTGGTTCTTATCTTGCAAGTTAATCAAAATCATTTGGGCAGTTTATCTTAGATTTAAGATTGGCTGTCAAATCTGTGATCAACTTAATGGTCCAATGATGCTTGAGTTTTTTTTTAATCTTTTCTTCAAATCTTTCAAGAAATTTAAATGCTTAGCACATCTTCACTTTGACAGTACAGAAATCCAAGTTTTGATGATAATAAGGGCTTAAAAAAAACTGTTTTGCGACAGTTCATCCTTAAGAGGTAAAACCCAAAGACAGACACTTTTCTCTACAATCCTTCTAAATTTTTAATTGTCTATTTTAGCCTTCCCTTCAATACCATGAATAGAAATACCATCCAATTTCTGAACTGCTCTACAATGTTGTTGTCTCCTTCAAACTGTACTACTGCCAAACTGAGACTCCGATACTGTTCATTCTTATTCCTCACATACATTAAATGATATTGCTACACATCATTTGACTACTCGTGATGTTGTTTCTAATGATCATGATATGCTTCCTACAACGTATGACAGTGTTATCTTTATATTAATTGACTCATCCTCCTTCAGAGGCCAAATTAGCTTGATTTTTACATTTCTTGGAAATGTATGTTTTCATTTCTAATACTCGTGTTTATTTTCACGTTCTTGCAGAAAAGACTGAAAAATATGCTAGAAGGTGAATCTAGGTTTGTCATTTCTTTTTTCTTTAATTCTCTTTATTTTTTAATTCTCTGTATTTAAGTTATGAAAATTATTCAGTGACATATTCGTTTTTTCCTAGAATGTGAAATGTTGTGACTGACAATTAAGAGAATTTGTAGCTATGAGGTTATCCTAAAATGGAGAAGCTGAAATCATTGAAGTTGATGTGCTTGGTGAGATTTTTGCAAGAACAATAAAAAAAAAGACTTGGTATGTACAAGTGCCTGATGTTATAGATTGTTTTGGCAACCATTTTCTTTAATGTTATCTGCTTTTGATCTATTTTTAAAAAAAATGAAAACATAGAAGTGATATATTTTGGGTAACCGTAACACCAACAATGATAAACATTAAATGGCAGACAGTCACTTCCTTTCCACCTTGGACAAATGGTGGGAGTCTGCACTGTTTTTATAAAAATATGAAGAGTTTTTACTTTGTGGTTTGTCTTCAAACTCAGTTTTTTCTACCTTTGAGAATCTTTCAGCTTCCTAAATTGAATTTCTTAGATCATTATAGGTTTATCTACTTTAGCTATTTTATTGCATAAGGAACTCACAATGTTTTCAAATCTAATACCGACTGATTTATTCCTAAATTGATAATTGACTTGGTGACAGGTTTACACACAATTCAAGCAGAAAATGCAAGCTCATAACCCCTAAATACAAAATATTGAATCTTGCTGTGAAGTGTGTTAGCAAGGATCACAAAGAGGGCTAAGCATCTTTTTCAGTTAATTACTTTTCATCATTATAGCAAGGGATCAATGTAGGAGTGAAGCTGCCCATGTAGCAAAGGATGGGATTAGCCACCTGCCATTTCTTTAATATTGTTCTGGTCAAATTGTATTGACCAGGTACCTTTGTAACATGTAAAAATACAATGTTTAATAAAAAAAGTTATTGGAAGGGGTTAAAACCCCCTTGTAAAGACTGAAAGGAATGGTTGTTGGCCATGGCCATTCCTTTCAGTCTTTTTTTTGGACAACTTAAAGAATGGTCAATAGGCCAAAAGACCATTCTTTAAGGTATGTCTCTTGTGTGTCCCTTGCATGCATTTTTATTTTTGTGTGGTTAATGTTTAATTTTTATTTGAAAAGCTTATTTATTTTATAAATAAATTTATCACTTAAGTCATTGCATTCATAAAAAAAATAACATAATTCATTGCATAAAACTGATCAAAATGGACAAATCATAAATCACGAACATACCACCATAATAAAAAATTGAATATTTTGACCTCTCACATACACTAACATTGTGCACAATGGATAATCATAAATTACCCTTATAAAATAACATTTAAAAAATAATTGAACTCCCATTATGAATGCAATTCACATGACAATCCTGTTCACCTCATTATAAAATGGACAAATCATAAATCACCTTGATGAAAACAAAATTTAAAAGGAAATTGTGGAAGTAATTTATTTCATATGATGTAAAACATGCCCCCATAATAAAAAACTGAATATTTTGACCTCTCACATACACTAACATTGTGCGCAATGGATAATCACCCTTATAAAATAACATTTTAAAAATAATAAAAGTCCCATTATGAATGCATTTCACATCCTTATAAAATGTCTTTTCATTTTCAACCAATAACATTCATCACGACAAATCATATGACTATTTGACATGTGATAATGTTTTTTTTAGACAACAATTTTTGAGTTATATATTTGAGCATTGTTAATATGGTTTTTATAAACAAAATAAAATGTATGTGTTGTTGCTATGTGGTGTTTTGTACTATGTAATGTCGTGTTGTTTTGTGCAATGTCGTGGTTTTGTGCAATGTCGTGTTGTGTCATGGTTGTCTTAGGTCCAACTAGGAGAGACCATGGTTGTCTTAGGTCCAATTAGGAGAGACCATGTTAGCTTCCACCTTCATGTGGTTGGCCTTGTTAGTAGAGAATATTGAATAAATATTCTTGAAGCTAAGAGAAGCTTTATTGTAAATATTTATGTAATTTAATTAGTAACAATGTTTTAAAAATTGAAGTTAGATTAATAAATAAAAATAAAGGAAAATAAATTAATAAATTGAGTTGCATTTTCCTAGTTATTATAGTTAAAAATGTCATCCTATAACTTTTGAATTTAAAAGGAAAAATAAATTATTATATTTGCACCTTAAATATAAAATAATGTTTTTATAGTTATCGTTTATGTGGTTAAAAATGTTTTATTTCAAAAGATTATTTATTTTAAAAATAAATTTATCACTTGTGAATAATAATATAAGCCATTGCACCCATAAAAAAATTTAACATGAGTCATTACATAAAAGTGATCAAAATGGCCATTCCTTTCAGTCTTTTTCTTGCATACATTTTATTTTTGTGGTTAATGTTTAATTTTTATTTGAAAAGCTTATTTATTTTATAAATAAATTTATAACTTAAGTCATTGCACCCATAAATAAAAGTCATTGCATAAAACTGATCAAAATGGACAAATCATAAATCACGAACATGCCACCATAATAAAAAATTAAATGTTTTGACCTCTCACATACACTAACATTGTGCACAATGGATCATAAATTACCCTTATAAAATAACATTTAAAAAATAATTGAACTCCCATTATGAATGCATTTCACATGACAATCGTGTTCACCTCATTATAAATGTACAAATCATAAATCACCTTGATGAAAACAAAATTTAAAAGGAAATTGTGGAAGTAATTTATTTCATATGATGTAAAACATGCCACCATAATAAAAAACTGAATATTTTGACCTCTCACATACACTAACATTGTGCGCAATGGATAATCACCCTTATGAATACACTAACATTTTAAAAACAATTGAACTCCCATTATGAATGCATTTCACATGACAATCTGTTCACATCGTTATAAAATGTCTTTTCATTTTCAACCAATAACAGTCATCATGACAAATTATAACATATGAAATATATGACTATTTGACATGTGATAATGTTTTTTATAGCCAACAAATTTTGAGTTATATATTTGAGCATGTTAATATGTTTTTTATAAACAAAATAAAAATGTATGTGTTGTTGCTATGTGGTGTTTTGTACTATGCAATGTCGTGTTGTTTTGTGCAATGTCGTGTTGTGTCATGGATGTCTTAGGTCCAACTAGGAGAGACCATGGTTGTCTTAGGTCCAATTAGGAGAGACCATGTTAGCTTCCACCTTCATGTGGTTGGCCTCGTTAGTAGAGAATATTTGAATAAGTATTCTTGAAGCTAAGAGAAGCTTTATTGTAAATATTTATGTAATTTAATTAGTAACAATGTTTTAAAAATTGAAGTTAGTTCATAGATTAATAAATAAAAATAAAGGAAAATAAATTAATAAATTGAGTTGCATTTTCCTAGTAATTATAGTTATATATATCATCATATAACTTTTGAATTTAAAAGGAAAAATAAATTATTATATGTGCACCTTAAATATACAATAATGTTTTTATAGTTATCTTTTATGTGGTTAATAATTTTTTATTTCAAAAGATTATTTAGTTTAAAAATAAATTTATCACTTGTGAATAATAATATAAGCCATTGCACCCATTAAAAAAATTAACACAAGTCATTGCATAAAACTGATCAAAATGGACAAATTATAAATTACCTTGATGAAAACAAAATTTAAAAGAAAGTTGAGAAAGCAATTTATAGACATAAGTCATATGACGTAAAATATGTCACTGAAATGAAAAATTGAATAATCATAAATCACCCTTAAAAAACAACATTTAAAAAATAATTATAAACTCCAATTATGAACGTAGTTTACATGACAATCGCATTCACCTCATTATAAAATGTCATAAAATGTCTCTTCATTTTCAACCAATCACTTAAATCACAACAAATTATAACATATGATGATGTTGTTAAGGGATGGGCTTCGGTTGGTTGGAAAGAGGAGAGCATCATTAAGGATATTGGAGGATTGTTGACTAGTCTAGATGGCTTCATAGCGAAACATCGTTATAGGGATGGTAATGTTGTGGCTAATTCCTTAACTGTTGTTGGTCTGCAGTTAAACGACTTACACTACTAGCGGGCTGTAAATTAGGAGTACAACATCACCAATGCAAGTCATGAAAGTTAACCTTCTCTTTTTCATATGCTTCAAATTTAGAGCTGTCGTGGCCATAAGGGTAAATTTATATCGCACCTTGGATTCAAATTTGAAAATTATGATGATGATGGACAACCCAACTGGCCTTATCATTATTTAAGATGGCTTTATTTTAGGTAAGTTGAAAAGTGCAATTTGCATCTTTTGGTGGATCTCCTCGGATTTGGAGACTCCCCAAATGTCTTTTCTAATAACCTCTTTGATTCAAATTTAAGAGACTACTCACACGTGCCAGAGCGTGCTCATTACAATGTGAGGTGTGAGGACACTCATTACAATAATGAAGGGGCTAATTATCACATATTAATCCATAGAAAGGAGGCTTTTATCTCAAACTTTCCAAATCTAGTGATATCTTGAATTGCCTCTACAGCTTAGCATGTCCACTGGATAGTTTTGCCTTGAACTCAATTTTGTTTTGGTTTTGAGCTCTGGAGTTTGTACATCTAAAAGCTATGGGGGGTGATAGATTGAGGATTGAGTCAAACCACATTGTAAAAATGACCCAGCTGTTATGTTTGTTTGTAGAGAAGGGATAATTCTCCCCTTCATGGAGAATATTATTGGGCACCTATAAAAAAAATTAGAGTCATTGCATAAAATGATCAAAATGGCCATTCCTTTGAGTCTTTTTCTTGCATACATTTTATTTTTGTGTGGTTAATGTTTAATTTTTATTTGAAAAGCTTATTTATTTTATAAATAAATTTATTACTTAAGTCATTGCACCCACAAAAAAAATAACATAAGTCATTGCATAAAACTGATCAAAATGGACAAATCATAAATCATGAACATGCCACCATAATAAAAAAATTAAATATTTTGACCTCTCACATACACTAACATTTTGCACAATGGATAATCATAAATTACCCTTATAAAATAACATTTAAAAAATAATTGAACTCCCATTATGAATGCAATTCACATTGCAATCGTGTTCACCTCATTATAAATGGACAAATCGTAAATCACCCTAATGAAAACAAAATTTAAAAGGAAATTGTGGAAGTAATTTATTTCATATGACGTAAAACATGCCACCATAATAAAAAAATTGAATATTTTGACCTCTCGCATACACTAACATTGTGCACAATGGATAATCACCCTTATAAAATAACATTTTAAAAATAATTAAACTCCCTTTATTGTTGGAAATACAAATGGGAAAGTAGTACTGAGAGGGGGGGGGGGGGGGGGGGTGTGTGAATCAGAACTTACTAACTTCTATCCTTTTAAACTGTTAGAACTTTATGCATCATGTAAACAAAAACTTGAACAATCTAAGTAATATGTCATGTCAAGCAACATATATGAAATCACACATAACACAATAGATTTGGTAACCTAGAAACCCTTGAAAGGTAAAACTGGGGTGGGGATGACACACACAAATCTTCACTACTGCAAATAATAAAGTTTGCCTGTTAGGGCTTACAAAATTTGATCATATCATGATCTACCCTGTGAAAGGTTTGCTCTGTTAAAAGCTAAGAGACTTATTCAGTCTACCTGTTAGAGGATTTGTAAACTTACAATAAAGTAAGCACTCGGTAAAGAGATTTGCAAAAGTCTATTAAGACTACTCGGTTAAGAGATTTACCCTGATACACTAGTTAAAATGTCTCAGTATATGATCCTTTGGTTTGCACTAATATGCTGATTACAGATCTTCTCTTTACTGTATGATTGTGATCTCTTCTATCTGATCTTTCTTGATTATGTCCTTTCACTGCTCTGCTCGGTCACTGAACTCAATCTGAATACTTGTCCTTATCATTTCCTCATACTCACATACTCACAGTATTCATCCGATCTCAATGCCTCTATTTCTCTCTCTGATTCACACACATATCTCTGTCCTAGATCTTTCCTTTATATATTAACAAAAATGTTTTACCGTTACAAGATCTACGGTCCAGATATATTCCTATTGCCGCCTATACTGTACAATTTTCTGATTGGCTAAAGGTTATACATAGGGATCAATGATAGCAATATGGATGTGTAACCATCTCCGTGATTACCTCAATAGACAACATACAAAATATAATTATCCTAAAAAATGGTTTACCTCGATCATTGTGCCATTTCAGACTTGTATGTCAATTCTGGCTAACTCAGCAAAAGTTATCCCTGGCACTCGGCATCAACTATCCTCAGCATCTACTGTACTTGGCATCTATTGAACTTCTCTGTCACTCGGTAATCATTGATATATAGCTCGACAATAACTATACTCGGCATATTACAAACATGTCGTGACCATGACTTTACTCGGCAGTACTACTACTCGGTAAGTATACAATACAAAACTCGGCCTTTACAGAATGAATCAGTCGCAGTGATGACCGACCATCCTTGCCTAGATATATGACTAAGTATAAGACACTAATAGTCAACAAAATTATAGAGATCTACAATCTCCCCCTTTGACATTAGTGGCAAAAACACTTTGTCATGACATCTGTATTTACAATTACAAAAAAAATGTTTGTATAGCCTAGAACTCCCCCTGAGATATATATACATATTCAAAATTGTGTTACCTGTCTCTGTTCACACTCGTGTCATGATAATTCCCCCTTGTTTTTGACATGACTAATTTCCTCATCAGTAGGTAAGTTACAAATTTTCTCCAGAAAAGGCCTGTGGAGCACTGTGATCATGTATAATGCACCTGTCCATGCAGTTGAAGCGAGATTTAGCACTTCAGTTTGTACTTCTAAATCAACGGCTAGACTGATGAGACCTTTGGCTGTAGACAAATGTGAATCACTCTGGATCAATGTGTTAGCCTTGGCTAATTTTCTTTGTATAGCCTCTAGATGTGGTGTAAGAATAGTTTGAATAGAAAGTAGGCGAGAGCGAATCTTGCCATCATTTGCCATCAGCTCGGCTAACTTACCCTGTGTCTGCATTACCTTAACATAATGTCCGGCACTGGTGCTGGCATCCAAAGTCAGGGACTGACTTGAAACTTTGATCTCTTGCTTAAGAGTTTCAAGCAAGCGTTGGTTCTCATCTGTAAATAATTCAACATTGCATATCTTGGCTAGTAGAGACTGTCCGTCCACAACTAATCTCTCGGTCTCCTTTACCAAAGTTGACAACTCAACTTGTTTTACTGATATCTTGGCAGATATCTTATCCAACATATTTGTCTCAAATCTGCGTTCTGACCATTCAAATAGCTTATCACTTGCACAACTCGTGTCATTATTTACTTTCTGAACAATATGTACAAGTTGTTCCAATATGGGAACGAAACTATTTACATCAGATAAGTCATAAACTTCATTAAATATGTCCTTAATTGCATGAAGAACCTATTTTTGTTGATGCTCCCGTCAGAGTTCTGCTTGTCTACTTTTCCTAGTTAGCAAATCTTTCATTATCTGTAGCTGCTTGAAAGTAAGGTTATCAGTATCCCGTTTAGGAATAACAATTTCTTCATCAATTGTTGCCTCTTCTTACTCCTTTTGTGTCCTTGGTGGAGTACTTCCACTTGGCAGCTGTACAAGAGCTTTGATGGCCTCTTGTTCCTTCGGCGCTTGTTCTTCAATGAATTTTCCTCTACTGTTTCCTTCTTCTTTCTCCTTTTCCTCAGCATGAGGTCTAACAACTTGTTCTTCTAGCTTTGTTCCATGTCCTTCTGTGCTGTGTTCTTCCTTAGGAGGACTTTGAATTTTATGTTCTGCTTTAACTTCTTTCTCGGCAAATTGAGTTAGTGGTACCAACTTGATTGATTCCTCGGTAAGACTTGTACCGACTAACTTATCAACAGTAGCAACTTTAGGTATAGGAGGATTATCAACGACAGATTGTGTGCTCATGATGGTGGGATAATCCTTGACTTGCAATAGTACAGTGTTACTACCTGGCAGGGGTGTCCCTATTGCTGCTGTGTTCTTTAGATCATCCTCAGTTAAGAACGAGGTTTTAATGAGGTTCTCTTCTGGAATATCAACAATGTGAACCTCAAAAGTATCCTGTGATTGCACTTCCTTAGGAGTATTAGTCTCCATTGTAATTTGTTTGTTGTCAGGTTCAACAACTGTTGAAGTGGTTGCAACTGAACTGTCATTCTTTTCTTCTTCCTTGTCTTCTATTGGGGCCGGTATCAAACCAAGCACTACCTTCCAAATCTTCAAAATCTCTTGAACAACATCTTCACTCTTGTGTTGAAGGATAAGATAGGCTCTAAGTTTAGGATCAAACTTGCCTCGGTATTGGTTAACTATCTATTTGATATTTGCAGGAGTGAGGGTGGATTCAACTTGTGCTAATGTACTCGCTCTTATTTCCTGCTCTGTTTGTAAACCATACTCCCACTTTTGTGCGACTCTATTGCACAATTCCTTTGGAATCCTGTTTTCAATTTCAATCGGTAGCATCTTGAAAGTGTATAACATTTCAAGAATAGCATCCTCAACTTTTTCTTTATCTCCAATACTCAGCGGTCCAAACTTTAATTTCTTCACTTCATCAACCGCAGCTGTGCTAGTAAGCTTATGACACAATTCATCAATAGTGAGTTGATGTGAACCCTGTTGTGTTGCCTTCCCCTTTATTGCTTCATCACTTTCTGTTTCTTCATCATCTTTTGGTAGAACAAGTTTCCTTCTCGACTTCTTCATAACCTTGGTCGGCACTATCTTGGATTGAGCAGATTTTCGCTTTGCAGATGCAGAAGGCATCTTGGGAGTCTCAGTAGTAGTCCTTCTTGGCCGAGGTCTAAGTGATGGTGTCTCAGACACTTTACGTTTCAACACTCTTCTTTTAGGTGGGGACTCGACAATTATTGGTTTCTTCTCTTCTTCTTCTTCTGTCTCACTTCCACTAGTTGCACTCTTCTCATCTTCTCCTAACCCTTGGGTTAACTCTAGTGGTGCATCTTTGCCAGTTTCTTTAACATATTCTTCCAAATTCTTTACTATTTTCTTTCTTCTTCTCTCAGTGGTGGCAGCCAATAATCCCAACGAGATCTTGGATTTGGCCTCTTCAAATGTACCAAAGTAAGGTGCCTTGTTATCAATTTCCTCAGCTAGGAGGGTTGTGATTGCAGCAGTAGCTTCATCAATATTGAGTTCATAGGGTAGTGGCATCAACCATGAAACCCTAAGTAGGACTGCCTATGCATAGGTAAAGTCTGTGTCTACTAGAAAACATATGTCTTTACTATATTTCTCAATCAGAGACACAGGGACTCTAGTCCTATTCCTCATCTTCTTCTTAAACTCAATGAAATAATTGTCCATTATCCCTTCAAAATCATCACCAATCTCATTTATGAAATCATTTATCTAAACAGTAATGGGTTTCTTCTTATCCCATTTCACATCACCATGTGTAGGAAAATACTTCTTGACATAAAAGAATATACAGATCAACAAGGAACTGAACTTACACATAGAGTTCTTCGCTGTCCTGATGGAGTTCAAGTTCTCGACAAGTTGAGTTAGCTGGAGCTCAGCAAGATCATATGTGTGCCCTTTCTTAATTATCTTCCAAGCCTGGTCCACTGCCATATAGGGGATGTTGTCCAATCGACTGGATTGGTAAAACTTATGCGAGATAACTCTAACAACGAAGTCAATTTTCGGATCAGTGATGGTGGAAATTGTCATTCCGCGTTTGTTCCAGACTGCTTGTGTGTTTGCTTGAATAGCTTCTTTTCCTACACATTTCATTGTTCTCTTCCTGTCAATGGTAGGGTAACCAATGACATCATGTATCATTTCCTTCGTAATCTTCACCGGTCCATCTTCCAGCCATAATTGCATGTCATGCACTCGACCCAACATGATCTTTATCCATTCAACTTTGAAATTTTGAGGGAAATTTAGGGCATGTACTAACCCTTGGTCGGCAACAACCTTATGCTCCAGCTTCAGCACTCCGTTGACACATAGTTTGTCATATGCTTCCCTGATCTTGTAATCACCGATTTCTCCAATTTTGCACATAGAGCATGACCTAACATCGTTCATCATTAACACATTTTTCGGAGTTGCAGATAGGGCTTCGTTCAAATCTCCTTTGATCGCACTTTCAGATATTACCTTGAATATCCTTGGTTTACAAATCTCATTCATTACAAGTTGTACATTGAAAACTTCCATTCCCTGTTTCTTGACTGGTGCGGATGAAGATGATGCCATTTCAAACTGTAATTTTTGAAAAGAAAATAGTTGCTCGGTAAAGTACCTTTTTGTCAATTAATCCTGCAGATGAATTTTGCCGACGGCACACTGAGAAGATTCAGAATCGCTTTGCTTGATCTGGGTTGCACAAATTTAGAATTGCTCTAAAATCTAGAATAGCCTAGTGAAATGAAATTAACGGCAACTTTCCGCTTTATAGAATTTGAAAAAATAGGATTAGGGCCTCATAAATGCTCCGTACAGATTTTAGGTGAAATACAGCTGTCTCGACAAACTCATGTTAAACTCGGTTAAACACAAGCTCAGTCGATGTAACCATTGCGATACAGCTCGACATAGCATTTCGGCAATAACAGGTGCTCGACAAACATTGTTAGCTCGGTCATCACACTGATGCTCGACATCAAAATGAAATTTTCTATTTCTGCTCAAATATGTCCTAATGCATCTTAATCTATGCAGATGTGGACTTTTTCTCAATTCTATGTTAGGAACTGATGTAAAGTAAGGCTTTGCAAGAATCAATTCCAGACATACCTTTCATGCTTAGTTGAAAGACATGTGATCACCTGATCCATCGGATTGGGTGACCTCATATGTGCTTGCTTCACTTCTTGTTCCTTCTTCTGTCTTCCTCCATGACTTTTCCATCTGGTTCCTCATTTTTTCACAGATATCCTCATTCTGGTTGTTAACATTGCTCGGCATAGGTGATCTGCAATCTCTCTTTAAGTGACCGACCTTATTACATTTATAACAGATCATGCTTCCATTCATCCAGCTTTTGGATTTGCCTCTAAAATGAGTCTTCATGCAATTTACTCCAATATGTCCATACTTACCACAATAATGACAATTGTACCTATTGTTGTAATCCCAATTGTAACTTTTATGCTGTGTGACTAGCTTTGTTTTCTCATTAGTTGACCACCTTGGTCTAGATCGACATTCGTAAGCTTTGTGTCCATACTTTTGACAATTGAAACAACTTCCTTGAAACTTGGGTGAGGTGGATGAAATGTTAGCTTTAGATCTACATTCATGTGCTTGATGTCCATGCTTCTTGCAGTTAAAACAATGTCCATTAAACTTAGGTTTAGAATCAGTCTTACCATGTTTGCTTCTGCATATGTTGGTTGTATGTCCTGGCTTCCCACAGTGATGACATGTGGGCTTTTTGTTTTTTGATTTAGCAGTCTTCTGTTCTCCATCTTTTGATGACTCTCCTTCTTTAGTAGATGATTGTTCATTCAATCCAAGTCCATATCTATCACCAGATCTCCTAGGTGACCTTAACAATTCTTCAAAATACTTTGTAGCTTCATTAGGTTTGTTCATCCTTTCATTGATTTCTTTCTCAGTTCTCAACTCATGTTTCAGCTGATCATTTTCATGTTTTAGTTGATTGTTCTCCAAGCCTTTCCTACCCAATTCTTGGTTGGCCAGCAGTAGTTGATTTACCATATCTAGTTGATTATTAGTCAACTTTTGTATATCACTTGTTCTTTCATCTAGCCTTATTGCAATTTGTCTTTTGTCTTCTTCAGCCATTGCTTTATCATCTTCAGCTTTCTTTTTCTGCTCCACTACTTCACAGAGTCTGACAGATTGAATTTCCTGTTCTCTTTTTAGAGTCCTAATTTCATCATTTAGTGTGGTATTTTTCTCCAGCAGTTCTTTCATGGCTTTGTCATTTTTTGTAGAATTACCAGTATCAAATAGTCTAGTGGTGTCTTCTTCCTTGTACAGTGGCTCACTTTGTTGAATAGCTATTTCTCTTCTTTTGCTCAAAGATTTCTTCAGTTCCCCTCTAGCTGCTTCCAGCTATTGTAATGCTAGTTGAACTTCAATCTTTTGATTCTCTATGACTTTCCCCAGTTTGTAAACTTCCATCTTAAGATCTTTTCCTCAAGTGGTTAGACTTCCTTATGAGAAACCCTTTGCTCTGATACCAATTGTTGGAAATACAAATGGGAAAGTAGTACTGAGAGGGGGGGGGGGGGGGGTGAATTAGAACTTGCTAACTTCTATCCTTTTAAACTGTTAGAACTTTATGCATCATGTAAACAAAAACTTGAACAATCTAAGTAATATGTCATGTCAAGCAACATCCATGAAATCACACATAACACAATAGATTTGGTAACCCAGAAACCCTTGAAAGGTAAAACTAGGGTGGGGATGACACCCACAAATCTTCACTACTGCAGATAATAAAGTTTTCTTGTTAGGGCTTACAAAATTTGATCATATCATGATCTACCCTGTGAAAGGTCTACTCTGTTAAAAGCTAAGAGACTTATTCAGTCTACCTTGTTAGAGGATTTGTAAACTTACAATAAAGTAAGCACTTGGTAAAGAGATTTACAAAAGTTTGCTAAGACTACTCGGTTAAGAGATTTACCTTGATACACTGGTTAAAATGTCTCAGTATATGATCCTTCAGTTTGCACTGATATGCTGATTACAGATCTTCTCTTTACTGTATGATTGTGATCTCTTCTATCTGATCTTTCTCGATTATGTCCTTTCACTACTCTGCTTGGTCACCGAACTCGATCTGAATACTTCTCCTTATCATTTCCTCATACTCACATACTCATAGTATTCATCCGATCTCAATGCCTCTATTTCTCTCTTTGATTCACACACATATCTCTTTCCTAGACCTTTCCTTTATATAGCAACAAAAATGTTTTACCGTTACAAGATCTACGGTCTAGATATATTCCTATTGCCGCCTATACTATACAATATTCTGATTGGATAAATGTTATACATAGGGATCAATGATAGCAATATGGATGCATAACCATCTCCATGATTACCTCAATAGACAACATACAAAATATAATTATCCTAAAAAATGGTTTACCTAGATCATTGTGCCATTTCAAACTTGTATGTCAATTCTAGCTAACTTGGAAAAAGTTATCCCTGGCACTCGACATCAACTGTCCTCGGCATCTACTGTAATTGGCATCTATTGAACTTCTCTATCACTCAGTAATCATTGATATATGTAGCTCAGCAATAACTATACTCGGCATATTACAAACATGTTGTGACCGTGACTTTACTCGTTAAGTATACAATACAAAACTCGGCCTTTACATAATGATTCGTTCGCAGTGATGACCGACCATCCTTGCCTAGATATATGACTAAGTGTAAGACACTAATAGTCAGCAAAATTATACAGATCTACAATTATGAATGCATTTCACATGACAATCTGTTCACATCGTTATAAAATGTCTTTTCATTTTCAACCAATAACATTCATCACAACAAATTATAACATATGAAACATATGACTATTTGACACGTGATAATGTTTTATATAGCCAAAAAATTTTGAGTTATATATTTGAGCATGTTAATATGGTTTTTATAAACAAAAGAAAATGTATGTGTTGTTGCTATGTGGTGTTTTGTACTATGTAATGTCGTGTTGTTTTGTGCAATGTCGTGTTGTGTCATGGTTGTCTTAGGTCCAACTAGGAGAGACCATGGTTGTCTTAGGTCCAATTAGGAGATACCATGTTAGCTTCCACCTTCATGTGGTTGGCCTCGTTAGTAGAGAATATTTGAATAAATATTCTTGAAGCTAAGAGAAGCTTTATTGTAAATATTTATGTAATTTAATTAGTAACAATGTTTTAAAAATTGAAGTTAGTTCATAGATTAATAAATAAAAGTAAAGGAAAATAAATTAATAAATTGAGTTGCATTTTCCTAGTTATTATAGTTATATATATCATCATATAACTTTTGAAATTAAAAGGAAAAATAAATTATTATATGTGCACCTTAAATATACAATAATGTATTTATAGTTATCTTTTATGTGGTTAATAATTTTTTATTTCAAAAGATTATTTATTTTAAATATAAATTTATCACTTGTGAATAATAATATAAGCCATTGCACCCATTAAAAAAATTAATATGAGTATATATATTTTCAAATCCAACCTTATCTCGGCTCCCAAACCTGCAAATGTATCTTTTCACATATTTTGGGACCAACGTGGATGGATGTCAGCACTAGTCATAAATAAAAATCTTGTCAGCTCTAGATCAAGTCATGATTACTATGCACTTGAACATAATTATAAATCATTAAACTTGAGCCACTTGAAAGTTAGGAATAATCAAGTGGATAATCAAGGTGCAAACATAATGAGAACCTGTGGTAAATACACCCAAATGATACACTTGCATCATCCATCAAATTTGATTACTATGGTTTGTATGCCCTTGACATGATCCAAACTTATTACATCCACAATCTCTAGATACTAAAGAAGTTGGTCCATGTCAACACTAAATTCCACCTCTGCATAATCACATGCCAAATTAGCAAGTGAGTCGACCAGTTTGTTACCCTCTCTGTAAGTATGGGAGATTACAAAGGTGTCTATTTTTTCAAGCAATTTCCAGGCTTGCTGCATGACATACTTGTCCTCCAGTTTTGACATTCTCTTTTATTTATTGCATCTATAGTAAGCAAAGAGTCTCCCTCTACATACAAGTGTGAGATGCTCATTCTATTGGCGATAACAAACCCATGAAGCAAGGCCATAGCCTTTTCCATATTATTAGTTCCTTGAATAAGTGGTATGGCATTTTCTGCAATAAGGTTTCCAACTGAATCTCTAAAACAAACTCTTGCTCCTAAGACACCTGGACTGCCTTTACAGTCACCATGAAAATTGAGTTTCAATAAGGGAGGTCATAGGACTTACCATCTAACCTCATTCCTATTATTTTTTCCCTTGGTAGCATTCATTATGGATCCATTGAAGGGAAGAGAAATGTAGAGCCAATTTTTAAGTATTTGATTGTCCCATGATGAAAAAGTGGAGGTGCAAAACTTAGTCTTTTGCACATGCACCATTACAGCTTCAGAGATTGACATTTCAATTTTTGCTTGGATACTCTGTATTGGTAATGACACCTTCTTGAATGTATGCTTATTCCTCTCCCACCACAATGATCATATTATTATAGTAGGAATAACATGCCAAATACCAACAAAAAAGGAGTCCTTGTAGATCGGTGGCCATGATTGGCAAATGTCCCAAACTGAAGATGGCAAGGG
The DNA here is from genome assembly GCA_027943335.1 of Chamaecyparis obtusa. Classification (NCBI taxonomy): domain Eukaryota; kingdom Viridiplantae; phylum Streptophyta; class Pinopsida; order Cupressales; family Cupressaceae; genus Chamaecyparis; species Chamaecyparis obtusa. The sequence goes on from BSBK01001547.1 coordinate 2,374,857, forward strand.
CATAGATAACTCAAGTTTTCCAAAAATAAACTACCAAAATTGTTGTACAAATGAACATTTTAGAAAGAGGTGATTATTGTCTTCTAAAGTGGATTGACAAAGAGCACAAGAAAACCGATTAGAAATGTGCAATCTAGCAAGTCTGTAACTAGTGAGAGCCCATTTTTTGAGTACCAACCATAAGAAACTTCCATCCTTTGAGGGAACCATACTGCTCATGTAGAACAAGTAAGCTCGTTGTGGGCTCTCATGTGTAACTCTCTTCTGAAGTTCCTCATATCCTATTTTAATTGAATATTGACCTATTTTGGATGGGGCCCAAACAATATTGTCTCTAGTTCTATTAAAAAGCACCAATCTCCCCTTCAAAGTCTGAGACATCAAATTCTTTTTTCTCCAAGATAATAGGCAAATCGTTGATGTATTTCTAGATTACCCTACTAGTTGACAACTCCATCGCATTAACATAATCACATAGCTTGTCTCCCTATAATTGAGAGACCAATGGTGCAACCAAACTTAACTCATTATTTAAATATTGGGGATTAAAGCTATTCCAAGAATCAAACTAGAAGTTTACATCTTGTCCACTATATACCTCCCAAGTAATGTAGGATGTAACTATATCCCTTGATGCAAGAATAAAATTCCATATAGCCGAACCCTTTGGGAGATTGGAAATAGTAAAAATTATAGAAGATATTGTTGTGTTTAAATATTTAGCTTCTATTAATATACACTAGTTAGTATTAGGTTTGGAAAACATACACCAAGCTAGTTTTCCACCAAATGCTAAATTTCTATTAGCAATATCATGCAAACCGGTGTCCCCCATCTTCTTTTCAACTGTCAGACCCTGTAATGAAATCAATGGTACTTTATTAGAATCATTCATGTTCCCTCTCCATAAGAAATTCTTAATGATCCTTTCAACCTTCTTTACAATTGTTATTGGGGCTCTTAGGACTGCTAGGAAATATTTAGGGACCGCTGCCTAAACTATTTTAACAAGGAGAATACGACTTGAAAAAGAAAACCACCTTGCTTTCCATGAGGAGGTTTGACCCTTTAATATTTCCACTATATTGGCACAATATAGCTACTTGTTATTGCTCGTAAAGAATGGGGTTTTCAAATATGTAGAGGGCAGTTCGACATCTTTACATCTTGAGATTTGAATGATTTTTCTTTTGATAGTCAACTTTGCATTGAATATGTATGCTCTAGATTTATGAGGATTAATTTTCTGTCTAGAAGCTTGAGAGTATACATCCAATAATAACTTAACCTTCTTGACTTCTGATATGTTTGCCTGCCCAAACAAGAGTGTATCATCTACAAAAAGGGAATGGGTAATGGAAATGTTGGTATGAGGAATGGTCACTCCTTTTTATAACCCCTAATTTCTTTTAGCCATGATTTCCCTATGCAAAGCCTCTTCCATGATGATAAAAAGGAAAGGAGAGAGGGGATCTACCTGTCTAACACCCTAAGTTGCCAAAAAAGTCCCTTCGATGAGCCATTTATAATTATTGAAAATTTGGCACCTTTAACACATGACAAGACCCATTTACACCACTTGGAGGAGAAACCAAATCTCTGCAACACTTTCATTAGGAAAACCCAGGTGACCTTATCATAGGCTTTCATCATATCTAATTTGTTGCTTTGTTAAGTGGGGATGAGTGCTATATTTATTGAATTGAAGTGACTCAACATTACTCCTTTCTTTCATGACTCTTCCATGGACAATAATAAATAAAAACCTAATACACCCCATATTTTTTGAAAGACGGGAGCTGTGAAGCAATTGGAGCCTGATGCTTTGTTAGGTGGAAGGGATAAAACTACCTTATTGACCTCTTCTAATGTAAATGGCCTCATGAGTGAATCATTATCCTCTCTTGTGACTAAGGAAGGAATATGTGGAAGAAGGTCCTGTTCGACTTGGTCATCAATGATATCACGGATTTGCATTGGCGCAAGTAAATTAGTAAATAAATAGACTCCTTTCTTAATCTCTTGAGCATTAGGGATTTGATTTCTTGGGACTGAATTTTGAATTGAGAAAATAGTTTGTGTTTCTCTCTTGATTTGGGCTGAAGCATGAAAGTACTTATTGTTTCTATCCCCTTCACGAAGCCACAACTCTTTGGATTTCTACTACCAATATATCTCCTCCCTCTTGCCTAATTCTTCCCATGTATTTTTTACGTCTTTCTTTTTAGCATATACATTAGCATCTAGACCATGTTGAATAATATGCTCGTGTTATTTTTCTAATTCAGCCACAACTTTTTTTTTTGTACAAAAATATTCTTGAAGTCTCGAAAATTCCAAACTGAAATTCAGGATTTTATGAATTGCAATTTGTTATGAAATTGATATATTCTAGTACCTCTTTTGAAGGGAGCACTGAATCATATAAGTCATGAATTTAAAATGAAAAATCAATTATTAAATGTGTTGCTTAAAGATTTTTTTTATAATAGCTATGATTACAATAATGTTTCTTATAATTATATTTTATTGGGTTATGTTTAATTTTTATTTCAAAAGCTTATTTATTTTATAAATAAATCTATCACTTGTGAATAATAATATAAGCCATTGCACTCATTAAAAAAAAGTCATAGCATAAAATTGATCAAAATGGACAAAATCATAAATCACCTTGATGAAAACAAAATTTAAAAGGAAGTTGTGAAAGCAATTTATAGATATAATTCATATGACATAAAACATGCCACCATAATGAAAAATTAAATATTTTGACCTCTCGCATAATAACATTGTGCACAGTGGATAATCATAAATCAACCTTATAAAACAACATTTAGAAAACAACATTCACCTCAATATAAAATATCTTTTCATTTTCAACCAATAACTTTCATCACAACAAATTATAACATATGAAACATACAACTATTTGACATGTGATATATTTTTTATAGCCATCAATATTTGAGTTATATATTTAAAAGTATGTTAATATGTTTTTTATAGTTGTCAATGTTTGAGTTATATATTTAGAAGTATTTGAGTTATATATTTAGAAGTACATTAATACATGTTAATATGCTTTTTTAAATAAAATAAAATGTATGTGTTGTGTTGCTATGTTGTGTTTTGTGCTATGGTTTGTTGTCTTATTTCGTTCAATGTCATGTTGTGTCATGGTTGTCTTAGTCCAACTAGGAGAGACCATGGTTGTCTTAGGTCTAATTAGGAGAGACCATGATTGTCTTAGGTCTAATTAGGAGAGACCATGGTTGTCTTAGGTCTAATTAGGAGAGACCATGGTTGTCTTAGGTCTAATTAGGAGAGACCATGTTAGCTCCACCTTCAAGTGGTTGGCCTCGTTAGTAGATAATATTTGAATAAATATTCTTGTAGGTAACAAAAGCTTTATTGTAAATATTTATGTAATTTAATTAGAAATAATATTTTAAAGATTTAAGTTAGTTCACATGACATGCATGATGATATTATAGTAATAAAGAAACAATTGAGTGCAAAGGTGAAATTTCATTAAATAAATTAACAAATTGAGCTACATTTTCCTAGTTATTATAGCTATATATCATATAACTCATGAATTTAAAATAAAAATAAATTATTAAATGTGCTCCTTAAAAGATAATTTTTTTTATAATAGCTTTGATTGCAATAATGTTTCATATAGTTATTTTTTTAAGCCCATCGAAAAATATTTTAAAATCTATATGGTGCCATCGTATTTGTTTTAGAATAATTAGATAAATCATTATTGTACTAATATAATTATCAAAATGTTGAACCTTTTCTTACAAATCAGTTTACATAGAGTGGTTATAAGTGAGTGTTTTAGAATCTTTCTTATTATTGTGCTTTTTATACATATTTTAAAGTATAATAAATACATGAATGTTAAATTGTTATTGATATGCATGTAGAAGAGAAATGTACATTCTTTTCACTTTCCCTATTTTTTAATGAAATGGGATCATTGACTCAAGATCCTAATGGTATTTTTGCTAATTTGACCATAATTTACTTGTCATCTAGTATAGGGTAAAGATTTAGAATTATGTGCCCAAGAGAAAGTTTTACTATACTAAATAAGAGTGTGGGGAAGTCTTGGAGAATCATAGGTACAATCAAGTTCAATTTTTCTGTAGAATCCATTGGGATACCTCTAAATTTATAAAATTCAAGTGTGTTTTGTGTTTTTGGGAGACTAAGATTGTGCTTAGATTGTGGGATTATGGGAAAACATGGAGCCAAGTTCCAAGATTTTCTCGACCACTTGATCACATTATGTAGTTTCAACATTTCTCAACCACTTGATCACATTGTGTAGTTTCAATAGGGTGCAAGTCTCAAGGGAAGACATTGGAGTTGGAACATCCTAAGTATTGTTCGCAACATGACCTCCACCTATTGTGCCTCCTCATAACTTTATTCTTCACAATGTCCTTCCTTGCCTCTTTTGATTCCAATTTCCTCTCTAATCCCATTCCGCATTCCCCTTCCATGTTTTATCTCACAAGTTTAACATTCCAATGCATTTTTCTCTCCAACTCTTAAATTCCATATTCTTCCTTATCAAGCCTCGAGCTTGTGAAGGAAATTAAAATGTTGGCACCTAGGCTCTAGGTGCCAAGTCTACCCCAAGTCTCAATCCGCTTGATTCCTTATTCCAATCCTTATTCCCTTTTTAAACCTATGAGTAAATCCCTCCTTGCTTCATATTTCCTTGTTATGCATTTATTGATGCAGATTAGGCAACTATAAGAATGGAAATCCCAATTCCACTACTCATCCAACCTTTGACTTTGCTCTTAAGTCAACATCTTGGGTTCATGGAAATCCTGTATCTTGATAGCTTGTTAGATGTGCTCAGTAACTACTTTGGAGTTCTTGGTGGAGTGTTCCTCTTTATTCACCGACAAGCTTAGTTACCACTCAGTGGTGTGTTTTCTCTACTCGGTGGTGCCTTTCACCAAGTGGCTTTGTTGTGTTATCTTCTACTCGGTAGTGTTCTTAATTCAACATCCAATTTATGTCCTCAATTCAACTATCACCCATACAGTCATAAGATTTGTGTTCCAATGGAGTGATACGACTGAATCCTCCTTAAGATACCTTAGATTAATCCACTAACCAAGTCTAAATGCTTCTTTTCACAATTTACTTCACACGACACCAAACTTTCCTATTTGGATAGTAGCCCTAAGGACTCAGCTTCTTTCAAAAAATTTGGAATTTTCCAAGAGTCTTCCCAAACAAACTATATTTTTGAATACCCTTTATGTTTCTAGGTCAAACTCCAAAAGGTCAGATTCTAACTATGTTCATGCACCCCCCAAACACTCAACAAAGGACACAGACCTAATAGGCCTAATTAGGACTGGTTTCCAAAGGAAGCCCTAAGAAATGGGTTCACATAATCACCAAAACCACTTGGATACGATCGAATATCACCAATTACACCATTTCCATCATTTATTTGATTCTTACCACTCCTTTGGTATGAGTGTCTCTCACTTCTTCATAGTTCTAGACTAAACACATGGGCTTGTTTAGCCTAGGGATTGGTGGAAAAATCACCAACCCATAAACCCTGATCCCGCCCTTTAGGATTATTGAAGTACATCCCCCTAACTTTCATTCCACCAAGATTCATGGATTTTCCACTATGGGAGTGCAAGGTAGGGCTCCATCTTTGTCTGGTCCCTATAAATGAGGATTTCCAAGACTATTTCCACAAATATGAACTCAACTCTCGCCAATCTCCACCAAATTGGTTCAAACCAATTGCATATGGACCAAAACATATAACACTACACAAATCCCTCAAATGTGCATCAATTCCAATCACCAATCAGATTGTACAGTATGGAAATTAGACGATGAAATGAATTATTTGATTGGAAAAAAAATAGGGGAGAACACTTAGAAATAAGGATCAACCTTTATTTTTGATAAAATTGAATCAATATAAGACTTATAATGTTAATTTTAAAGTCCAATATGTGTTAGGAGAGAGTTAATTCAACGTGGGAACCCATACATACTAAAGTAGGGCTAAAATGATAACCTAATTAAAGGTGCTTAATTTTTAGGAAGATAAAATGATGTTCTTATCTAGAAGTTAAGGAATTCATAGTTCATACCAAATTTAGGCATAGTGCCAAGGATTGTAATAATCCTCAAAGAATATAAAATATATATTTTAGTAGAAACACAATGATCCCATAATTAATGAATATTTGAACCTCTCAATTCTCTATAGTGACCTTGTCTGATTCAACAATATACACCATAGTTATATTTTTTTTCATAGAATCTCCTTTTTACTTAAATCATACTATCTTTGTAACAAGATACATTCACTCATACTCATCTCAAACCTTTCTACCAAAATATATAGATATTTGTCCATCAAAAATATCAACAAGGTTGGCCATATAAATATAAGCATTATTAATACAAAGTCAGCCAATCTGAACAAAATAATCAATACAGTAATCCCTAGAAGATAAAAAGAACCTAAATACATCATAAAAGTTTCTTTCCAAATAATATAATTCATCCATATGAATTGCAAATCCTTCCAAATTCAGACCCAAAAGTAATGTATAAAAATAGGTTATCGGTAGGACCAAAACACTCTTTGAAGCATTTAACATTCAATCCAAAGAACATTACACCATGGAATGATCATCTTAAGTCTCTAAGAACTTCCATTGAATAACATTTAGACACAAAATACTTAATTCAAGTCACCACAAATAGATGAGTAAGCTAAAAGATAAAATATAGCATGTGACAACAAATATACACTGATGGAGTAAACCATCAGAAGAAATATAAATTGAAACACTGCACAAGCTGTTTGACCAATTTCACCAAACCATACATCTTGAAATCCTATTATGGATTAATACAAGCCATTTTCCAAGCTTGTTTAAACCATATTGATAGCCAACCTTACTATCATCCAAACAACACATCAAATCTTTTTCAAACAATAAGTTGGGGACTTGCACACATGATAGTGTAATATTCATAGTATCCAATAATTAAGTGTAGAGGCACAAGTATCCATCATCATATTTTTTTCAATAATATCTTCAAACACTCTTTCTTGGATGTTCTTATCTGCCAAAATTTTGTCTTTTGAATAAGTCACAATTTTCCTAAGACATTATTCCTTAGATCTTCTTCATCAATCAATTTCATAGACTCAACAACTTCTTCAAATATTCTTCATCCATCAATATTTCAATAACCTCTTTAAAGTCTCAAAAACCTTCCATCTTCTTAACAATATTCCATCCCTTCTCATCAAGATAACATTAATGCCACATAGGAGGGTTACATTAATGAAAACACAAATAATAATGCTAATAGTATGTATGTATTCATGTATATGTGTGTGTGTATTTTGTTGAAATCCTTGTTGGAGGCCAGTCTTGTGTTTGAAGAATTTCTCCATAGTGGTTTATGATGTTTCTAGCTTTAGCCTAAAAGAGGATGGAATTATAACACATGGGTTTGACTATCTTGAGAGTTTTCTTGTCACAAGTGTGTGATGTTGACCATTTTGAAGGTTCTTCATCACCTTGTTGATCACATTTTATTATTTTTTAGAGGTTTACAACTCTTCTGGTCATACTTGAGAATAGAAAGTGGCTTAAGATCTTGTCTTTCTCATCTACCACATATACAGTTGGCAATCATGTGCCTTTTTAGTGAAGTTTCTTGGGTTTGTTAAACCTTATTGGTATGAGTGCTGCAGGTTGTAAGAGATATTTCTCTTTATTAAAGCCTTTGAGAACCATGTAGTGCCTCTATTTTATCAAAGAAAGGAAAACGTGCCAAGAAAATCCTTTTTATTTTTTACTATATGTGTACCTTATTCTTAGTTTGGCATGCTTCCAAGGGTAATCCTATTGTTGAGTTGGGAGGTGGGGGGGGGGGGAGAGTGTAGTGCATTACACATTTGAGAATATTTTATGATTTTTCAGTACAATATGGATCTATTTATTGGATCATAACTATGTAAGAGAGAGAATATAATAGATCTACGTATAGCAAGTTAATATAATTCAAAGCTAGAAGATAAAAAATTGGAAACTTGAAAATATTTCAAAAATAAATATAGAAATTTCTTGGTGACATGGGAAAATCATCGATCTCTCACTATTAATAAGTAGGAAATAACACAATTGAATAGTTGGAAAAAAAAGCCTATGGACTATAGAATGAGAATGTTGTCATGAATGACATACATAGTTGGGGCAAGATTCCTTTACAAATTTTATTCATCAAATGGTTTTGGTTTTTTAGTATTTGATTTGAAGTCAAATAAAAAAGAACTTATGTTAGGTAATAAACATTACCATTAGTCCTTATTCCTCCTACAACTAATCTTCTAGAATTTCCTTTTTTGATCTCGTATTTGAACCCATGAAATGTAATCTTGTAGCCTTTATTGTAAATTTGGAAAAGACTCAAAGACTATTCCTTAAAACCTTAACATAATAAACATCCTATGTAATCTTATTACCATCAAGTGATATGATTCTATTACTAAATGTGGAGCAACCTCTTCACCACAAAATGTAATATATTCACCATTATACTTCTAAAAGTTAAGAAACTTTCTTCTATCTCGAGTCATAGGATTTGAGCATCTAGTGTTAATCACCCAAGGTTATGCTTCTTCTCTTGCATGTAGAGTAGTCCACACAATCATTGATCTTTCAATGTTTTCTTTATCATGTGGAGAACTAAACTATAGGATTTGATGAAACAACCACATGAGATAAGAATCATCTTCAATCAAAACACCTATCATACAAAAGAGATCAAGCAAAGATAATATGCTCTATAAGAACTATAGAATTCATATTGATTGCACAATAATGAATTGGGATACAACTAAAATGAATGAATTAACTACTTTATAGAAAGCAAGAGATTCCCTAATCCTAAATCTAGAAGAACTAAATCAAAGTAGGAGCTAAATTAGGCTCAACTACAACTAAACTAAAGCTAGAAAAACATACTCTAGCTGAAATAAAGCACATAAGTTTAGATTAAGTGGAAAAGTAATTAAAGGACCAAATTGATAAATAATTAGATAATATGTCCCAATTTTTATAACACCCCCTATTAAAGTAAATTTATGGAGAAGATAAAAATATGATTACGAGTACAAAAATTTATCGTGAATAAGTCCCAATGAAGTTTTGATTATGTACTCATGCACAAACCATTGCTAATAAATGCAACTCACATCAATGATCTCTCTCTAAATGGAGAAAAGGAGAAAATCACACGGGAAAAAAAACCTCTTCAAAAATCAGGGATGTGTAAAAAATGAAATAGGCTTTACCAGTTCAAATGGGAAAACTAGTGAACTTGGGCCTATCTCCTATATTGCATTGGAAGGAAGATGACTCACTAGGCTCAAAAAGGATTAAGTGTTGAGTGGGTGCAATGATCCTTCACTATATCTAAGGGTGGATTGTATAAATGTGATGAAAAATACAAGATATAGGACTAGAAAAGAGGAAAAGATGGCTTTTTGTAAGTACGTGGTGATTGAGAATTGTCAAATGAATTATATTATTGGAAAAAAACCCTAGAACTGTAACTGACCTGCAAATTCAATTTGGAGCTAAACTAGATGGACATAGTTTCTGGTCTCCTTTAATGGATTCAATAACTAGGCTAGAGAACCTTAAATTAGGGATGGATCAAACAAGCTAAGTAGCTATCTGGTCATCATAAAAATTCATTTCTTGTCAACCCAAGAACATATTACTTGGAATGGGTCAGAAAAATATATGCACTAAGAAGTCATTTTGTAGCCATGCTTTCTATAGCTGAAAAGGAAATAATGTTGGAAAAAAAGTGCATGAAAAGGAAATAACTTGAATGTTAAATAAGAAATATCATCTAAACTGAACCAAATTTAATACCAGAAATGAAATACATTGACAAACGTACAAGGACTATTATGTCTACTTTGGCTATAGAAATAAAGATGGGAAGGGATTTCTAGTGGCTATAGGAACAATCAACTATCAAGATAACGACTAACTATTCCATGCAAAATAACTAGTAAGTGCTATAGATGAGATACTCACTCAGTGGGCCCTGTTAGCGAGTCTTCTCAAATCTCAACTATATGCTTTTAAATTAAAATATCATATTATTGATTCAAAGTGTTGTTATGATGCAGGAGCATCCTAGGTGTAAGAGAAATCTTGCATCACCCAAAAATATTTTTGGTTTCTTTTCAATAAGGGCTATGTTGTGCAGAGCTGCTATTTATGGAAACTTACTATTTTTAGTAAGTTGGTCATACGAGCTCAAAATGTTCTAATTTCATAGGTGGAGGTTCATCTTAGTCATATTAGTTTGCCAGTTGAGTTTCATTGCCATATCATCTATATTGGTGAAGTTATTGAGGTTTTTGGGTACAAAATCTTTGAGCTCAAATTTGAAGGCCTTAGAGGCTTCAGATTGCAATCGAACCCTTACTAATTAGAGCTTGCACAAGTTAGGCACTGTAGATCAGGTCTTGCCATTTTTGAAAAGTAGCTATAATAGCCAATTGGAGCTACGGTTAAAAGGTTATAGCCCCCAGAAGTTGGGCTACCTAAAAATATAATTTGTAATTATTTTGAGCCGACCCTAATGTAAAAATAATGAAAATAAAATAAAATAATTCTAAGGGCGGTCAACCTTAATGGCTAAAATGCTGGAACCTTCTTAGGCGGTGGAAATTTGCCTATATAAGGAAGGCCTGTAGTGTTTTCTAGGGCAGTTCTGGATTATTGTTATCACTAGTCCTTTGAAATCCAATCTTGATTAAATAAGAGTCTAATCTTTCATACCATGCTTGAGGTGCTTGCTTCAATCCATAGAGTGCTTTGTGTACCTTGCAGACTATATCCTTATCATAATTCTGAACGAATCCTTCAAGTTGGTCAATGTAGACCTCTTCTTCAAGAATTCCATTCAGAAATGCAGACTTAACATCCATTTGATAAACTTTAAATCCTTTATAAGCAACACGTGCAAGTAATATCCTTACACCTTCTAATCTAGCAACAAAGGAAAAATTTTCACTGTAGTCAATACCTTCATCTTGTGCATACCCTTTGTAGACTAATCTTGCTTTATTTTTTTATCACATCTCCTTTCTCATTGAGTTTATTTGTGAAAATCCACTTTGGTCCAATCACATTCTTATCCTTAGGTCTTGGTACCAGTGACCAAGTGTTATTCTTTTCAATCTGATCAATTTCCTCTTTCATTGCATTCATCCAATCTTCATTTCCTATTAACACGTAATGCAAACACTAGAGATAAATGGATCCGCGTGAGGCAATTATTCCATATCTTAAGTATGAAGGGAGACGATGGTGATTAATCTAACATTTAGAATTTTAAAAACATCTAAATCACTAAAGTAGATTATAATTTCTCCAAACTATTAATTAAAGTAGAACTAAATTCAATTACATTAAGTATTTTTTTAGTTTTTGCATTCATTCTAAGAAAATATTATCTCTTAGGATGATCAAGAATCTTAGTTAAGCATAATGGAAAAGGTGCACTATTGAATATTGTGTTTTTAATGATGTTATGTTGTTAGTATTCTCATTGGCATTAATGTATCAAGGAGTTTTAGATATTTTAATTACTTTTGTCATGCCATAATAGAGCATCTGCAATGTTTAAAGGATATAGCAAGTTATGTTGGATAGGTCTCTTGTAGAGTATTAATGTTATCATGTTGTTCTATGATATACTTTTCTTAATTGACTAGCATATTTATGGAGGTATTTGTGATAGGTTTTTGAGGTTAGTCTCTTAGAGACAATACATGTATGTAAATGTAGTGTCCTTGTGTTTAGTATTGCATTCTTCTACATGTGCAATTTATGGCTTGTAATTTGGAAGTAAAGTAAAGTTGCATATAGAGTATCGTATTCTAGAGTTTTAGAGGTCCAAAGAAAATGGACAAAATATTATAAGTGACATAGTGTTTACTATATTAATTTGTGGACTATGTTAATGTTCTCATTGCATGTGCCACTACCTAGTAATGTGCACTATGTGGAAGAAGTATGTGAAGGTAGTTTGGGACCGATTACGCTCATGTTGGGTAACACATATCATGATCCTATTCTCAGTGTAATGTGTAGGCTTTAGGAGTGGATCAACTACACATTTAGTTAGCAAATATACTTGTAGCTGATGTATAGATATTTTAAATATGATTTTGGATGACATAATATCGTAATTAATATTGGAATACATATGTTGTTGATCTAGGATCATTCCAACATGTTTCAGTTGGTGGAAGTGGTAAAATTTTGTGTAATCTATTTATTCAGTTAGAAGTAGAGATGAATTGAAGTGTGTAAATCAAGTTATAGATCCTACACATACCAAGTGAGTGTTATGATGTAAATGATCAATGAAATATCAAAGGTTAATCTATGAAGGTCTCCATAATATGTATTTTGTGTCTCCTTGTATTGAAGGTTGGCACCTTACTATCTTAGTTGGTACTTATTATTTATTTAAATCCAAAAATAATACACAATGAAACAACAAAAAATCTCCCTTACAAGAAGACTACTGTTTCTTCTGTCCTACTCTAGCCCCTAATGCTCCTACTTGTGTTCTTATGCTTGATGCCCCAACTTGTGTTCTAGATATTTCTAGCTCAACTAAAGAAGGTGATATATGATGGACATAAGCATAGTTCATTGCACATATTGCAACTATGATACATACAAAAATGGGTAGAAAAGTAGGGTCTATTAATCTCAATTGATCCACTTTGTTCATCAATATAATGTGGTGGTGCTAGCTAATAAGTTTGTATAATCAAATGCTAAATAAAACCATGCACGATATAAAAATAATCACATGTCATTCTACAACAATCACATATCTAACTACCATCATGACAATCAAGATTGATATGTATTGAGGGATGAAATAGCATATGAGCTTTCTACCAGGAGAAAAATCATGCATAATAAGGAATCAATTTATTACATGTTATTCTTATAACTTAACCAACCTAAATTTAATATACATTCAAATTTCAAGCTTCAAAATATGAATATACACACACAAGGAATATATTATATTTTATAGCAAGGTGGTTGACCCTCAACTTGTTGTGGATGCTCATAATGTGTTCTCTTGGTGCAACGATTCTTAATAGTTAATAAACACAAATCTTAATGTTATAATAATTCAAACCATAAATTTGATTAATTAGTTCAAGGGTAAGTAAATAAGTTAAGTTTAGTAAATATAAACTTTTCTAGTACAATTTAGAACTTCAAAATTAACATCTAAATCGCTACAATTTATTATAAGCTCTCTAAACTATTAATTACAATAAAATTAAATTCAACTCAATTCTTTGTTGGTTTTGTGACCATTCCAAAAATCATGGGTTTTTAGGATGATTACTTGAGTATTTGTGAAGTATGATGGTAGAGGTGCCACATCATTCACTTTTTGGTTAGATTATAATAGTAAAATAAATAGTAATTTTAATATATGATTATTAGCAAAAAATAAAATGCATGAAATAAAATAGATTATAAATGTAAATAAATAATCTATATTAGTTAAGATAAACTTAGCATATACCACTGATAATGCTTCTTGCAGTGATTGGGAAGGACTTATCATGGATGAACCAACTAAAAACTCCTTTATGATTAGTGATAATAATATAAGATTGTATGCAGATATACACATAATAACTTTTAAATTAACATCAAATTACTTTATTCAATTATAAGCTATCTAAGCTATCAAATTAAAGAAAACAATATTTTAATTACCTTGACTTTGTGTTGTCATTTTTTTAATATACTTGATAAAATAAAAATAACATCAAGATATAAATGAATATACAATCACCCACAAAAATGAAATGCATATAATAAAAAATGAACTAGATATGTAGAAAAATGCATACCATCAAGTCTATGCCAAATTGAATTGTAGAAAGAGTATCATGATGAAATTTTAAAAGATCCTCCTATATCATTGATTATTATCCCACTTAGATAAATTAGCACTAACCATTGATCATATTAAATCCAAATAGAATACATAAGAAATAACAAAAATTCTCCTTGAAAGAAACATTTTCCTTGCTTCTACTCTAATCTATCCCTTGATGCCCCTATTTTTTGTCTTATACTCGAGGCCTCAACTTGTGCTTTAGAGCTTGCTACCTCAACTACAAAAAATACCATATGAGAGACATTATATACATATATGTCCAGGGTGGCTCACTACTCTCTCCAAGAGGACCTAAGCATGGTTCATTGCACATAATGTAATTGTGACACATTAAAACACATGGACAAGGTGTGTCTATTAATATCAACTGATATATTACAACCATAAATATCATATGGTGACACTATTTGAGATTTATGTGTAATCAAATACTCAAATTGTCAATGGGCCCTTGGTCTGTTGGTGAAGTTGAATGGCTCACAACGAGCCCACCAGGGATCAAGTCTTGCTGAGTGCAAGACTCTGACATCATAAGGGATGAGGCCAGGATCGTGCCTTGAACATATTTGGTGGCGTGGATGCCTCTTAGTCCTTCGCTCTAAGCCAAAGAGGTTTCAGGCACGTGTGGGCCCGTATCGGGTTCCTAAATCATCTTTGTGGTGGCCTTCGCTGGTTGGCAGCTTGCAGGCTTTGTGCCTCGCTGAAAAAATGGACCTTTCACCTATCACAGTACCATAAGTTTGTTTTGAATCATTCCTTAACCTACTCCCCAAAAATATCTAAAACCAAAATAGTCCACATGGTGACCTAATATAAACTTCGCTTTATTAAAAGAAATCCAACAACGATCACACAAATTAATCTAGTAAAGCCTTATGTGTACACCATTTGATTGAAAAATTAGGCTTAAGTAAATCAACACACAATCTAATTTTAGAGTTCATAAAAAAATATGCTAACATGACTTTGGTAATATCTGAGTATTTCACTTGGTCATAAGATAACACAATAGAATATTATCCCCTCTCAATTTCTTGCCATTGCCAAAATGATTCATGTTGGATTGTGATGGTTGAAATATGGATGTCAATTCCCTATAATGTGAATATCTTTAAAGTTAATTACTAGTAGATGATAAAAAGTTCATAGAATGAGAGTTTGATGATGATGAATTTTAGTTTTGAGCTTTCTCATCTATATCACTCATTTCAATTTTAAAATATACAAATTTAAGATTTAAAATAAAATCTTGTTAAATTATATATCATTAAATTAAAATATTTATCAGATACTTAGTTTCTCAAGAGTTTTTATTTTAGTTTTAGAAGATTGATATCCGCACAGTCAATGGTATGAGTAACAAAATTATTGTTAGTTATAAGAGAATTTTATGGAGTTCAGGATAACCCTAGTGATCACTTGCTTTAATTTCACATTTGTATATTACATAATCTGGGCAACTAGGAGGAATGAATATACTCCTATTCATGTAGGCTCCATTTTAATCTGAATAATTTAAAGCATGGGGAAGAACAAAACATTGGCTGCATATGAATTCTCTTCTAGGGATATAGACTACATCTTAACATGACTACATTTAAGATGACATTATGTTCCTTGTACACCTTAACAGTGAGATGCTACAGTAAGAAATGGTTGAATCATCTTTTTGTAAACCACAGTACATTATGATATTGAAAACTGAATTTTAGACTTTAGAGTGTTTAGTATTATTAGCTTCTAGTGTGTTTCACCTTCCTTGTGGCATGATGATGACAAATATGGGTATTAGATGTCTGATCTTAGAGATCATTTAATTTGTTGTAATTAATACTTTTTCACCTAACATCCGTTCACTGTTTTCTTAATTTTACTAATTTTCTATTCTATAGACTTTTCTATTTGTACGTTATTAGAGAGACACCTCTTGTCTATTCTAAGAAATAGCATCCCATTACTCTATTATACTTTCCTTGATCTTTCTTGCTCGTGAGCCCAAATCCAAATTTATTTATTAGCATTTACTAAGTTGTGAGCTTGTATGTATCATCACCATGTTTAGAATTAATCTGAGATATCGTCATGCTCCTTTCAAGGTCTATTTTTCTATAAATCAAATTTGTGGACTGGTCACTTAAGCTGCCTACTAACTCTAATCTCCTTTCCTATGCAAAAATAACTCTCAGAGTTTTATGACTGTTATACTTCACTTTTCCGCATTGTGAAAGGCTATAAGGATTCCCAGTTGATGCCTAAGACTTATCTTAATTCACATTGAGAATACCTTACATATTCTGCGCTTCTTGGTTTCTCCATGGTCTTTGCTTGTGGCTTTTCTTTTCTCCAGTTTCTTTGCTTGTGGCTCTGTCTTCATGGAAATTCCATGTTCATGGTGTCAATGCTGCCCCTTTTGTTTTTGTTCATTTCCTTTTCTCTATGCTCCTTGATTTCTTTCATAGCTGGCTATGAATGCATTCCTATTTCCCCTGCAGATGCATATTTTTCCCTCCATGGGACTGCCATTTGTGCATGCCAACACACTGTCATCTTCTTGCTCTTTATACTATCCTTTACTTCTCAATTTAATGTCCTTCCCCTTCAAACCTTCCTTACTCTGTCATTTTCCATTCCTCCATGCAAGGGACTATCTTCTTGCCCTCCCTTCTTTTCTCCATTGTCTTTGCTTGTGGCTCTGTCTTCATGGAAATTCCATGTTCACGGTGTCAATGCTGCCCTTTTTTGTTGTTCATTTCCTTTTCTCTATGCTCCTTCATTTTCTTTCATAGCTGGCTATGAATGCATTCCTATTTCCCCTGTAGATGCATATTTTACTCTCCATGGGACTGCCAATTGTGCATGCCAACACACTGTCATCTTCTTGCTCTTTATACTATCCTTTACTTCTCAATTTAATGTCCTTCCCCTTCAAACCTTGCTTACTCTGTCATTATCCATTCCTCCATGCAAGGGACTATCTTCTTGCCTCACCTCCTTTTCTCCATTGTCTTTGAAATCAGTATGGACTGTCCCTTCTGCTGTCTTCTTAACTGCCCACCAGCATGCAACAGACGACTTTATGGAGTTGCCTATATTTTTTGTATTTCTCTATTTAAAACTTGAGAAACTCATTAGATAATCTACTATTAAGAAAGAGCTTATGCTCTTGCAAGACTTTTTCTTGCCACCGCTGATTCAACTCGAAACTTATTAAATGTGTCACTTCTGTAAAACTTTCTTGTCCTAAAAGCAAGAATGTCTGAAATCATAGCCCCAAATAAGGATATCAAAGTCAAAATGATAAAACCAAGCCGAGATTACTCATGTCCTATGTAAGTCAATATGTTGTGAGATGAATTGGGTGCATGAGCTGCCTACAATAGTAATTGCTTTCTGACTTCTTTGTCGTAGAGAGCTCCAGCCACCATCCTAGACTGAAGATAGGACCCAACTAGGCATGGAGCAGCTTGAAAATTATAAATAGTAGCATAGTACTTTAGACCGAAAAGCTTATATAATGTGCATCATTCTGTGTAACAGCTGTGGGAGATTGCTCAGTCCTTTGGAGCCTAACTGTAGGTTAATTGCCAGCACATCCAGTTATTAGACTGGTCATCTTCAGTAGTAGTTGTGTCATGTTTGTTGAGCTTCAGATGTTAGTTGAGGGAGAGGTACATAGGATCAAATTTAGGATCTGATTCTCAGTCAATCTGCTGTTTACCTTGTCCTCCACGTAGGAGAAAAGTCAGGAGTGAGTTAAGTAATTTAATCAGTTTCAACTGAATTAGTTGGGCAGTATACGTAGGTGGAAAGGTAGGTTTTCTTTTTGGTTAATGAATCAAAGTGAGATGGCTGTTAATTTTAGGAGTTATTTTTTGCAAGTTGTAATTTTGGGTGTTTTTGGAGTTAGTTAATCAGAGATTTGCAGGGTAATTACAACCTTTATTCTTCTTAATCTTTTGTTCTGCTAAACTGATTTCCTCTGTGTTACTGAGCAATGGTTGAGCAATTGTAAATACAGAAAATTCTAGATGCCGATGAGTAAAACAAATGTGCTGATGTTGACAGTGGTGTATCCTAATGACCTCCCAGTTTGACCTATGTTGCCAATTGCTGTTGAGAATCGTATTATCATATCCATGCTTGCAAATGTTTGTAGGATGGTGAAATCATTCACCTTGCTGGCCCCCTTGAATGTTTTGACAATGCGGGATTTCCGACATTTGAGTTTTTCATGGTTTTCCTTGCTACTGCTCACCATGTCTGCAAGCTCAGCTTGTTGTTCATTGACTTTCATATAATCTGGAGCAGGGTAACTTGAGTTTCCATTAGAAAAGCTTTGTAGCTTCATATTGTCCATCTCTGCCTTAACAACAACAGCAAGGTTTGACAAGAGAAATAGCATGATTAGAACAGAAACAACTTGGTATCCTGACTGCAGGAAATTCTCACCTTGTTCTGCATCACAATCATAAGCATCAAAAACCCTGCCAGGGCTAGAGCAACATACAAAAAGCAGTAAAAACACTTGACTTCATTTTCCTCTGCAATAGCTTTGGTGGGTCAGACTGTTAAGATTACAAGTAGTACATCAGAAGGCAGGACGCCTCTTTCATCATGTCACATCCTCGATGACTGGGTCTAAGAAGCCCTTAGGAATTCCGAGCACACTTCCTCTGTCATATGAAATACGTGTCTTTTGTATTTCATGAAATTAAACCCTATTTCTAGAGATTAAACGGGGTGATATTTCTGCGAAGTGCCATATATGCTCCTCAAACTATGCAACATGGGTAAAAGCAGTCGTGAATCTACAGGAAACTTTCCTCTTTACTGTCTTGCAATGTGTGGTCTGTATGTTTTGCATTGTGCCTTATTTCTTCTCTTACATCTTTCAACGTGATCTGTACGCTTTTCTTAATCTGGTACACACAAGTGCAACATTTTGATAACTCCAACACCTCTGTAGTGTAAATATTTTTAGTTTATGTGCAATGTCCCTAATTACTCACTCTGTGCACTTACCCATGGAGCAGGGCAGCCTAGTACCATGACACACAATCCTGAGACTAGATGGTGAAAAAAGTGCACTTTTAACTGGGCCAATTTTACAGTGTTCACAATTTTTTCCTGACATTCTAAAATTGAGGAAATGATGGAGATGTTTGATACCTGGTGAATCTTGCAAAAAAGGCTCGAGTTGTATTTAAAAACTTCAGAGTCATAAATACAGTCGAGATTGATTTGCTAACATTTCGAAAAGTAAATATATACTGTCCCCTACATGTAGTTTTGTGTCTATGATGGGATCTTATTGTGGAATTTTTCTGTTGAAATCGGCTGCAGAATGCCGGTGTTAGTGCCTTTTGCATAGCATTTGCTCCTAAATGTTAGTGTCTTTTGAGGAGTGATAATCCCCATACTGTATTGTGGAATTTTTCTGTTGAAATCGGCTGCAGAACGCCGATGTTAGTGCCTTTTGCATAGCATTTGCTCCTAGATGTTAGTGTCTTTTGAGGAGTGATAATTCCCATACTATCTCGTTTTGTTAATTAATGAAGATGATATTAAATTACCATTTTTAGAAATGAGTATATGGAAGGTTTTGGTGATGTGCAATTTGATGGCTCTATTCTCAGCATTTTGATTGCTCTCTTAACAGGGCATTTTGAATATCCCCATCATTTGACAATCATCTCTCCCTCCATTCCCATCGCTGCACACCCTCTTTTAATAGACTTAAATTTACAAGAAAACACTTTGTCAATGACTATTTTGACTAAGGGGTAAAATAGGCCAACAGTTTCGTTCTTTGGTTCTTATCTTGCAAGTTAATCAAAATCATTTGGGCAGTTTATCTAAGATTTAAGATTGGCTGTCAAATCTGTGATCAACTTAATGGTCCAATGATGCTTGAGTTTTTTTTAATCTTTTCTTCAAATCTTTCAAGAAATCTTAATGCTTGCATAGCACATCTTCACTTTGACAGTAAAGAAATCTAAGTTTTGATGATAATAAGGGGTTAAATATGTTTGGTAAACTTGCTAGTTGCTAAATTGTTGACTTATGATTGCCATATGTCATCCTTAAGAGGTAAAACCCAAATACAGACACTTCTCTCTACAATCCTTCTAAATTTTTAATTGTCTGTTATAGCATATGTATGCAATTTTGAAGTACTAATTAATTTAAGCTATTAAAAGCAAACTACAATGAAGTATACAATTAAAATGAAGTTAAAATAAAGTTTTACCTTCACCTACCATCTAGCTTGTCTCCATTGGCCAACTAGCCTTGATTCCTTGGATGTGTTGAGCTCTCAGATTTCCAATTGAAGCTCCTTGCCCAAGATGCTATCAAAGTGTGGAGATTGAGTGAATTGTATGCAAAATGGATTAAAAGCTTAATTATGCAACTAATGGATGAAATGCAAATGATATGAAAATAACTTGGATGATTGAAGATTTGAATGCTTGGATGCTTAGAATGTTTGTATGCTTGAAAATCACTATTGCCTATTAGCTCACAAAGGGGAAATAAGGCTCTTTTTATAGATTTTTGGAGGACTCAAGCCTAGGTGGCACAATCCTAGGGTGGAGATTGAAAGGTGGAAGATCCTAGGGCTACAATTGTCTTGGTTGAAGGGGTTGAGAGAAAGGGGGATGTAGTTGGAATGTGAGAGGAAAAATAGGGAGGATGTTCCTCCTACATTGACATGGAAGAGAAGAAGGTGGAAGGGAAAGACACATGTCAAGTGTCTCACAAAGACCATTGAGAGGAAGGGGGGAAGTACCTTTTCTTCATGAGGACTTTTGGTACAAGTGTCCCATGAGTCACCCTTGACTGTTTGAGGTGGCTTGAGAAGGGCATTGGCTAAATGGCTGAATATTTGCACCGACCAATAGCCATTTCTGTGAGTCCTCTTGCAAGTTACATTCATTTATTTTATAAAAATGAGGGGATTTTTTGAAATAATAATTTATAGAAATATATATGTATTGTTGTAAATTACAATTTTTTAAATCTTTATTATTATTTCTATTTTTTTTAATTTTAGTCATTGTATTTCATTTAATTAACATAATGTAATAATTAAAATGTAAAGTAATATTTAAATTTAAAAAATACTTTTTTTTCTTTTAAAGATAACAAGTGAGAGTTCATACAATGTGTTAATTTGAACATAATTTTTGTCAATTCAATTTTTGAATAAAAAAAAATTGGTGCATATTTCTTTTTCCAAATATTTATAATAAGTTAGTTTAAATATAAAATTTCCTAATTTCAATGATATTATTTTTATTTTTAATTATTTCTTTGTTATTATCAATTTTATAAAAGAACATCTTTCCAAATACAAGAATAAATATGAAGATAAATAAGTCTAAGATTTTAAATTCTATATAGTTTAGACTTTTGTAAATAATTTAGAATTTATTAATTGAAACATTTAATATAAACACAAAAATAATAAATTCAATTTAATAATATAATCCAATACAATCTTTAAATAATATTTTTTCTAATATAAAAATATTGAAATATTAGTATTTTAAATTAAAATTGATTATAAAAATTAAGAAGTAAAAAGAGCAATTGCAACAGTCAAAAATTTGCACCCGTCTATAGCCAGTGTCATGTGCATAGCATTTAATAGTACCGCGTACATTACAGACAGGTCCACCCACCATCTGTCCATGATTTTTCACAAACAAATAATTTGAATTTAAGATGGGTAAAGTTATTAATATGATTTAATAATAAAAAATAAGAAAATGATTATAATTTAATGTTGAATGAATGAAGAGGTTTTAATGACGTCCACTAGATCAGTGGTCTGTGGATCCTCATTAGGAAGGTAGCCGTAATATAATTTATAAACATCATAGTCATATTTGGATATTTAAAAAGTTATATAATTTATGAAAATATATAAGTTATATAACTTACTTTGCCATTATACATTTGACATAACTTATAACATTAATTTATAAACATTTTTAAGATTAATGTTTATATTTATATTTTTTACTCATTATATTCATTGGCCATTTATAAATTATGTATTAAATTATAAACATTAATGTTTATATAACTTATAAACATCATACTCATTTGAACATTTAAAAAGTTATATAATTTGAAAAAATATATAACTTATATAACATAAATTTATATTTGTATTTGTATTTAATAATTATTTTAGAATTTTTATAAAATATTTTTGTGAAATCTATAGTGAAAATTTACAACCATTATAACTTTTAAATGCTCAAATGACTATTATGTTACATAAGGTGGTAAAATAAACAAGAAAATACATCATATTCATTTTTATTTGAGCGTTTATAAGTTACATATAATGATTGTAATGATAATTACTATCGATTCGACAAAAAAATTTAAAAAATAATATCGAAAAATAATTATTAAATATAAATTATGTTAAAAAATAAATGTTATAAATTATATTAATATAATTTTTTAGCTTATAATTATTAAATTATATTTATATAATCTATCTAATATGCATCTATATATAATATATTATTAAATTATATATTTATAGTTTAACTTATAATCCAAATGTCTGCAAAAAATCAAATGAACCTAAATCATATTAATTAATTTACCCATCTTAAAATCAAATTATTTGTCTGTAGAAAATCATGCGCAGACGCGGGCGGAGCTGACACACTTCTTTGCAGTCTCTGCAGACATACGTGGACTGAAGACTATTTCAGAGAAGTATGTTTTGCTGTTGCAAATATAGAATTGACGGAAGTAACTTGCAATAGGACTGACAGAAGTAATGACACTGGCTATTGGCTATTGGCTATGTAGCTTGTCTCCATTGACCTCCTAGCATTGATTCCTTGGATGTGTTGAGCTCTCAGATTTCCAATTGAAGCTCCTTGCCCAAGATGCTATCAAAGCGTGGAGATTGAGTGAATTGTATGCAAAATGACTTAAAAGCTTAATTATGCAACTAATGGATGAAATGCAAATGATATGAAAATAGTTTGGATGCTTAGAATGCTTGTATGCTTGAAAATCACTATTGCCTATTAGCTCACAAAGGGGAAATGAGGCTCCTTTTATAGATTTTTGGAGGACTCAAGCCTAGGTGGCACAATCCTAGGGTGGAGATTGAAAGGTGGAAGATCCTAGGGCTACAATTGTCTTGGTTGAAGGGGTTGAGAGAAAGGGGGATGTAGTTGGAATGTGAGAGGAAGAATAGGGAGGATGTTCCTCCTACACTGACATGGAAGAGAAGAAGGTGGAAGGGAAAGACACATGTCAAGTGTCTCACAAAGACTATTGAGAGGAAGGGGGAAGGACCTTTTTCTCATGAGGACTCTTGGTACAACTGTCCCATGAGTCACCTTTGACCCTTTGAGGTGGCTTGAGAAGGTCCTTAGGAACATGGATTGCTTCTTGACTTGGTTTAGGAGAAGACATGTGGTCATGAGACCAAGTCTTATGAGGCCACATAGCCCTTAGAAATATGACGCGTGGGTGAGGATAATGATTTATTAATAATTAATAATAATTAATAATTTTAGCCAAGGTGATGTGTTAGGTGACTAGGTGGATGAGGTGGACTAGGGGACTTAGTCTATTTGGTGATTGTGTAATTGATTAAATCACTTTAGTGAGACTATTTAGAGGACTTAGGATAGGAGAAGAGACTATAGTGAATTTATCAAATAAATTGAATAATTTATTTAATAAATAGAGGAAATAAATATTAATTAAATGATAAATATTTAATTAATTCAACAAATCAATATTAATTAAATAATAAATATTTAATTAATTAATGAAGTCATTTTTTAGTGTATACACCATGAACAAAAATACCATACAATGTTGTTGTCTCCTTCAAACTGTACTACTGCGACTCCCATACTCTTCATTCTTATTCCTCACATACATTAAATAATATTGCTACACATCATTTGACTACTCATGATGTTTCTAATGATCATGATATGCTTCCTACAACGTATGATAGTGTTATCTTTATATTAATTGACTCATCCTCCTTCAGAGGCCAAATTAGCTTGATTTTTACATTTCTTGGAAATGTATGTTTTCATTTCTAATATATTGACTCGTGTTTATTTTTATGTTCTTGTAGAAAAGACTGAAAAATATGCTAGAAGTTGAATCTAGGTTTGTCTTTTCCTTTTTACTTTAATTCTCTATATTTTTTAATTCTGTGTATTTAAGTTCTGAAATTTATTAAGTGACATGTTCAATTCAAAATGTTCCAACATATTCCTTTTTTCATAGAATTTGAAGCTATCAGGTTGTGAAATGTTGTGACTGACAATTAAGAGAATTTGAAGAAGTTGAAATCATTGAAGTTGATGTGCTTGGTGAGGTTTTGGCAAGAATAATTAAAAAAAAGACTTGGTATGTACAAGTGCCTGATGTTATAGATTGTTTTGGTGACCATTTTCTTTAATGTTATCTGCTTTTGATCTATTTTTAAAAAAATGGAAAGCTAGAATTGTGTCCAAAGCTTATATATTTTGGGTAATACCAACAATGATAAACATTAAATGGCAGATAGTCACCAAAATATATCACTTCCTTCCCACCTTGTACAAATGGTGGAAATCAAATACTATGCGTTGTTTTTATAAAAATATAAAGAGTTTTTACTTTGTGGTTTGTCTTCAAACTTAAAGTTTTTTCTTCCTTTTAGAGTCTTTCAGCATCCTAAATTTATTTTTCTAGAGCATTGTAGGTTTATCTACTTTAGCTATTTTACTGCATAAGGAACTCGCAATGTTTTCAAATCTAATACAGACTGATTTATTCCTAAATTGATAATTGACTTGGTGACAAGTTTACACACAATTCAAGAAGAAAATGCAAGCTCACAACCCCTCGATACAAAATATTGAATCTTGTTGTGAATCACAAAGAGGGCTAAGCATCTTTTTCAGTTAATTACTTTTCACCATTATAGCAAGGGGTCAGTGTAGGAGTGAAGTTGCCCATGTAGCAAAGGATGGGATTAGTCACCTACCATTTCTTTAATATTGTTCTGGTCAAATTGTATTGACTAGGTACCTTTGTAACATGTAAAAGTACAATGTTTAATAAAAAAAGTTATTGGAAGGGGTTAAAACCCCCCTTCAAAGGCTGAAAGGAATAGTTGTTGGCCATGGCCATTCGTTAAGGTCTTTTTTTTGGACAACTTAAAGAATGGTCAAAGGCCATTCTTTAAGGTATGTCTCTTGTGTCCCTTGCATTTTTATTTTTTGTGTGCTTAATGTTTAATTTTTGTTTTAAAAGCTTATTTATTTTATAAATAAATTTATCACTTGTGAATAATAACATAAGTCATTGCACCCATAAAAAAAACATAAGTAATTGCATAAAACTAATCAAAATGGACAAATCATAAATCACCTTGACAAAAATAATAATTTAAAAGGCAGTTGTGAAAGCAATTTATTTCATGAGACATAAAACATGCCACCATAATAAAAAAATTGAATATTTTGACTTCTCACATACAGTAACATTGTGCACAATGGATAATCATAAATTACCCTTATAAAATAACCATTAAAAAGCAATCAAACTCCCATTATGAATGCAATTCATATGAGAATGGTGTTCACCTCATTATAAAATGGACAAATCATAAATCACCTTGATGAAAACAAAATTTAAAAGGAAGTTGTGAAAGTAATTTATTTCGTATGACGTAAAACATGCCACCATAATTAAAAAATTGAATATTTTGACCTCACATACACTAACATTGTGCACAATGGATAATCATAAATCACCCTTATAAAATAACATTTAAAAAACAATTAAACTCCCATTATGAATGCATTTCACATGACAATCGTGTTCACCTCATTATAAAATATCTTTTCATTTTCAACCAATAACTTTCATCATGACAAATTATAACATATGACTATTTGACATGTGATATATGTTTTTTATAGCCAACAATATTTGAGTAGTTAATATGTTTTTTATAAACACAATAAAATGTATGTGTTATGTTGCTATGTCGTGTTGTGACAATCGTATTCACCTCATTATAAAATGTCTTTTCATTTTTCAACCAATAACCTTCATCATGACAAATTATAACATATGAAACATATGACTATTTGACATGTGATATATGTTTTTATAGCCAACAATATTTGAGTAGTTAATATGTTTTTTATAAACACAATAAAATGTATGTGTTGTGTTGCTATGTCGTGTTGTTTTGTGCAATGTCGTGTTGTGTCATGGTTGTCTTAGGTCCAACTAGGAGAGACAAATTATAACATATGAAACATATGACTATTTGACATGTGATATATGTTTTTTATAGCCAACAATATTTGAGTAGTTAATATGTTTTTTATAAACACAATAAAATGTATGTGTTGTGTTGCTAAGTTGTGTTGTTTTGTGCAATGTCGTGTTGTGTCATGGTTGTCTTAGGTTCCACTAGGAGAGACCAGGGTTGTCTTAGGTCCAATTAGGAGAGACCATGTTAGCTTCCACCTTCATGTGGTTGGCCTCGTTAGTAGAGAATATATGAATAAATATTCTTGAAGCTAAGATAAGCTTTATTGTAAATATTTATATAATTTAATTAGTAACAATGTTTTAAAAATTTAAGTTAGTTCACATGATATGCATGACGAGATTGTTAAAATAAAGAAAAATAAATTAATAAATTGAGTTGCATTTTCCTAGTTATTATAGTTATATATCATATAACTTATGAATTTAAAATGAAAAATATTTTATTAAATGTGCACCTTAAATATACAATAATGTTTTTATAGTTATCTTTTATGTGGTTAATAATTTTATTTCAAAAGCTTATTTATTTTAAAAATAGATTTATCACTTGTGAATAATAATATAAGCCATTGCACCCATAACAAAATAACACGAGTCATTGCATATAACTGATCAAAATGAATAAATTATAAATTACCTTAATGAAAATAAAATTTAAAAGGAAGTTGTGAAACAATTTATAGACATAAGTCATATGACGTAAAACATGTCACCGTAATGAAAAATTGAAGAATCATAAATTACCCTTATAAAACAACATTTAAAAAGCAATTATAAACTCCCATTATGAATGTAGTTCACATGACAATTGCATTCACCTCATTATAAAATGTCTTAATTTTCAACCAGTAACTTTCATCACAACAAATTAAAACATATGAAACATATTGATGTTGTTAAGGGACAAACTTCGCTTGGTTGGAAAGTGGAGAGCATCATTAAGGATATTGCAGGACTATTGACTAGTCTGGATGGCTTCATAGTGAAGTATACTTATAGGGAGGGCAGTTCACATGACAATCACATTCACCTCATTATAAAATGTCTTAATTTTCAACCAATAATTTTCATCACAACGAATTAAAACATATGAAACATATTGATGTTGTTAAGGGACGGGCTTCAGTTGGTTGGAAAGTGGAGAGCATCATTAAGGATATTGCAGGACTGTTGACTAGTTTGGATGGCTTCATAGTGAAGCATACTAGGGAGGGCGATGTTGTGGTTGATTCCTTAACTGTTGTTGGTCTGTAGTTAAATGGCTTACAATGTTAGCGAGCTATAAATTAGCTATCAGAGCTTACTCGAAGCTATATATGGCAGGAGGAGTACAACATCACCAATGTAAGTCATAAAGTTAACCTCGCTTTCTCATATGCTTCAGTTTTGGAGTTGTCGTGGCCATAAGGGCAAATTTGTATCGCACCCTAGATTCAAATTTAAAAATTATGATGAGGATGGACAACCAGTTGGACACTCTCCTTGCCTTCAGTCTGTACTCAATGACATGTCATCATTTTCGGGCAAGCTTGCCTTGGAAATGGTTTGATCATTATTTAAGATGACTTTATTTTAAGCAGGTTGAAAAGTGCAATTTGCATCTTTTGGTGGATCTCCTCCGATTTGGAGACTCCTTAAATGTCTTTTTTAACCTCTTTGCTTCAAATTTAAGAGACTACTCGCATGTACCAGAGTGTGCTAATTGCAATGTGAGGTGTGAGGACGTTCATCACAATAATGAAGGGGCTAATCATTACATATTAATCCATAGAAACAAGGTTTTTATCTCAAACTTTCCAAATCTAGAGATATCTTGAATTGCCTCTGCAACTTAGTGTGTCCACTAGATAGTTCTACCCTGAACTCAATTTTGTTTTGGTTTTGAGCTCTGCTGTTTGTACATCTAAAAGCTACGGGGGGTGATAAATTGACGATTCAGATGGACCACATTGTAAAATCGACCCAACTCTTATGTTCATTTGTAGAGAAGGGGGAAATCTCTCCTTCATGGAGAATATGACTGGGCATGACGAGAATGTTTCTTGTTAGTTTATATTCACTTGGAACGAGAGGAGGGTAACTATTAATGGAATTACTTTCGAGATCAATGAGGATGTTATTGCCAAAGCCATGGGGTTATCTACCGAAGGAAAAAAGTGGAAGAAAAC
Source organism: Chamaecyparis obtusa (assembly GCA_027943335.1). Taxonomy (NCBI): domain Eukaryota; kingdom Viridiplantae; phylum Streptophyta; class Pinopsida; order Cupressales; family Cupressaceae; genus Chamaecyparis; species Chamaecyparis obtusa. The sequence continues at coordinate 2,403,446 of BSBK01001547.1, forward strand.
CAGTCGGACTCCGAACTAGGCTAGTCTAAACTAGTTCTTCAACCACCTAGTGAAAAGATAGGGTGGATATGATCACGAGAAGCTCCTGGATGTTTGGCCACATGTGTGTGCAATAGTTATGAAATATTTTACTTTGGAGGGTAGATATGGTGCTTTCTATTTCTACCATCTCCCTTTTCTTAATCATCTTCAAATCTCGGATTTCATTTCTATACCCTTTTTTCTTTTACACTTTGTGGAAAGTAATGTTGTTGAAATTGTTGAAGCAAAAGCCACGAGAGAAAACTTTTTTATTTTACATCAGGGGTAAATGTATCACCTTTATAAGTTTCATTTGACTTTGTGTCCTATAAATGTCTCAATTCAACATGTTGTTGCGATGCCCTTGCCGTCGTATTCCCTTCCTAAAATTAGTCTCCTCCCTCCCTCGGGCATGAGTTGGAAGAGGTGTGTTAAAAACCCCCTTAGGATTAAGGGTTTCGTGAAGGTGTCTCCCACGACCGACTATACTGGCCAATCAAAGAAGAAAAAATTTGATAACCCTAGTCTAGAGACTAAACCCCCCCAAAAGCTAAAAGGTCTACCTACCAGGTGGATTCAGAGGTGGAGATTATGGAGGAAGCTATCACCCCCTGCTAATCTAACAAAATTGCTAAGGAAAAGGGCAAAAGGAAAATGAAAGAGTTGAGCCTTGAAGAATTTGAGGAGACCAAGAGTAATGGAGAAGATGAATCTAAGAATGAATCCTCATCCCATTTGTCAGAGAGCCTCAAATGTGACATGTCCCCTACCCCTACGGCTAATACCAACACTCCTACTGCTCCTCCCTCACCTCAAATTTCCCAAAACAATATTGTTGTAGAAGAAATTTAGGATAAAGATACACGTAGCCAAATTCATGCCCCAGGTGGTATCATTGAAAAAATTAAACAACAAGTTCCTGGTATTGAAAGTGGCCTTCAAAACCTCAGGGCTTAAGTGACAGGTTTGGATAAGTGTCTGGATGATGTGAGTAGGTTCATGTTGAAGGTGATGCATGGTTCCGTTACCACCTTATGTTTGTTGCAAGAACATGTGAATGAGGGAAAGATGAAGGAAGATGAAGATTACAAAGATTTGGTCCAATTCCTTTCTAAGGAGTGGGCCAAAGTTTTGTTGTCAAAGATATCAACTAAGATTAAATCATGATGAAGACTTCTAGTCCTTCTAGTTTTTGGCTTCTTACTGGCCTCTCGAGCCTTAGTCTTAATACTTTAGTTCATAGCTTTTTTGTTAAGGTTAATTCTCTATGGTTTTTCCCCGCGTGGCACATGTTATATACTTTTAATACTGCCAAGACTATGAACTCTATTAGATTATGTTGTTTTACTTTATTGGATATTGTAAGGAAACTCAGGTGCGGAAACAACTTCCTACACTAATCTCTAAAGGAAAGTATTGTGCAAATTCTTTTAAATCCTTACAATTTCAGATTCGTTAACTAATTTAACAATGATATTGCAGCCATATACCATGCATACAAAAAATAGAGAAAGGCACAAAGATTTACCCTGGGGAAACCTTTCGGTAAAAACCCCAGCACTCCAAAACCTGCACAGTGTATTAATCAAAACTATTACAGTTTACAATACACTTGCAATGCAAGTTGTTTCAGAAGATTTTCCAACTCTTGAAGACAAATTGCGACAGCATAAAATGTTCCAACAATACACTTACTTCTTCTATCTTCGCAACCCTAAAAAATGCTTATATCACGCGCTTCCCTTTTTAGGGCAACTTCCAAAGATATCCATATTAGGGTTTTACCATTCTCTGAGAAAATAGGAACCCCACGATTGGGGAAGAGTGTACAGTAATCAACTTTATCAGTTGCCACATGTCTTCACCTATCATTGAAACTTCCAGACATAGCTCTTACGTATCATAGGAAACTGTCATAACCATTTTAGCCATGATCTCCTTACACACAATTCAAGATGTCAACACATCAAGTGGAGTGACACATCAACATGCCAACTAGACATGTACACTCACACTTAATTACATTATTTGCAAGAAATACATTTTATAAAACAAATAATAAGAATAGGAATTATCCAAGGTTGAGACACTGTATTCCTAACATTCTCCCACTTGTCGAACACCTTGTAAGAGCAATAGGAACATAACAGGAACTAACCGCTATAGGCCAAAAGGACCATAGACTCCGAACACCATCTGAACTTCTTAGTGCCCACTGGTTTTGTTAATGCACTTGCAACATTCTTCACAATATCTACCTTCTCCAAATTTACCTTTCCATCTTCCACCATATCTCTCACAAAGTGAAACTGCACATCAATGTGCTTCGTTCTGGCATGGAAAGTTGGATTCTTCACAAGGAAAATAGTGCTCTGACTGTCACACCAAATAGTAATTTGTTATTCATCAACACCAACATCAGAACACAATCTCCTAAGCCAAATGGCTTCCTTACAAGCATGAGTAGCAGGCATGTACTCAGCTCCCATAGTGGACAAAGCAACCATAGGTTGTCGCTTACTCATCCAACTGATGGCACCACCAAACATAGTGAACACATAAGCACTGGTGGATCTCTTGCTATCAATATCACCTGCCCAATCTGAATCCACAAACCCATGAATACAAATTGAATGCGGAGATCCAGAAGAGTTACCATGATAACATATGGAGTAATCTGATGTACCCCTTAAATATCTAAATACTCGCTTAACTGTACCTGATCTGTAAACACAACACTCAGTAAAACATTAGAGGTTAGTGATAATCAAAATCGTGCAAAATTGAAAGCTATCTAACCAAGCGATTTACTGCCTTCTAATAGGTGCGAGATTAATGTTCTCAGATTGTAATCGAGATCAGTGACCTAGACGACACCTAAATGAAGAATTTGAATGTAAAAGATGGATATGAAATTGAATGCAATTAATCTATATTTTTGATATTTTCTATGCAATAAGAATGAAAACTTGATATGAATCTATGCTAATATGAAAAACTTGATATGAAATGAATGCTAAATGATCTAACAATGAAGATTCTAACAATGATATGAAAACTATGAATGCAAAAAATAAGATTGATCTCACAAAGATGTCGATTCACAAGAGCTTTGATTCTTCAATTCCAATTCTCCAGCGTGATTGTGCAAAATATGAGATGATTTGTGAAGAGCTAAAGCCTTAATTTATAGAAATCCAGGGCTTTGGAGGTGCATGAATAAAAGCCATAAATCACTCAAATTAACTCATCTTGATTTTTGAGTTATCTGATCATAAAAGATAGTTAATTCTCAAAATCATGCAAAAACATGCAAAAATAGCTTTTTAACTCAAATTAGAGTTTAGATCAGCTTTTTGAACTCCAAAAGGATGTTGAGTTCCAAAAAGTCAATAACTTGTATTGATTTTCTGATTTGGAGTTTAACTGTTTCTTTTGAATATGCATAATAATTAAGAATTAAATAAATAAATAAAGTGATTTATCCTCAACTCAACTGATTTTTGAAAATAAATAATTAATTTATGGGTTAATTAACTATTTATTCAAACTTTTATTAAAAATTATATTATTAAATAATGACAACATGCTTTAATTAATTAAATAAGAATTTAATCAATTAAAGATAGGAATTTTGATTTATTGTCAAAATTAAATAATACAATTAATAATAGATAGAATTAAATTTAATTACATAATTAAGTGGCAAATATTAAATCTAATTAATTAAATATGAAAATATTCAATTAATCAAATTTTAGGATAAATGTGATTTATTGCCAAATAATTATAAAATTAAAGATAATTAAGATAATTAGGAATATTACTAGGAATATTCTCCGATGCAAAATTTAAGATAATCAATTAGATTTGATGATGTTTAGATGTGCCTTAGATTAGGACTTTGATGTCGATTTCATATGATTTGATGATATAGGAGGTTAATGAACTTATAGCCCATTTTTGGGGTATTACATTTTGCCCCTCTTTGAATTACTGTGCGAAGCGCAGTGGTTCAAAGATAGTCTGTGTTTGATAAAGATATGAAACTGATTCAAAAGATAAACCGATCTCAAGATAGAAACCGATTGAAAGATATTGAGATAGGAGTTGATTGATATTGACTTGATATGGAGATAATAGGTCTTGAATGACCAAAGATAATGTTCACTGTAGCAGCAAATGAACCTATGATTGCGAAAAAGTGTCAAAATGCCTGATTCTGAACCTTAGGATTGATAAGAAGTGAGTGACCCGTTCTAGACTCGATTGTCTTAGCAGAACTAGCAAGTATCACATCTGAATCCTTCAGTTGCCGAAGAACCAAGGAAAGAACACTATGATCCGATGGTTGCAAAAATTGATACAGTTTACAAGATTAAGAAAATATCAGATTGATATGGATCTTGATGAATCTGATATGCCCCAAGTGATGATAGATTTGCCCCGAGCGATGAGGACTTTTGATGAATCAGTGACTAGACGTGATTGTTATCTTGATCACTGATGAAAGATATTGATAGATTTGATCGATAGAATTTGATTTACAGACTTTGAATGATGTGCAATACCATGCCCCCTTCGGGATTAAAATTGAAATCTGACAAGAAAAGTCAGCGTTGATAGTTTAGAAGCATGTAAATTGATCTGAGAAGTGGTTATTTACATCCGAGAACGCATTCTGCATCGTTGGAAGGTCCCAAAAGACCAAGTTTGACTAGGTTTGACCATGAGTTGACCATGGTTGACCAAGTTGAAATTTTGATAGTTTGATGTAAGATAATCAGTTAAGTTGAATACTAGATTTCTGTGATGATTGAAGGTCGAATATGCAAGTAGTTAATAATATGAATGATCTCAGATTTGAATTTTGATCCCGAAAAAGGATTCTACTTGCTATTTCATTGGAGGAACCTTCGTGTGAGATGCAGTTCTTGTTAGACTTGAAGATGCAATTTGAAGAATCATTTAAGCATTGAAGTTCGTTTAATCATTGTGAGATCATGCAAACATGCAAAATGCAATGAGACATGCAAAATGAAATGCAACCTAAGACCTAGGACCTAGTCACTGATCATATGTCGATTTGTTATCATCATTGAACTTTTAGGTAACTGGATAAATCAATACAATGCCCACTAGCTACGAAACCATAGACATATGAATATTGATTTGTAACGCTCAAGAACCAATACAACATCCCCTGGCTATACAACCATGGACATATGAATATTGATTTGTTTTCGGAATGTTGGATTAGATATAAGCACCAAGGCACAAGCGCCAGGATGACCTGAATATCATGTCCATTTTGATATAGCAATTTGTACAAGCATCAAAACATAAACGTTGTGATGACCTGAGTACGCCTTGCGTTACAAACACATCAAACAGTTAAGAGATCATTCTAAATCCAATGTGAATTACCCGTAGTGACCCTTTATCGTTCACATCCTTAGGCAAGATTGCGTTCCACAGTAGGAGGAAGAACTCACTCAAAAAGACAATAGTTAGATCAAACTTCCTTGAATTTTTTTTGGGTATCAATGGTCGAGGTACGCATGGCCATCCAATTCGAGATAGAGGCTCTTACAGTCGGACACCATTTCAATCCAAAATTTCCAAAGTTGTTAGATTTTCACATACAAGCAGAAGACAAAGAAAAGATTATGCCCCCAGTCATCACTCTCTAAATCCTGTAAAGGACATCATTGAAGAGCTCGAAGGGACACAATATGCAAAAATCTCAATGCGAATCAGTAAGCATACAAGGAGATAAAAGCATGAAAAGCACATATTGTTTTCAGTTTGAGTTTGATGTTTGATTGTTGTTGATGCAAAATCCTTTCTGGAGACGAGACAGACTGACTGACTCAACTTGAAGCTTCAAAGGACTCTGAGTGGATATGACACATCTAAGATACATTGGAGACTATAAGATATGACATTGATTGCCCCCAAGTTTGAACATTGATAGGATACAGACACTTGAGCTGATTGGTGTACAGACCGACTTATTGAAACCAGGATATGCAGAAACAAACCGGGAGATATGTAAAAACTAAAGCAAGACTGAAAGCTGGGAAAGACCAAGATTGTGCTGATAGATGGAGCATTTTGGAACAAGTGGTGCCCGTTTGCCGAGTTTTCACCATCTTGGTAGAGATTCTATTTTTGCTACCGAGGTGCCTGTTTCCAGGTTTTCACCAAGGCACTTTTTCTTTCTTTTTTCATTTTTTTTTTATATTTTTTCATTTTTTCAATTTTTTGTACTTTTTATTTTTTTTTATTTTTTTGTGAATCATCAAGGCGCCTATTGCTAGGTTTTCACCAAGATGTTCATTTTTTCAAGACTTTTTCCGATTTTTAAGATTTTTTTCAGGACATTTACCAAGCACTGAATGCCTTAGGCGTAGAATTTCTTCAGATGGAGAACGTTGATTGGTTCTCGGAGCTGTTCTCCTTCAGTCGTTGAGAGTTGATAGGCACCAGAGCCAAAAGTAGCAGTGATTACAAAGGGACCCAGCCAGTTGGGTTCAAACTTCCCCTTGCGTTCTCGATGTGATTGATTTTTAGGATTTTCTCTCAACACTAGATCACCAACCTGAAATTCTCTGTGTCTGACTTTCTTGTTGTAGCCTCTAGACATTCTCTTTTGATATACTCTGAGATGATCATATGCTGCTTGTCTGCGCTCATCTAGTAGTTCAAGTTCTTGTAACCTCGACACTCTGTAGTCTTCATCAGTGACAAGTCCATGCATTCTAATCCTGAGTGATGGGATTTCAACCTCAATAGGCAGTACCGCTTCAGACCCATAAACTAAAGCGAAAGGTGTAGCCCCTGTAGGCGTTCTGATACTAGTTCTGTATGCCCAGAGAGCTGGATTGATCATCAGATGCCAGTCTCTTCCTGTTTTATTCACTGTTCTGTGCAAGATCTTCAGGAGATTTTTGTTTGAAGCCTCAGCTTGTCCGTTCCCTTGAGGATAATAGATAGATGACCAATGTTGAGTAATTTTGAACTTGGCACATAAGTCATCTAGGTCCTTGTTTTTGAATTGTCCCCCGTTATCTGTGATTATAGAGTGAGGGATCCCATATCTGCAAATGATGTAATTCAGGATGAACATAGAGATCTGTTTCCCCGTTGCTTGTGTTAGAGGAACTGCTTCTACCCATTTTGTAAAATAATCTGTAGCTGTGATTATATGGGTATGTCCATTAGAAGAGTGCGGATGGATAGCACCTATGAGATCAAATGCCCATTGTTGAAAAGGCCATTGTGTAGTAAAAGGAATCAGATCTCTCCCTGGAGCATGAATCAAGTTGCCATGTACTTGACACTGTTGACAGTTTTTAGCAAATTTAATAGCTTCTTTTTCCATTTCAGGCCAATAATACCCAGCCCTAATAAGTTTTCGAGCTAACGTTAACCCATTCGAGTGTGACCCACATATACCCTCGTGGACTTCCTCTAATGCACGTTGAGACTCTTCTCGTTCTAAACATCTAAGCAGTGTACCATCTAGACCTCGTTTGTACAGATCATTACCAATGATGACATATCGGGATGCAGATCGGATAAGGTTTCGTTTCTCAAAACGGTTAAAGGACTCAGGGATGATTTGGTCATGGAGATAGGAGAACAAATTTTTGTAGCGAGATGAGTCATAACTTACAACAGTGCAGATCATGCGGGTTTCAGGGGAGTCATATGCAGGATAGGATAGGGCTTCCACCAGGAACTCGTAGCGTAGTTCATGTTCAGGCTGTTGTAAAAGAGTAGATAATGTTGCCATTGCATCAGCAGCCTTATTCTCCATTCTGGGTATTTGCTCAAATGTGATAGAGATGAAGTATTTCTTTAGATCATCGACCATTCTCTTGTAAGGAATGAGCTTTTCATCTTTGGTTTGGTACACATCATTGACCTGGTGGATGACTAGTTGTGAGTCTCCATGAATGTGCATCTCTGTAACTCTCCACTGTATTGCCATTTTCATACCATTGAGAAGTGCCTCATATTCAGCAATATTGTTTGTGCAAGGAAACTTTAATCTGAATGCTTTGGGTATCGAGTATCCTTGAGGAGTAATGAACAATATGCCTGCGCCGGATCCATTCTGTGTGTAGGAGCCATCAAAGAATAATCGCCATGCTCTAGAAGAGAGGTGCATGATAGAGGAATCGGGAAATTCCATTTGCATGGGTGTATCATCAAACAGTGGTGCTTCAGCTAACTGATCAGCAATGACCTGTCCTTTGATAGCTTTTCTTTCAACATATTCAATGTCAAATTCGCTCAAGAGCATGACCCATTTAGCTAGTCTACCTGTGAGGGCAGCTTTGCTTAGGAGATATTTCAGTGGATCAATTTTAGCTACCAAATGAGTAGTATGAGCTAACATATAGTGTCTCAATTTCTGTGATGCAAAGATCACAGCGAGACATGCCTTCTCTATCATTGAGTAGTTCTTCTCATAGGCCACTAAAGTTCGGCTGATATAGTAGATGGCTCTTTCTTTCTTGTTCTCATCATGCTGTGCTAGCAATGCCCCCAGTGATGTATCTGTTGCGGAGACATATAATATTAATGGCTTCCCATGAATAGGAGGCATCAATATAGGTGGATTTGATAGATACTTCTTGATATGTTTAAAGTTGTTCTCGCATTCTTCATTCCATGCAAAGGTCACACCTTTATGTAATGTTTTTGTAAAAGGTTGTGAGATGTCTGCTAGCTGTGATATGAATCTTCTGATAGATTGAACTCTGCCTTGCAACGTCCTCATTTGACTGATATTTGTGGGAGGTTGCATCTCTATTATAGCCTTGACCTTAGCTGGATCAACTTCAATGCCTTTCTTGGAGACGATGTATCCTAGGAGCTTTCCAGAAGTGACTCCAAAAGCACACTTTTTAGGATTTAGTCGAAGACTAAATTTTTCCATTCTGTCGAGGATCATGCTCAAGTCTGTTAGATGTTCAGTTCTAATCATGGATTTTGCCAAGGTATCATCTACGTAATCCTCCATTGTTCTATGCATCATATCATGAAAAATAGATGTCATTGCTCTTTGATATGTAGCTCCAGCATTTTTGAGTCCGAATGGCATAACATTCCAACAGAAAGTTCCCCACGCACATGTGAAAGCTGTTTTCTCTTGATCTTCTGGAGCAATTTTGATTTGGTTGTATCCCGAAAAGCCATCCATTAAGGAATACATTTCATAGCCCGCAGTCATGTCCACTATCATATCAATGTTAGGTAGTGGGAAGTCATCCTTAGGGCATGCTCTGTTCACATCTCTAAAGTCCGTGCACACTCTGATTGAACCATCTGGTTTGGAAACAGGTACAATGTTGGAAATCCACTCAGCATAGTCTATGACACGGATGAATCCAGCTTTTAGGAGTTTTTCTAGTTCTGCTTTGACTAAGAGTGCAACATGAGGATGCATCTTTCTCAATTTTTGTTTCATTGGTTTTACTCCGGGAGCAATGGATAGATGGTGCATAATGAGATTGGGATCCAATCCTGGCATATCTGAATATTTCCATGCAAAGTTGATCTTTTTCTCTGATAAGAAGATAGTGAAGTTTTGTTTCTCTTCGTCTGATAGAGATTGTGCTACATGTACCAATTGTGGTTCCTCTGTTGTACCCAAATTGATGGATTGAGTTGGCTCAATCAGAACTGGAGATCTATCCTGTAAATGACTTGGAAGGACATCAAATATCTCATCCTTAGGTGCCTCAGAGAGGTTTTCACCTTCAGATACGTCTTTTCTTTTTACTTTTGTCGGTTCTGAGACTGCCACAAAGTGGTTTTCACCCTCAGAACTCTTTTTCTTTTTCTTTTTACTCTTGTTTTTCTGACTAAGATATTTGATGTCCGACTCGGTCATGCTGACACTCGGTTCACTGATGGAAGTACTCATAGGCTCAACTGCATTGAGGTAGCAGGCAAGGGCATAGTCATTTGGGAAGGTATACATACCATGGTTTGGGTTGGTGGAAGTTTGGTCGATAAGATCAGGGCGTTGGATAGTCAAAGTGGGAAAGGCTTGGGATATGGTGTTCACAGATGTGGATATGTCATCATTGGTCCTAACCGGACGCTCAAGTTCAAAGGTGATATTACAACTCAGAATGTTCAATTCGTGAATAGGCTCAACATCATCATAGGAGTCCTCTTCAGCCATAGGTGGATCAGACACGTTAAGTTTATTGTTTCGCTCTAGACCTACGTTGGGTTGAGAGACATATTGGTGAATAACATCAATAGATTTCTCTGTTATAAGCTCATCTTCTTCTGGAATGGCACCCCATTCATAATCATTTGACTCATCTTCTGATTCAGAATCTCTAGGAAATCTTAGAAAGTGCGTGAAATCAGGATGAATACCCCAAGAAGGATTACCCTCAGTCTCTGACTTGAATTCATATTCATGGGAATCAGTGTCAGAATAACTACCCCCTACTTCTTGATCAGTTTGATTGCCTTCGAGATTGGCTGGTTCTTGTGGTACAACCATCTCTTGCGCTACAGTAGGTTCTTGTGTTTCTACTACATTAATTCTTCTGATAGGATCATCTGTATCATCAAGAAGATCTTTGATCTCTTTAGGCAATTTTTCATAGGGGATAAGCTCAGAGCTATCTGAATCATCATCAGAGGGTTCTGTTTCTTCTTTCTTAAGAAGGGGTTCTCCTGGTGCAATTTGTTCTATGACATGAGAACAACCACCTCTGAGATGATAGGGTTTCTTTTTAAACCCTATGCCACCAGTATCTTTTTTGGCTCGACCAATATGTGAAATGGGGGTCACAAGACCCTTTCCCCTAATTCCTAGAGGTCCTTGACCAGAATATCCCATCTTGGCTATCAATTTGTTTCCTGGACCATATGAATTAGAAGGGACTGTAGGTGCTATAGATTCACTAGGTTGAACAATTTTAGATTCAGAATCCTCTTTATATAGCCATGCCAGCACAGCTTCATCCTCTTCAAATTCTTGTTTAGATACTTGCTCCACCACAAAATGTCTTTTGTATGCTTCCATAGGTTCCTTAGGTTCTGATTTAGACTGCTTCAAGGATTGGCCATATGACTTAGGTGAGATTGGGAGAGATGTCAGAGACAAGACTGGCTCTATAGTGTATTCTCCCATCCCATTTTCTTTGATATTGATCTCTTTAGCAATGTCATCCATCTTAGATGTGGAAGCCACATTTTGTTGCTTGATGGAAGATTCTCTATTATTGGGAACAAGTTTATCGGCACTTTCCTTCAATGTATTGCAAGTTGTACTCAGATCAGCTGGGATAGTAACCTCCACTCCTTCATAGGGAAATTTCAAGCATTGATGGTATGTTGAAGGAATAGCCTGCATTTCATGTATCCAGGGTCTCCCTAGAAGGATATTGTAAGCTAATGGTAGATCGAGCACCTGACATGTGGTATCTTTGATGACTGGACCCACCCGGATGGGCAAGACAATGGTGCCTTTAGAAGCTCTTTCTTGTTCATCATAGGCTTTTATGGTGATCTTCTTTCGAGGATCAATAGCCATCTCTGAGAATCCCAACTGTGTGATTAAGTTGTAAGAACAAATGTTGAGGCCTGCGCCCCCATCTATCAACACACGTTTGACTCGACGGTTCTGGATCAAGACTTCTATGTGCAAGGGCTGATTATGTGGGTGACTTAGGGAGTTGTCATCCTCTTCTGAAAAGGAGATATATTGCGGAGATGTTAGATGACCAACCATAGTTTGGAACCTGTCTAGATCTAGATCATTAGGAACATTAGAGCTGAGCAAAGCTTTGTCTAGGATATCTCGGTGAGCTGGAGAGATTCGAAGTAACTCAAACATAGAGATTTTGGCATTGGTATGCTGGAGTTGTTGTACGATGCTGTAAGATGTAGGTCTGGTATCCTTTGGATTGGGAGTTTTCGAGGCAACCTTCTGTTTAGAAGCAGATGTGAGATTGAAAGGTATCTTAGGGACATCAAATGAATTTGGTGTTTGTCCTTTCAGATGCGTCTGAGCTTGTGATCTGGTAACTGCATTAGCTGAGGAATGATTTCTATCTCTTCGTACAATCGTGATGACATTACAGCTCTCAGAGAGGCATTGTTCCACCATATTGATGACAGCATCGTTTCCAGGGTAGGCATAGTTGACTTTTGCCCCCATGTTAGGCTGAGAAGTGGAAACTCCCTTGCCATGTTGTGGAAAAGGTTCTGTAAATGCTGTGTGATCATTATTGCTGGTAGGATTATCGATTGTGATGTCCCCTTGATCTATCAAGTCTTGAATGGTATGCTTCAAATGGAAGCATCCATTAGTTCTGTGGCCTTTAGTTCGATGGAAAGCACAAAATTCATTATCTTTCCACCAACATGGTTTTGGATCCGGATCAGGTTTTCGGATTGGTGGTAAAGAGATCATGTTATCAGCTATCAGGGTCCTCAGAGCAGATTCCAAAGATTCTCCTAGGGGAGTAAACTTTCGTTTATTATCCCATCGTTTGAATGGCTTCTTTGGAGATGGTTCAGCAGATTTTTGCTCTGAAGCTTCAATGGCTTTGGTGGCAAGGGTGAGATTGTAGGCCGGTGCCTTTGATGGGGTGTGGATAGTGTCAACAACACCGTCAGAGACGATACCTTTGTTTCTATTCCAAGTCTTGTTTTTATCTTTTGAGCTAGATCCCGATTCAGACTTGTCCTTTTGAAGTGTGATTTCTCCTTTCTTGACAAGTACTTTCTCAATCTTGATTGCATTATCCACCATTTTATCAAAAGATACATGATCTTGCATTTGCAATGGATAGTTGAGCTCTAGAACAAGGTTATTGATAAAGATTTCAAGTTTCTCCATTTCGGGAATTGGTCTAGCATATAAAGAAAATTTCTTTCGCCACCTCTTGAGAAAAGTTAGGAATGATTCCCCTGGATATTGCTTGAGGTTACAGATATCGATCATGGTAATCGGATGTTGAATATTGTAGGAATATTGTTGATAAAACAATTTAATCAATTCCTCAAAAGTTTTGATTGTAGAAGGTAATCTTGAAAACCACTGAATGGATGCTCCTCCCAAGGATCTAGGAAAAAGACGCATTAGATAAGTCGGTTCATGCATGAATTCCATGGATTGTGTACAGAACTCTCTGACATGATCTTGAGGATCAGAGTGTCCGTCATATTTGTCATACTTTGGTATCTCCACTCTTTTTGGGAATGGAGGCATATACAAGTCTTTGTCAAAAGGGAAAGGACAAAGGGCCTCCATGGAGAATTCCTTGGGTTCCTTCTCTTTCTCAATTTTATTCATTTTGACCTGCATAGCGTGCAGCTGGTTCATTATGGCCGTCATCGGAGTTTCTTCCTCATGCGTGATGATATCTTCGACATTGAAGTGAGGAGGAAGTTTAGCTCCTTCTTGGGCTAATTGCAAAAAGTATGCCTCTCTATCCATTTTCAAGAAATGCCTCATCATTCTTTTGAATTCATCATCATTCTGACACCGATGGATTTCAGAGGGTGTAGGGTCTTGGTCGGCATTATGTTGAGAATGGTGTCCCTGGGATCCTCCTCCTAGAGAACCATGGTTTGTCCCTGCTTGAGACATGATAGGAGTTTTTGGGCTCCCTGGAATAGATTGAGGAGGAGTTTGTTGATTACCTCTGTGAGTTGATAGAGGAGGTATGTAACCAGTTTTTAATCGAAAGTTACCGAGACCGTCGTCTTCGTAGATACCTGACTTGATGAGTTGTTCAAGAGTTGGACCCGGGGTATTGGTCAAAAGTAAGTTCTGAGATGTTTCTTCTGATTTCTTGTGTGAAGAAGCTCTGGTCTCCACCATTAACTTTGAATGAAACAGAAGAAAAGGATGAAGACAACTGAAGAACAATTTGATTCGAGAAAATCGGATGGCGCAACCTTGTCAAGATTATGATAGTTTTGAAGATCTGATGAGATGTGGGTGAAGGAAACTGTGCCCTGGATGTATGGGATAGATCGCCCAAAAGATAGCGGACACGAGTTCTCAACACTTAGTTTGTTTTTGAAGATTGATTGATTAAAGATTGATAGTTATGACAAGGTTTTGACACGAGATAAAAAGGACTCAAATTGATCAAACAGAAGACTAGATCGGATTCAAAAGATCAAACTCAGAAAATGGTAGAATGCTCAATAGCTACTGCTCTGTTCCTGACACAATGATATTTTTGACAGATTCTGGAACTAGGCTGGAAACATTGGATATCTTGCAATTTGACCATTTCTGACAACTTTCTCAAATTTTTCCAAACGACACTCTACAGACTCGTACGACACTGGGTAGTCTATGAAATGACAGTTGCTAAACTCATACGACAGTTGGGTAATGCTGAAATGACACTTGACAAAACTCGTACGACTTTTGAATTCTTGAAATGACTTTTGACTCCAGAAAGAACTTTACGTCAATTTTTGCAAAATTTAAGATTTTCAGTTTTGGATTGTTTGCAAATTGTACTGTCCAGATTTTGAAGGTTATACCAGATTTGATCGTTTTTAATAGCCAAGTAGATAAATAAGCACACAGAACAGCAAGCAAGTGATTCCAAGCACGTCTGAAAACAATGATCAAGGGCAAAAGCAACCTTGCGCATGAACAATCAAGTGACCAAATTGTGCTAATCCCTGAGAGTACTAATTGTGTATGTTCTGAAAAGTTTTGCAATAACACACATATACCTGAGAATGAAAAATTGGCCTCTCTAAGGTTTTTAGTAATGGTTTGACTCTGCAACTTTTATGATTCAAAGGGGTGAACTCCAATCCCGGCGCACCAGGGTTTTGACACAGTCTGAGAACTTAATCTTCAAGAGCTGCTAGGGAGATCTGACAACCCAACAATGAACCATACCCGTGGAGATTTCTTCCACAAGGACATTTATATAGCGGTTGTCACTACCATGGCGAAAATGGCTATTACCGCTTGAGGTTCCGTCAATGCAGTTTGCCCTGTGAAGGGATTGTCCGCTACGGTTAACCCTCTCTAAAGATGACTCACAATAGTATACCACAAGGGGACTTGGCTCTAGATTCAAGGTTTTGACACCTCTTCACTTTTAACCCAAACAAAGCAAGCAGATTAATCCGACACGCTAAGACAAAGTTTTGTTCCACCAAGGTCTGTGATATCAACTCCACGTGATCTATCAACCTCTCCGGGGAGAGAATGTATCAATCAATAAGAGAAGATGCACTAACCAATTTTGATTCACCAAAGCTTGTGATATCAACCCTACGTGATCTATCAACCTCTCCGGAGAGAGAATGTGTCGATCAATAAGAGAAGATGCACTAACCAAGTTGAATGTGAAACGCACTAAGTATCCTCCCTACCTACAAGGATTCTGTCATCAAGAAGGATTTCGCTGGGAATCCAATCTTTCAAGAATCACGAATAGTGTTCATAGGGCCTAATTACTATGTGAGCACAGATATATGTTCTGAAAGTAAATCTACCAAAAGCATTCAAAAAGTAGAAAGAGGAACACTTAACGCTTAAAGCAAATATGAGATGAGTCCACAAGGTGGAACACTTAACACCTCACACAAGCTAAAAATGAGTCCCCAACTTAGAAAACAAGTGAGTTCCTAAAAGCACAAAAGGGTTGCCAAGTGGAACATTTAACGCTTCTGTCCTGTTGACCCCTCCCCTTTATGGCGCTGAGATTGCAACCACGGGGCGGAAATGAGGGGCCGGCGGATTAGCGAGTCCAATAACCCAAGATAGCAATCAAGATCAATCACAAGTATTCTAAGACTACTTAATGAATCCTTAAGGGTTCACAACCTAGTATCAATTATGCAAGTGTGTAGAAATAGATCAAAAGCATGAAAAGATGCACACAAGCTTGACACATAAGAGATTTATTTTAAGTCCCAAATCAAAATATTATTAGATGAAGGAGAATACCTGGGATCCTTGCAACGCACTTAGTAGATTTTGCTTGATTTTTAGCAATTTTTGTTGAGCTTTTCCATGCAAGCAAGTGACGAACTCTCCAACAAGCAAACAAGCAAACAAGATATGCAAAATATATTCAACTTATGAAAACCATAGGGTTAGCTCTAAAAATCAATTATTATCAGTAATAATAACCAGCAATCAACCCAAATGACAACTCATATCATTCATTGAACCATGTAAAAAAAATAAGTGCATACCCATCACAAAACTTTATTTTTTTTTTTGCATTTGACCTAGTCAACAAGATCTAATTTTTTTGATATGATTTTGGCAACAAAAATAGAAATTCAGAATAGAGACCCCTGCTAAAAAACAGAGAGCTTTCCAAAAATGCAAAAATTTTAGAAAAACCTCTTCATTTGTGCCCTAGAGACCCATTTTATCAAAACAGACCAGTTTTTGTAAATTGACTATTTGAGCTATGATATCATGTCCAAATTTAAAAAACAAAGAATGGACCCCCTGTAGAATTTAAAAATCTTTCCGAAAATATAAAATTTTTTGAAAAATATGCTGATTTGCGTCAGATATTAATTTTTTCCGGAATTTCAAGAAAAAATTATTAAAAATTCAAAACATCTCAGAAAATTTTAAATTTTTTACTGTAGCTTCCATGACATGTCACCAACCTGCAAAAAAAATTTTAGATCAAAATTCGAATCCGTTTAGGAGATAAAATTAAATCTTTGAAACTTTGGGGTTTTAGCTCCCAAAAAAATCAAAACCAGCATGCAAAGGTGGGTTGCCCCACGGTGGGCACCAGAAATGTGTGTGTGAAAATTGTACCTGATCTGTAAACACAACACTCAGTAAAACATTAGAGGTTAGTGATAATCAAAATCGTGCAAAATTGAAAGCTATCTAACCAAGCGATTTACTGCCTTCTAATAGGTGCGAGATTAATGTTCTCAGATTGTAATCGAGATCAGTGACCTAGACGACACCTAAATGAAGAATTTGAATGTAAAAGATGGATATGAAATTGAATGCAATTAATCTATATTTTTGATATTTTCTATGCAATAAGAATGAAAACTTGATATGAATCTATGCTAATATGAAAAACTTGATATGAAATGAATGCTAAATGATCTAACAATGAAGATTCTAACAATGATATGAAAACTATGAATGCAAAAAATAAGATTGATCTCACAAAGATGTCGATTCACAAGAGCTTTGATTCTTCAATTCCAATTCTCCAGCGTGATTGTGCAAAATATGAGATGATTTGTGAAGAGCTAAAGCCTTAATTTATAGAAATCCAGGGCTTTGGAGGTGCATGAATAAAAGCCATAAATCACTCAAATTAACTCATCTTGATTTTTGAGTTATCTGATCATAAAAGATAGTTAATTCTCAAAATCATGCAAAAACATGCAAAAACAGCTTTTTAACTCAAATTAGAGTTTAGATCAGCTTTTTGAACTCCAAAAGGATGTTGAGTTCCAAAAAGTCAATAACTTGTATTGATTTTCTGATTTGGAGTTTAACTGTTTCTTTTGAATATGCATAATAATTAAGAATTAAATAAATAAATAAAGTGATTTATCCTCAACTCAACTGATTTTTGAAAATAAATAATTAATTTATGGGTTAATTAACTATTTATTCAAACTTTTATTAAAAATTATATTATTAAATAATGACAACATGCTTTAATTAATTAAATAAGAATTTAATCAATTAAAGATAGGAATTTTGATTTATTGTCAAAATTAAATAATACAATTAATAATAGATAGAATTAAATTTAATTACATAATTAAGTGGCAAATATTAAATCTAATTAATTAAATATGAAAATATTCAATTAATCAAATTTTAGGATAAATGTGATTTATTGCCAAATAATTATAAAATTAAAGATAATTAAGATAATTAGGAATATTACTAGGAATATTCTCCGATGCAAAATTTAAGATAATCAATTAGATTTGATGATGTTTAGATGTGCCTTAGATTAGGACTTTGATGTCGATTTCATATGATTTGATGATATAGGAGGTTAATGAACTTATAGCCCATTTTTGGGGTATTACACCCCTTAAATATCTAAATACTCGCTTAACTGTATCCCAATGTACCCGTCCAGGGTTAGCCATAAACTGACTCAGGACTCCCACTTCTTGGGAAATGTCTGGTCTAGTACAGACCATAGCATACATAAGACTACCAACTGCACTAGCATAAGGTACTATACTCATGTCCTCCACCTCACTAGGAGATTTTGGACAATCATCTACAAATAACTTTGTTCCCATAGAAACAAGAACACATAGTGGTCTACAATCTGCCATGCTAAACCTGTCCAACACAGACTTCACATACTTACTCTGACTCAACCAAAGTTTTTTGTTAGACCCATCTCTACTAATTTCCATACCCAAGATGTACCTTGCTGCCCCAAGATCTTTCATCTCAAACTGTGCTGACAACTGAGATTTAAAATTAGAAATCATACCCTTACCCTTCCCAAACAATAACATATCATCAACATATAATGCAACAATAAGAAGGCAATCATTTTCAACTCTGAAATAAACACAATGATCTGATTTCGATCTTACAAATCCAATTGACAACACATAGGCATCAAACTTAAGATACCACATGCTAGGAGATTGCTTCAAACCATATAGAGATTTCTTTAATCTACAAACTAAGGATTCTTTATCTTTAACAATGTAGTGCTCAGGCTGTGACATATAAATCTCTTCCTCCAAATCACCATGAAGGAAAGTTGTCTTCACATCCATCTGTTCTATCTCTAAATCATATGATGCAGCAAGAGATAACAAAAATCTAATGGATGTCAACTTTACAACAAGAGATAATATTTCACCATAATCTGTTCCCTCTACCTGTGAATACCCCTTTGCAACCAATCTAGCTTTGTACCTTTTAACACTGCCATCTGCACAAAATTTCTTCTTGAACACCCATTTACAGCCAACAAATTTTCTCCCTTTAGGCAAAGGTACAAGGTCCCAAGTTTTGTTTTTCTCCAATGAAGCCATCTCATCATCCATAGCCTCAATCCAGGAACCTGCATCTTCCATGCCCAAAGCCTCTTTCACAGATCTAGGCTCATCAGTGTTAGTAATCAAAGCAAAAGCACAACTAGAATCTAACATAGAATAACCAAACATTTCTGGTTGCTTTCTTTCTCCCGTGGATCTCCTCAAGGGTTGAGGTTGAGGTTGAGGTTGTTCTTCCTCTTCTTCCGAACTATTAGAGCTGCTAGAGCTCTCCTCATCATTAGACCCAACATGGTCTCTTTGTTCAGTCTTC
The DNA here is from genome assembly GCA_027943335.1 of Chamaecyparis obtusa. Lineage (NCBI taxonomy): Eukaryota > Viridiplantae > Streptophyta > Pinopsida > Cupressales > Cupressaceae > Chamaecyparis > Chamaecyparis obtusa. The sequence continues at coordinate 2,422,800 of BSBK01001547.1, forward strand.
TTAGGGGTAGGAGGCAACTGAACAACATCTTTTTCCTTTTCTTTTTCAACTGGTTGTAGCACAATAGGAGAGGATGTTAGCTCTCTGAAAATAAAATTTCTACTATACAACAACTTACTAGTCACAGGATCCCAAAGCTTGTATCCTTTCACACCAACACTGTATCCAATGAAAATACATTTGACAACTTTGTTTTCCAACTTAGATCTTTTCTCCTTTGGAACATGTGCATAAGCTTCACAACCAAAAACATGAAGATGTCTAATTGAAGGCTTCTTACTAGACCACACCTCCATGGGTGTCTTACCAACAAGAGCTGATGTAGGAGATATGTTAACCAGATAGCAAGCAATGGCCACAGCGTTAGCCCAAAACCTTTGTTCTAAATCAGCTCCACTAAGCATACTCCTAGCCTTCTCCATCAGTGTCCTATTCATTCTCTTTGTAACTCCATTTTGCTGCGGGGTATAAGGGGTTGTCTTATGCCTCTCAATACCTCATTCTTTACAGAATTGTTCAAACTTTGCTGAGAAAAACTCACCACCATTGTTAGTTCTCACACACTTAATCTTCTTACTAGTCTAATTCTCTACAAGAGCTTTAAATTCTTTGAACCAACTAAAGACTTGTGTCTTACTTTTAAGGAAATAAATCCAAGTCCTTCTACTGTAATCATCTATAAAAGATACAAAATATACAGAACTGGAGATAGAAGGAACTTTTATAGGACCAAATACATCAGAATGAATAAGATCCAAAACATCAGAAGATTTGTGAGAACTAGAGTAAAACTGAACATGATTTTGTTTACCATAGACACAATGTTCACAGAAGTCAAACTTGAGATTACAATAATTTAACCCCTCAACGAGGTCTTTATTTTTCAGGGTTCTGAGACCCTTTTCACCAATGTGGCGAAATCTCATATGCCACAACATTGTCTTTTCTGTAGGAAGCTTACCTTCCAAAGTGTTTGCACTGCCATCAGAGCTAATAACCACAGACTTCTTCACTACTCATTTAGATGGTGAGGATGAAGAACTATTACATAGAGGAATACATGCATCTACCTGAAATAAGGTACTTCTCCTAGTACCCCTCACAAGCACTATCGATCCTCTTATCATCTTGCATCCTTCTTTCAAAAAAACAACCTGCACACCTACATCATTCAACATACTTACAGATAATAGGTTTCGTGCCAAACCCAGAATGTGCATAACTCTATTGATTCCCTTTACTCATCCATCAGGAAATCTGATAGTGACCCTTCCGCGTCCAACTATCTTTAGGTGAGAATCATCACCCAAGTACACCTTTCCACCATCGAACTCTTCATATTTTGAGAACCAATTTCGATGAGAGGTCATGTGAAAAGAAGCACCCGAGTCTACCAACCACACATCATCAGATGCATGGGCTACCAAAGTTGTAATAAAAGCATCTCCATCTTCTTGAGATTTTTTGGAAGCTAAATTTGAGCCTTTCTTCTTCTTCTTTAGTTCTTTGCACTCCCTTCAGAAGTGCCTAGTTTTATCACAGTTCCAACATTTCACCTTGGACTTTCCAGGAGCCTTAGAACTCCCACAAGATTTAGATATGCCCTTCTTTGACTTGTTGTCATTTTGCTTTCCTTTGTTGTTGGATCTCCCGTGGATAGCAAGGGCTTCCTTAGATGAATCTGAAGTCTTTCTTCGCATCTCCTCAGATAGCAGTGAAGACACCACATCATCCATATGGAATGTGACTATAGTACTTCTGAGAGCCATCACAAGATGGTCCCACAAATCTAGCAAGGAACAAAGCAGGGTCATACAACGATCCTCCTCCTCGATCTTGGCACCGGATGATGCCAACTATGCAATCAATAAATTGAATGCGTTGAGATGATCAGTTATGGATCCACCTTCCTCCATTCTTAAAGAATACAACTTCTTTCTCAGGAACAACTTATTCACTAGAGATTTGGCAAGCCGTTTCCACAAAGAATTTGTAGTAGTCTCATCAAGAACATTTAGAAGAACGACATCTGCTAGACAGAGTCTGATGAGACCCTTAGCCTTCCGATCCTTGATCTCCCAATCCGCTTGAGATATCACTGCAGGTTTCACATCAAGTGAAGTAGCCTCCCATAGATCATGGTCTTCAAGCATGTCTTCCATCTTGAGTTTTCACAACTCGAAATTATTGCCATTAAATTTCTCCACCTCCATTCTACTGTATGAGGAACTTGCCATCTCAATCTGCAAATAAGATTCAAAATTCTCTACACAAAACTCCCACTCAACTTGAGATTAGCTCAAAAAACCCTACCCAACAACTAGGATCAAAAGTTGATCAGGCTCTGATACCACTTGTAAGGAAACTTAGGTGCAGAAACAGCTTCCTACACTAATCTCTAAAGGAAAGTATTGTGCAAATTCTTTTAAATCCTTACAATTTCAGATTCGTTAACTACTTTAACAAAGATATTGCAGCCATATACCATGCATACAGAAAATAGAGAAAGACACAAAGATTTACCCTGGGGAAACCTTTCGGTAAAAACCCCAGCACTCCAAAACCTACACAGTGTATTAATCAAAGCTATTATAGTTTACAATACACTTGCAATGCAAGTTGTTTCAGAAGATTTTCCAACTCTTGAAGACAAATCGTGATAGCATAAAATGTTCCAACAATACGCTTACTTCTTCTATCTTCGCAACCCTAAAAAATGCTTATATGATGTGTTTCCCTTTTTAGGGCAACTTCCAAAGATATCCGTATTAGGGTTTTACCATTCTCCAAGAAAATAAGAACCCCATGATTGGGGAAGAGTGTACAGTACTCAACTTTATCAGTTGCCACATGTCTTCACCTATCATTGAAACTTCTAGACATAGCTCTTATGTATCATAGGAAACCATCATAACCGTTTCAGCCATGATCTCCGTACACACAATTCAAGATGTCGACACATCAAGTGGAGTGACACATCAACATGCCAACTAGACATGTACACTCACACTTAATTACATTATTTGCAAGAAATACATTTTACAAAACAAATAATAAGAATAGGAATTATCCAAGGTTGAGACACCTTATTCCTAACAGATATGGGGTACTATGACTATGCTTGGTGGTTTGGTCATACCTGGTCTTTTGTTTTTGATAGAGGTAGATTTAGGATGTTTATTTTATATTATTTTGGCTAGTATTCACTAGTTGTTCTTAATGTGTTGTTAATGGTAGTCTAGTGTTAATCCTTTGGGATAGTTCTCTATTTGTACTATGGGACAACACCCTAGTTTTGGTGCTTCTTTTATTAAAAACATATGAAACATGTGACTATTTGACATGTGATATATTTTGTGTAGCCATCAATATTTGAGTTATATATTTAAAAGTATGTTAATATGTTTTTTGATAACCATCAATATTTGAGTTATATATTTAGAAGTATGTTAACATGTTTTTTTATAAACAAAATAAAATGTATGTGTTGTGTTGCTATGTGGTGTTTTGTGCAGAGTTATTTTGTGTCATGGTTGTCTTATGTCCAACTAGGAGAAACCATGGTTGTCTCAGGTCCAATTAGGAGAGACCATGTTAGCTTCTACCTTTACGTGGTTGGCCTTGTTAGTAGAGAATATTTGAATAAATATTCTTGAAGCTAAGAGAAGCTTTACTGTAAATATTTATGTAATTTAATTAGAAATAATATTTTAAAATTTAAGTTAGTTCATGACGAGATTAAAAAAATAGAAAAGTTTGAGTGCAAACGTGAAATTTTAAAAAATAAATGAATAAATTGAGTTGCATTTTCCTAGTTATTATAGGTTTTTTTAGACAAAATGTACAAGGCCTATATAAATATATATTAAATAGTAAAAAAGTGTTAAAAATGCATATACAACTACTCTTCAAATCCTGATTAATCTTATAACTGCTAACCACCACAAAATTGACTCAAAACAACTACATCTAACTATATGGAGAATCTTATCCATATTCAAAAAATACTAAACCTAACTAGTATTCTTAACGCCAAAAAACTAAGGATAAGAGCTTATATAAAATGGCTCATAACACATTATCAACTGAAATTAATTACAATCTTTGAACATACCCAAACTCAAATATGTCATTCCTTCATTGCATCTAGAACATTATCAATGTCCTCATGCCCAACTTGCTAAGAGTGCACACCTTGCAATTCAACTTGTGGAAGATTTGTATTATCACAATCTTTCTCCTTAGTTGTTGTAACAACTTGGCCTAATGCAATGTTCAAGTCTGGAAGTGGTGACTATGGTTGCGGATGAATCTACACATCACCCTGTCGACCTTCCCCTACATCTACAATTTCATGCTTGAGAATATCAAAAAATTCATAAACCTTTTGTTGAATTTGAAGTGTTAATTTATTACCCAATAATCTCCCATTATTTTTTAGAGTAGATTTAACATGCCGATATCTTTGTTGCTCCAATGCACTTTTGATGCTATCGTATACTACCATGCGATAGTATACTATTGAACAACCATTGAGAAGAAACTACATTAGAAAGAGGCCACCAATATGTGCCTGCCCATTCCAAAAGTCATATTATTGAACAACCTTTGGAAGTTTGTTTTCCCTCAACATTTTTGGTTTGACTTCCTTGTGCACAAGGATTTCCAATAGTCAAAGAGATTGAAGCATATCCATGGACATGAAGAGGAAAATTGATAATAGTTGCGAGGGAAAAATTAATCTCCTTGACCGTGGGAACATAACTTCATTGCCAATGATGTGTCTAATGGCCCTACGAATGTGGTGTCATCGGATTTGAAAAACCCGCTCCATAAGTTCATCATTAATGTGGCTTGTAAAAGGACATTCCCAATATCCCACCTACAAAAAAACTTTGTAATTCTATGACATATATTCCATATGAATTCCTCTACAAATATTGCACAAACTAGAAGATGTAAAATCCCCCTCCTCTAAATATGAACCTTGGAACATGGTGATCCCTCAGCTCCTCCCCTGCAAATTGAGTTATGGAAATAAACAAAATTGTGAAGAGGAAATAAAACTTGTATAATCCTAGGCTTCCAAGGATCCAAACACTTAATTAGTACATGTAATCAATACACAACTATGTTAGAAAAAATCAAGGTCCTTTGGCTCTCAAATCCAACCTTATCTTGGCTCCCAAGTCTGCAAATGTATCTTTTCACATATTTTGGGACCTATGTGGATGGATGCCATCACATGTCATAAATATAAACCCTATCAGCTCCAGATCAAGTCATGATTACTATGCACTCGAACATTACAAATCGTTAAACTTGAGGCACCTGAAAGTTGGGAATAAAGAAGTGGATAATCAAGCTGCAAACATAATGAGAACCTGTGTGACAAGTACACCCAAATCATACACTTTCATCATCCATAAAATTTAATTACTATGGTTTGTATACCCTTGACACAATCCAAACTTATTACATCCACAAGCTCCAAATACTGAAGAAGCTTGTCCATGTTAGCACTAAATTTCACCTCTCCATAATCACATGCAAAATTGGCAAGTGATTCAACAAGTTTGTTACCCTATCTATAAGTATGGGGGATTACAAAGGTGCCTATTTTTCAAGCAATTTCTAGGCTTGCTACATGACATACTTGTCTTCCAATTTTGACATTCTCTTTTCTCAATTTTGTATCTATAGTAAGCAAAGAGTCTCCCTCTACATGCAAGTGTGAGATGCTCATTCTATTGGCAATAAAAATCCCATGAAGCAAGGTCATAACCTTTTCCATATTATTAGCTCCTTGAATAAATGGTATGGGATTTTCTACAATAAGATTTCCAACAAAATCTCTAAAACAAACTCCCACTCCTAAAGCACCTAGATTTCCTCTATAGACAACATGAAAATTGAGTTTCAAGAAGGGAGGTAATTGGGCCTTCCATCTAACCTCATTCCTATTAATTTTTACCTTGGTAGCATTCATTATGGATCTATTGAAAGGAAATAGAAATGTCGGGCCAATTTTTAAGTATTTGATTGTCCCATGATGAAAACATGGAGGTGCAAGACTTAGTCTTTTGTACATGCGCCATTACAGCTTTAGAGATTGACATTTCAATTTTTTCTTGGATACTCTGTATTGGTAATGACACCTTCCTGAATGTATGCTTATTCCTCTCCCACCACAATGATCATATTATTATAGCAGGAATAACATACCAAATACCAACAAAAAAGGAGTCCTAGTAGATCAACGACCATGATTGGAAAATGTCCCAAACTGAAGATGGCAAGGGCATAGATAACTCAAGTTTTCCTAAAATAAATTGCCAAAATTATTGTACAAATGAACATTGTAGAAAGAGGTGATTATTATCTTCTAAAGTGGATTGACAAAGAACACAAGAAAACTGATTAGAAATGTGCAATCTAGCAAGTCTGTCACTAGTGAGAGCCCATTTTTTGAGTACCAACCATAAGAAACTTCCATCCTTCGAGGGAACCATACTGCTCCAATAGAACAAGTAAGCTCGTTGTGGGCTCTCGTGTGTAACTCTCTTCTGAAGTTTCTCATATCCCATTTCAACTGAATATTGACCTTTTTTGGATGGGGCCCAAACAATATTGTCTCTATTTCTATTAAAAATCACCAATTTCCCCTTCAAAGTCTGAGACATCAACTTCTTTTTTCTCCAAGATAATAGGCAAATCATTGACATATTTCTAGATTACCCTACCAGTTGACATCTCCATTGCATTAACATAATCACATAGCTTGTCTCCCTATAATTGAGAGACCAATGGTGCAACCAAACTTAACTCATTATTTAAATATAGGGGATTAAAGCCATTCCAAGAATCAAACTAGAAGTTTACATCTTGTCTAGTGTATACCTCCCAAGTAATGTAGGATGTAACTATATCCCTTGATGCAAGAATAAAATGCCACATAGTCGATCCCTTTGGGGGATTGGAAATAGTAAAAATTCTAGAAGATATTGTCATGTTTAAATATTTAGCTTGCATAAATTTACACTAGTTAGTATTAGGTTTGGAAAACATACGCCAAGCCAGTTTTCCACCAAATGCTAAATTTCTATTAGCAATATCATGCAAACATGTTCCCCCTATCTTCTTTTCAAATTTCATACCCTATAATGAAATCAATGGTACTTTATTAGAATAATTCATGTTCCCTCTCCATAAGAAATTCTTAAGGATCCTTTCAACCTTCTTTACAATTGTCATTAGGGCTCTTAGGACTGTTAGAAAATAGTTAGGGACCGCTACCAAAACTATTTTAACAACGAGAATATGAATTGAAAAAGAAAACCACCTTGCTTTCCATGAGGATGTTTGACCCTTTAATATTTACACTATGTTGGCCCAATATAGCTATTTGTTATTGCCCGTAAGGAATGAGATTCTCAAATATGTAGAGGGTAGTTCAACATCTTTACATCTTGAGATTTGGATGATTTTTCTTTTGATAGTCGAATTTGCATTGAATATGTATACTCTAGATTTACGAGGATTAATTTTATGTGTAGAAGCTTGAGAGTATACATCTAATAATAACTTAATCTTCTTGACTTCTGATATGTTTGCCTGCCCAAACAAGAGTGTATTATCTACAAAAAGGGAATGGGTAATGCAAATGTTGGTATGAGGAATGGTCACTCCTTTCTATAGCCCCTAATTTATTTTAGTCATGATTTCCCTATGCAAAGCCTCTTCCATGATGATAAAAGGGAAAGGAGAGAGGGGATCTCCCTGTCTAACACCCTAAGTTTCCAAAAAATTCCCTTCGATGAGCCATTTATAATGATTGAAAATTTGGCACCTTTAACACATGATAAGACCCATTTACACCACTTGGAGGAGAAACCAAATCTCTGTAACACTTTCAATAGGAAACCCCAAGTGACCTTATCATAGGCTTTCATCATATCCAATTTTTTCTTTGTTAAGTGGGGATGAGTGCTATATTTCTTGAATTGAGGTGACTCAATGTTACTCCATTCTTTCGCGACTCTTCCATGGACAACAATAAATAAAAACCTAATACATCCCATATTTTTTGAAACAAGAGAGATGTGAAGTCATTGGAACCCGATGCTTTGTTACGTGGAAGGGAGAAAATTACCTTCTTGAGCTCTTCTAATGTAAATGACCTCATGAGTGAATCATTATCCTCTCTTGTGACTAATGAAGGAATATGTGCAAGAAGGTCTTGTTTGACTTGGTCATCAATGATATCATGGATTTTCATTGGCACAAGTAAATTAGTAAATAAATATACTCCTTCTTTCTTAATCTCTTGAGAATTAGGGATTTGGTTTATTTTGACTGAATTTTGAGTTGATAAAATTGTTTGTGTTGCTCTCTTGATCTGTGCTGAAGCATGAAAGTACTTAGTGTTTCTATCCCCTTCACGAAGCCACAACTCTTTGGATTTCTACTACCAGTTTATCTCCTCCCCCTTGCCTAATTATTCCAATGTACTTTTTAGGTCTTTCTATTTAGCATATACATTAGCATTAGCATCTAGACCATGTTGAATAATATGCTCATGTAGGCCACAACCTCTTTTTTTGTGTACAAAAATATTCTTGAAGTCTCAAAAATTCCAAATTGAAATTTAGGATTTTATGAATTGCAATTTGATATGAAATTGATACATTCTAGTACCTCTTTTGAAGGGAGCACTAAATCATATAAGTCATGAATTTAAAATGAAAAATTAATTATTAAATGTGCTGCTTAAAGATTTTTTTATAATAGCTATGGTTACAATAATGTTTCTTATAATTATCTTTTATTGGGTTATGTTTAATTTTTATTTCAAAAGCTTATTTATTTTATAAATAAATCTATCACTTGTGAATAATAATATAAGCCATTGCACCCATTAAAAAAAAAGTCATAGCATAAAATTGATCAAAATGGACCAAATCATAAACCACCTTGATGAAAACAAAATTTAAAAGGAAGTTGTGAAAGCAATTTATAGATATAATTCATATGACGTAAAATATGCCACCATAATGAAAAATTGAATATTTTGACCTCTCACATACTAACATTGTGCACAATGGATAATCATAAATCAACCTTATAAAACAACATTCACCTCAATATAAAATGTCTTTTCATTTTTAACCAATAACTTTCATTACAACAAATTATAACATATGAAACATACGACATGTGATATTTTTTTTATAGCCATCAATATTTGAGTTATATATTTAAAAGTATGTTAATATGTTTTTTTATAGTTGTCAATGTTTGAGTTATATATTTAGAAGTATTTGAGTTATATATTTAGAAGTACATTAATACATGTTAATATGTTTTTTTAAATAAAATAAAATGTATGTGTTGTGTTGCTATGTGGTGTTTTGTGCTATGTTTTATTATTTTATTTTGTACAATGTCATGTTGTTTTATGGTTGTCTTAGTCCAACTAGGAGAGACCATGATTGTCTTAGGTCTAATTAGGAGAGACCATGTCAGCTCCACCTTCAAGTGGTTGGCTTCATTAGTAGATAATATTTGAATAAGTATTCTTGTAGGTAACATAAGCTTTATTGTAAATATTTATGTAATTTAATTAGAAATAATATTTTAAAGATTTAAGTTAGTTCACATGACATGCATGATGATATTATAATAATAAAGAAAAATTTGAGTGCAAAGGTGAAATTTCATGAAATTAATTAATAAATTGAGTTGCATTTTCCTAGTTATTATAAATATATATCATATAACTCATGAATTTAAAATGAAAATGGATTATTAAATGTGCTCCTTAAAAGATAATTTTTTTATAATAGCTTTGATTGCAATAATGTTTCATATAGTTATTTTTTTAAGCCCATAGAAAAATGTTTTAAAATCTATATGGTGCCAGTGTATTTGTTTTAGAATAATTAGATAAATCATTATTGTACTAATATAATTATCAAAATGTTGAACCTTTTCTTACAACTCATTTTACATAGAGTGGTTATAAGTGAGTGTTTTAGAATCTTTCTTATTATTGTGCTTTTTATACATATTTTAAAGTATAATAAATATATCAATGTTAAATTGTTATTGATATGCATGTAGAAGAGAAATGTACATTCTTTTCACTTTCCCTATTTTGTAATGAAATGGGATCATTGACTCAAGATCCTAATGGTATTTTTGCTAATTTGTCCATAATTTACTTGTCATCTAGTATAGGGTAAAGATTTAGAGGTATGTGGCCAAGATAAACTTTTACAATATTGAATAAGAGTGTGGGGAAGTCTTGGATAGAATTATAGGTACAATCAAGTTCAATTTTTCTATAGAATCCATTGGGATACCTCTAAAATTTATAAAATTCAAGTGTGTTTTGTGTTTTTGGGAGACTAAGATTGTGCTTAGATTGTGGGATTATGGGAAAACATGGAGCCAAGTTCCAACATCTTCTCGACCACTTGATCACATTGTGTAGTTTCAACATTTCTCAACCACTTGATTACATTGTGTAGTTTCAATAGGGTGCAAGTCTCAGGGGAAGACATTGGAGTTGGAAATTCCTAACTATTGTTTGCAACATGACCTCTACCTATTGTGCCTCCTCAAAAATTTATTCTTCACAATGTCCTTCCTTGCCTCTTTTGATTCCAATTTCTTCTCCAATCCTATTCCTCATCCCCCTTCCATGTTTTATCTCACAAGTTTAACGTTCCAATGAATTTTTCTCTCCAACTCCTAAATTCCATATTATTCCGTATCGAGCCTCAAGATTGTGAAGGAAATTAAAATGTTGGCACCTAGGCTCTAGGTGCCAAGTCTACCCCAAGTATCGATCCTCTTGATTCCTTATTGCAATCCTTATTACTTTTTTAAACCTATGAGTCAATCCTTCCTTGCTTCATATTTCCTTGTTATGTGTTGATTGATGTAGATTAGACAAATGTAAGAATGGAAATCCCAATTCCACTACTTATTCAACCTTTGACTTCGATCTTAAGTCAACATCTTGGGTTCATGGAAATCATGTATCTCGATAGCTTGTTAGATGTGCTCGGTAATTGCTTTGGAGCTCTCGATGGAGTGTTCTTTTATTTTTCACCAACAAGATCAGTTACCGCTTAGTGGTGTGTTGTCTCTGCTTGGTGGTGCCTTTCACCAAGTGGCTTTTTTGTGTTCTTTTCTACTCGGTGGTGTTCTTAAGTCAACATCCAATTTATGTCCTCAATTCAACTATCACCCACACATTTATTAGATTTATGTTCCAATGGAGTGATAAGACTGAATCCTCCTTAAGATACCTTAGATTGGTCCATTGACCAAGTTTGAATGATCCTTTTCACAATTTACTTCACACTACACCAAACTGTCCTATTTGGCTAGTAGCCCTAAGGACTCAGTTTCCTCTAACAAATTTGGACTTTTCCAAGGGTCTTCCAAAACAAACTATATTTTTGAATACCCTTTATGGTTCTAGGTCAAACTCCAAATGGTTAGATTCTAACTCTGTCCCTGCACTCCCCAAACACTCAACAAAGGACACAGACCTAATAGGCCTAATTAGGATGGGTTTCCAAAGGAAGTCCTAAGAAATGGGTTCACATAATCACAAAAACCACTTGGATATGATCTAATATCACCAATTACACCACTTCCATCATTTATTTTATTCTTACCACTCCTTTGGTATGAGTGTCTCTCACTTCTTCACAGTTATAGACTAAACACATGGGCTTGTTTAGCCTAGGGCTTGGTGGAAAAATCACCAAACCATAAAAATTGATCCCTCCCTTTAGGATTGTTGAATTAAATCCCCTTAACTTTCATTCCACCAAGATTCATGGGTTTTCCACTATGGGAGTGCAAGTTAGGGCTCCATCTTTGACTGGTCCCTATAAACAAGGGTTTCCAAGACTGTCAGCCAACCACATATTTGTCCATAAAAAATATCAACAATGTTGGCCATAAAAATATAAGCATTATTAATAAAAAGTTAGCCAACTTGAACAAAATAATCAATACAGTCATCCCCAGAAGATAAGGAGAACCTAAATACACCATAAAAGTTTCTTTCCAAATAATATAATTCATCCATATGCATTGCAAATCCTTCCAAATTCGGACCCAAAAGTAATGTATAAAAATAGGTTATCGATAGGCCCAAAACACTCTATGAAGCATTTAACATTCAAGCCAAAGAACATTACACCATGGAATGATCATCTTAAGTCTCTAAGAACTTCCCTTGAATAACATTTAGACACAAAATACTTAATTCCAAGTCACCACAAATAGATGAGTAAGCTAAAAGATAATATAGATTATAAAATATAGCATGTGACAATAAATATACACCGATGGAGTAAACCATCAAAAGAAATATAAATTGAAATGCTACACAAACTGTTTGACCAATTTCACCAAACCATACATCTTGAAATCCTATATGGATTAATACAAGCTATTTTCCAAGCCTGTTTAAACCATATTGATAGCCAACCTTACTATTATCCAAACAACACATCAAATATTTTTTAAACAATAATTTGGGGACCTACACACATGATAGTGTAATATTAATAGTATCCAATAATTAAGTGTAGAGACATAAGTATCCATCATCATATTTTTTTTTCAATAATATGTTCAAACACTCTTTCTTGGATGTTCTTATCTGCCATAATTTTGTCTTTTGGATAAGTCACAATTTTCCTAACACATTATTCCTTAGATCTTCTTCATCAATAAATTTCATAGACTCAACAACTTCTTCAAATATTCTTCATCCATCAATGTTTCAATAACCTCTTTAAAGTCTCAAAAACCTTCCATCTTCTTAACAATATTCCATTTATTCTCATCATGATAGCATTAATGCCACATAGGAGGGTTACATCAATGACAACACAAATAATAATGCTAATAGTATGTATGTATTCATGTATTTTTGTGTGTGTATTTTGATGAAATCCTTGTTGGAGGTCAGTATTGTGTTTGAATAATTTCTCCATAGTGGTTTATGATGTTCCTAGCTTTAGCCTAAAAGAGGATGGAATTATAACACATGGGTTTGACTATCTTGGGAGTGTTCTTGTCACAAGTGTGTGATGTTGACCATTTTGAAGGTTCTTTATCACCTTGTTGATCACATTTTTTTTAGAGGTTTACAACTCTTCTGGTCATACTTGAGAATAGAAAGTGGCTTAAGATCTTGTCTTGCTCATAGACCACATATATAGTTGGAAATTATGTGTTAATCACCCAAGGTTATGCTTCTTCTCTTGCATGTAGAGTAGTCCAAACAATAATTGATATTTCAATGTTTTCTTTATCATGTGGAGAACCAAACTATAGGAGTTGATGAAACAACCACATGAGATAATAATCTTCAATCAAAACACCTATCATACAAAAGAGATCAAGAAAAGATAATATGCTCTATAAGAACTCTAGAATTCATATTGATTGCACAATAGTGAATTGGGATACAACTAAAATGAATGAATTAACTACTTTATAGAAAGCAAGAGATTCCCTAATCCTAAATCTAGAAGAACTAAATCAAAGTAGGAGCTAAATTAAGCTCAACTATAACTAAACTAAAGCTAGAAAAACATACTCTAGCTGAAATAAAGCACATAAGTTTAGCTTAAGTGGAAAAGTAATTAAAGGACCAAATTGATAAATAATTAGATAATGTGTCCCAATTTTTATAACACCCCCTTATTAAAGTAAACCTATGGAGAAGATAAAAGTATGATTATGTGTGCAAAAATTTATCATGAATAAGTCCCAATGAAGTTTTGGTTATGTACTCATGCATAAACCATTGCTAATAAATGCAACTCACATCAATGATCTCTCTCTAAATAAAGAAAAGGAGAAAACAACATGGGAAAAAACCCCTCTTCAAAAATCAGGGATGTGTAAAATATGAAATAGGCTTGACTAGTTAAAATGGGAAAACTAGTGAGCTTGGGCCTATCTCCTATAATGCATTGGAAGGAAGATGACTCGCTAGGCTCAAAAAGGATTAAGTGTTGATTGGGTGCAATGATCCTTCACTATATCTAAGGGTTGATTGTATAAATGTGATTGAAAAATGCAAGATATAGGACTAGAAAAGAGGAAAAGATGGCTTTTTGTAAGTACACGATGATTGGGAATTGCAAATGAATTATGTTATTGGGAACAAAAACCCTAGAACTGTAACTAGCTTGCAAATTCAATTTGGAGCTAAACTAGATGGACATAGTTGCTAGTATCCTTTAATGGATTCTATAACTAGGCTAGAGAACCTTAACTTAGGGATGGACCAAACATGCTAAGTAGCTATCTAGTCATCATAAAGATTCATTTCTTGTCAACCCAAGAACATATTACTTGGAATGGGTCAAAAAAATTTATGCACTAAGAAGTCATTTTGTAGCCATGCTTTCTATAGCTGAAAAGGAAATAATGCTAGAAAAAAAGTGCATGAAAAGGAAATAACTTGAATGTTAAACAAGAAATATCATCTAAACTAAACCAAATTGAATAACATAAATGAATTACATTGACAAACATACATGGACTACTATGTCTACTTTGGCTATAGAAACACAGATGAGAAGGGATTTCTAGTGGCTATAAGAACAATCAACTATCAAGATAACGACTAATTATTCCATGTAAAATAACTACTAAGTGCTACAGATGGGATACTCACTAAGTGGGCCCCGTTAGTGAGTCTTCTCAAATATCAACTATATGCTTTTAAATTGAAATATCATATTATTGATTCAAAGTGTTGTTATGATGCAGGGGCATCGTTGGTGTAAGGGAAATCTTGCATCACCCAAAAATATTTCTAGTTTCTTTTCAATAAGGGCTATCTTGTGTAGAGTTGCTATTTATGGAAACTTACTATTTTTAGTAAGTTGGTCATACGATCTCAGAATGTTTTGATTTCACAGGTGGAGGTTCATCTTAGTTATATTAGTCTACCAGTTCAGTTTCATTGCCATATCATCTGTATTGGTGAAGTTATTGACGTTTTTGGGTACAAAATCTTTGAGCTCAAATTTGAAGGCCTTAGAGGCTTTGGATCATGATTTAAATCCTACTAATTGCAGCTTACACAAGTTAGGCACTGTAGATCAAGTCCTGCCATTTCCAAAAAGTGGCTATAATAGCCAAATGGAGCTACGGTTAAAAAGTTATAGCCTCCGGAAGTTGGGCTACCTAAAAATATAATTTGTAATTATTTTGAGCCAACACTAATGTAAAAAAATAAAAAAATAAAAAATTATAAGGGCAGTCAGCCTTAATGGCTAAAATGTTGGAACCTTCTTGGGCGGTGGAAAATTTCCTATATAAGGAAGGCTTGTGGTGTTTTCTAGGACAATTTTGGGTAATAATTTGAGGTTTTGTCCTACAAAATTTTGTAAGGAAAATGCCCATGTGGCTTTGTATATTGTAATTTTGAAATTTGTAATTCCACACTTGTGGAGATAATAAGAAGTCCATTTTTTGTTCTTGTAAATTGTTGTTGTTTTTCTATTTCTATTATGTATTTTTTGTATTAAGGGGAGCACCCTTCATGAAGTGGTATCAGAGCGGTAGTTCTTGAGTGTGTAGATAGATCACCAACTATGAGGTAGTTTGGACCAGGACCATGGTTTAGGGTTTCAACGATAAACACGAAAATGCCTCCACAAAGGGAACATGGCGGAAGAGCTGGTAGTGTGTCACCTGAGGTTAGAACCCTCTAGAGACAAGTGTGAGCATTGCAAGAGGAGATTCACAGATGAGTGAATCTTATAGTTGTACACACAAAATAGTGCACTTCTATGAATCATTACAATCAAGAACACTTAAGAATGAGGTCTAAAAAATTGATCCATAGCTCTCTATGTATGGAGTTGCAAGATTTAAAAATTTCTCTTAGCTAGAGCTATGAAGCTAATGACCTTGCTAGTCAACCACACAATGAGAGATTCAAATGAAAACAAGGGAAAGAGTGCCAATATCTCCAAGAATCAAATGAAATGCAAAATGCAAGCTAGAAATGAGAGATGCAAGCTAAGCTAAATGATAACAATGCAATGCTTGAAAGGAAATCTAATCTATGAAAGGAAAGTGCAAACCAGACTATGAAAGAAAAGTACAAGTCTTACAATCCCTCCTAATTAAGCTATGTGAGACTAATCTATTGCATAAAGGAAATCTATACTAAGAATGCCATGATTATGCAACTATGAAAGCAAACTAAATGAAATGAAACAACAATGTCTTCAAAGCTTGGATGCAAGAATGTCTTCAAAGAGCTCCAAATGACCTAAAAAACCTATAGCATAACATTAGCATAAAACATGAATGGATATATCTCCATAAATGAGGAAGAGAGCTCTCCTTTTATAGGAAATAAAAAGGAATGGACCATGGAGATTAAGAGGCAAAATACTTAATCAACGGTGGAGCATCAAAGAAGAGTAATCCATGTGCACAAATATCCTCCAATAGGAAAATAAGAGTTGAATTTTGTGTCCATATGAGACAAAAAATACTTTTCTTCTTTTTATAAAATAAGAATAATGCTTTATTTGTGCAACTTAGGATAAGAGGAAAGGGTGTGGGATTTTTATTTAATAAAAGGGGAGGAAATATTCTTTTTAAATAAATAAAGACTTAGGATAAAATGGTTATCCCAAGGCAAATAATTGAAAATGATAAAATAGGACTTGATCAAAGAAATTGATATAATTGAAAAATGTTGATTTTTGAAAATATTGATTCAGGGATTTGATAAATTGCTAAGAATAGGGCCCAAAGTCTAGGCGACCATTTTAGGGTGCATACATTTGCCCCTCTTTGACTAATGTGTGATCATTTTGGGAACACATGCAGTCAAAGAAGAATTGAAATGTGAGATCGATTTGGGATCACAAAACAACCCAGATGTGTGTTCATTTTGGGAACACATCAGGACAAAAATAAGAAAAAGTTGAAAGACAAGACCAACACCGTCGCTGCTAGGTGCAAATCAAGCCTTAGAAAAAACTATCGCCATTACTACTAGGCAATAATCAAGTCTGAAAAATAAGATATAAAAACTGAAAGACAAAATTACCACCGTCACTGCTAGGTGATAATCAAGTCTCCAAATAAAAATCTCAAGCTGAGCTGAATGATAAAGCTGAAACAAAGATTAAGGCTAATAGGTACTACCCCCTCATAATTGAAATTGAAATCAGGTAGAGGAGAACAGGAATTTAATAAACTTGATCAAAGCACTAGAAATTATAATCAAAGAATAGGACAATAGGATAACCATCAAGCAGTGAGGACATGCCTCAGGTTGACTAGGTTTGACTGGGAAAAATATAGGATAAAAATTAAGTCAAACTTTATAGAAATGAAGTGAGTGATAATTAATGATAGACTAGGAGTTTGAAAGAGATGGGGGTGAAGAAATGAAGATACCTTAGCGAAGATCGAAGGATCAGGCCTCAAGTGGTCAGCCAACTGCGTAGATGAGGGTGAAAATTTTGAAATGTGATTTTGATTATCAAGATTAACTCAGATTTCAATTTTGAGTCCGAAAATGGATCCAGGACGTTGAAATTAGGTAGGGGTGCAATTTTTGCGCAATTTTGAGGTATTTTGAAAATTAGGTCAAAAAAGTCAAAATGCTAAATAAGGGGCAAAAAGTGTCATTTTCAAAATCATTTGTCATTTAGCCATTTGAGAATTGTGAGAGCTTAGAGAGAGAAAATGGCCCAGAAAGTAGTGATTCCAGTCCATAGGCATTGGTTTGAGCGCGATCGGTTGCACAACCAACCTCCACACTATGCTGCCCTGGTATGGTTTCGGAAAAAAACTTTCTTTTTTGGATCATTTATGAGCATTTCGTATATTAAAACATGTTTTTAATGGTTTTTCAAATTTCAAATTTTTAGTTTAGGTGAAAAGTCATGTGACACTTTAGAAGTGTCACACCCTTTGAGGATGAATGTCATGCGACAATTCATGGGTCAAAATAGTGTCGCACGAGCATTGAATCCAGTGTCACACGACATGAGATGAAATGTCATGTGACACTACATGAAGTGTCACCCAAATAGAAACTATCACACTATTATAAGACAAAGTATCACATGACACTTAATCAAAAAATAGTGTCACCTAGTATAGAATTTTGACATGTTTTAATATTTTTGAGCAAAATGACATGGGTCTAGACAATGTTTGATTTTAAAATGCATTGTACTGATATTATACATCCTTCATGATATGTACTGACATCTGGAATGGTTGAAATGACTTGCAGGAGAACTTCCCTGCACTCTAGATCAGAGCACCCCGGGTGACTGGATTGCAGTTTGTCTGAGATCTGGATGATCCAAGCAAGGCCGATTTGAGAACGATGGGATTTTGGTATTTACTGCAGATGCCCCATATCTGAGATGATCATGGGCTGTTGACTATTCTTGCCAAGAGATGACATAGTGAGCACAACACCTTTTAGCTGCCTACTGGAGAGGCATCCATCACATTGGAGGATGTCTATTGGATCCTACGGGTTCCGTGTCATGGAGAGCCTGTAAGTATAATCATGTTTATAGATAATCAAAATTATAAAGTTTCCCTTATGATAGAAACTAACATGATTTTTTGATGACATAGGTATACTATGATCAAGATCCGATAGGAGGGGAGACAGGTTATCTAGGGTATGTTCCAGGATGTCACCATCCTAGACCGACACGTCAGCTGGGATCGGTTGATGGCCAACTTTGGTTGAGATTTTCTAGTGCCATGCATTGTTGCATCCATCATATCACAAGCCCTAATGACTGATCACAGTCAAAAGGGATTCCCTCTCGGATGGGGCAGACTACTGGTGGACTTGGTAGGCAGACCTCGTCGTATGGCATGGGGTCCTACCATACTAGTAGAGATGTACTATGAGCTACATGAGATCATCTACCGAGATGACAAGACTTGGGTGTGTGGGGCTATACTCACTCAGATATGGGTGTGGGAGCACATTACTGTAGTGCATCCATGAGTACAGCCTAGGGAGCGTAGATATCCCTACATGTATAGATATACTAGTTTCATCTCTCAGGCACATAGCAAGGATGTTGCTTACTATCGTAGGGTGTTGGATGAGCTCGCCTCATTCACTTGGAGACCTTACGGGACATCTGAGCAGTGGGGTGATAGGCGGGAGATAAATTATATGCTTTGTAGTTGGCCATTAGTAGGTCATCATGTAGACATTGTGGAGAGATTCATTATTACTCAAGTCTGGAGATAGTTCGGATGCCAGTAGAGGGTGTCTACAGAGACCACTACACATGCTTAGTTTTAGGATGAGGAGGGGCATGATTGGCTGCCGATGCTAGATTACCAGTAGGCAATACAAGAGATAGTTGCTATATGTCAGGGGCCATGGGAGTACCTTCTACACATGGTGGATGCAGGCACATATGCAGCTTATAGAGAAGAGAGGCGTAGGGCTCCATTCCCTAGATTCATCATACTAGATGCATAGCCAGCTGCTCAAGGGGATGATGGGGGAGATGATAGAGGGGATGGAGGAGATGGAGGGGATGGAGGGAGAGGGAGAGGGAGGGTGATGGAGAGGGGTGAGGGATCAAGATTAGGTGGCTGGAAATGGTCATGGAGACAGAGATCAGCGGCCCCTGAGGATGAGGCGAGACTAGCTCACCGACAAGCAGAGGGATAGCAGGAGTAGCCTGCTGGAGGGGAGGACCTAAGAGCCAGGATATAGGCTCTAGAGATAGAGATGTAGTAGCTAAGGATCACCATATCAGTGAGAGACTAATAGCTAGCCAACTTGAGGATAGAGAGAGATCAGCAGATCACTGATCTCAGGGCAGAGATAGCATGCTAGGAGCAGGTGGCACTGGCTGATGCAGCAGAGATCTGGAGAGAGACAACATGAGCTATTTATTACCATGGACTCTACCTACAGGTTGTACCCAAGGGACAATGAGTAACATCTTACTCTTAGAGGGTAGGCAAATTAGATATGGTGCCAGACAGGGCAGCAACACCACCTCCACCACTAGCATGTGATGGGGAGAGTTAGACCTAGGTTTAGGGCTTAGGTTTAGATGTTTCAGACATATCCTAAGACTTTTGATCTAAATTTTTGGATCTCACTTTGTACTGTGTATCATTACTTATATATATGAGATTACGGGATGTTTGATATATCATGTGTGTACGTCTCACTTGTGATGGATGTATCAGTTTATGTATTGTCTTGTCATTTTTCTCAAAAAAAAGTTTATATGCTCATGTATATTCTCTCTCATAGATGTATGTTTAATTCTCATGTGTATGATATAGACTCATGTTTCTAAAAATGACATTTTTTGAGATATAGATATGATGATAAGATTAACCCCTTGTGATGATAGAAACGGGTCAAGATGAAAGACAATGAGTGAAAGACATGATTGAGAAAAGGGAAGATAAGCACAGTTGACTGACAGGTCCATGTAAGATGAAAAGGAGAGCTCTCTCCATATGAAAAATGCAAAACTAATCTAACATGACCCTAAAAATGCAAGCTACTATGAAAAGTGGTTGACTTGCAAGGTCACAATGCTTATATACATCTAATAATCATCATCGAGCTTTATTGGTAGTGTCTCAAGATCATACAATACACACTAGTATGACTATGTGAATCTGAATATGATTTATATCAGATAGAATGTGGGAATCCCACCTAGGCACCAAAGACATGTAGGTCAAGATGACTAGTGTAGTGAGATTACCTAAGTTTACTATAGCGAGATTATGCTGGCATCAGGACATAAGAAAAGTCAAGATGACTATAAGCATGCACTCGCAAAACAGTCAAGGATAATACCTTGTCAATCCCTAGTGTCAAGCAAGACCAACATAAATGCTCATGACAGTTAGGATCAACGAAATATACCCACAAGCAGGTAAAGAAATAAAACATGTTCTCATACCCTCAGTCTTCTAGCTATGCATCATTGAAAACTTCTCAGGGAGAGACCACTCATCAAAGAAATCATCATAGACAGCACACAAAATAAATAAAGTCAACATATCTCAATTGACTTGATTGTTTAAGTGCGTGTGTGTTGGTCATAGAGTCAAACTTCGAGCATCAAATCTGCCAATGAGAAATATTGCATCATTCGAGACTACGGGTAGGATATCTGATAAGTGTTAAGAAACACTCAGCGCTAGGGTAGTGTTGAAAAACACTATTTGGGGTGGTGTTGAAAAACACCCGTTTGTGAAATGCCCCAAGAGACAAACAAATCTAAAGGACCTATGCTAACAAGTATGCCCCCTAGACAAAGACAAAGACCAATTCCAAACCAAAGCAACAAGGTCAAGGCATGATGGAGGATGGCTAAGTGTTTAGGACGCATGCTAAAAGACAAGGGTGCAAAGGCCTCAAGTAGCGCCTATTTCCAAGTTTTCACCAAGGCACTTTTTCTATTTTTTTTTAATTTTTTGATTTTTTAAAATTTTTTTTAGGACTTTATAAGCTTTTTAGGATTTTTTCAGAATCATATATGAATTTTTTTTTGGTATTTTTTTTAGGATCAATAAATATGTACAAAGGATGCCCCCAAGCTAAATAGG
The DNA here is from genome assembly GCA_027943335.1 of Chamaecyparis obtusa. NCBI lineage: Eukaryota > Viridiplantae > Streptophyta > Pinopsida > Cupressales > Cupressaceae > Chamaecyparis > Chamaecyparis obtusa. The sequence goes on from BSBK01001547.1 coordinate 2,444,466, forward strand.
CATCATGGATAAAACTTCTTGAGGTGCAAAACATTAATAGGATCAGGGAGCTGTTCCCCCTATTCATCATATAACAAGTAAGCACATGTCCCAAAAGTAGCAGTAATAATGTATGGTCCAAGCCAATTAGGTTCAAATTTTCCCTTTTGTTCTCAATGTTGTTGGTTCTTAGGATTCTCATGCAGGACAAGATCTCCTACTTAAAATTCTCTAGGGTAAACCTTCTTGTTGAATGCTTTGGACATACGCTTTTGGTAGACTCTCATGTGATCAAAAGATGCTCTATGTTTCTCATCAAGAAGTTCCAATTCTTGCAATCTCATGGCACGATAATCTTCATCTGTAATCAAACTTTTGAGAGAGACTCTAAGTGAGGGAATCTCAACTTCTAAAGGTAATATTGCTTCAGCACCATAAGTGAGGGCAAAAGGAGTAGCCCCTGTGGAAGTATGAATACTCATTCTATAGGCCCATAAGGCTGGATTGATCTATAAGTACCAGTCTCTACCATTCTTGTGAACTGTTCTATGGAGAATTTTAAGAATGGTTTTATTAGAGGCCTCTGCTTGTCCATTTCCTTGTGGGAAGTAAATGGAGGACCAATGTTGTTTTATCTTGAATTTCTTGCAGAGGTGTGTAAGGTCCTTATTTTTGAACTGACCTCCATTGTCAGTGATTATCTCAGAAGGTATCCCAAACCAACCAATGATGTGATTCAATATGAACAAAGAAATTGTCTTTCCTGAAGCAACATATAGTGGAACGGCTTCTACTCATTTGGTAAAGTAGTCAGTAGCAGTAATTATGAATTTATGTCCACTTGATGAGTTGGGATGAATCTACCCAACAAGGTCCAAGGCCCAACATTGAAATGGCCAATGAGAAATAAAAGGAATAAGCTCCCTACCTAGAGCATGAATCGGGTTTCCATGTTTCAGACACTTTTCACAAGACTTGGCAAAAGCTATAGCATCCATCTACATTGTGGGCCAATAGTACCCTGCCCTAAGCAACCTTCAGGCCATGGCAAGACCATTGGAATGTCCTCCACAAATGCCCTTGTGGATGTCAACTAACGCTCAGTCAGACTCATCCTTTTCCAAGCACCTAAGAAGTGTCCCATCTAAACCCCTCCTATACAGATCACCAGAGATAAGGGTATGGTGAGAGGCATTACGGACAAGGTTTCTTCATTCAGATTGGTTAAATGATTCAGGAATGATGCCATCACGAAGGTATGAATAGATAGCACCATAATGGGAAGACTCATGAGTGACCAAGGTACACATGACATGGCTTTCAGAGGAGTCAAAGATGGGATGATGTAGCTCTTCCACCAGGAATTCAAATCTTGATTCGTGTTGTTCCAACTGAAGGAGTGAAGCTAATGTAGCCATAGCATCTACAACCTTGTTTTCTATTTTAGGGATCTATTGAAATGTTACAAATGTGAGATAGCATCGCAATGAATCAACCATCTTTTTGTAAGGGATCAGCTTATCATCCTTAGTTTGGTATTCTTCAGTTACTTGGTTGATAATTAATTGTGAATCCCCAAAGACATGCAGCTCTATGATTCCCCATTCTATGGCCATTTTCAATCCATTGGTTAAGGCCTCATACTCAACAATGTTGTTTGTGCATGGGAACAATAATTTATAGGACTTGGGAATAGTACACCCATGAGGGGAAACAAACAACACTCCAACTCCTGATCCATTTTGCATATTTGAACCATCAAAGAACATCTTCCAAGTTCTTGTAGTCATGTACATTACGTGTTCATCTGGAAACTCAACTTTCATTGGTGCTTTGTCTCAGATTGGAAAATCAGCCAATTGGTCTGCAATGGCTTGTCCTTTTATAGCCTTACGCTCAACATACTCTATGTCAAATTCTGAAAGAATCATCATCCATTTAGCAAGTCTACCCGTGAGGGTGGCCTTACCAAGCAAGTATTTTAGAGGATCAATTTTGGCTATGAGGTGTATTGTATGTGCAAGCATGTAGTGATGCAACTTTTGGGAATCAAACACCACCACAAGGAAAGACTTCTCAATACTAGTATAATTGACCTCATAAGAAAAAAGCGTTCAACTGATGTAATAGATAGCTCGTTCTTTTCTAGTATCATCAAGTTGAGCTAACAATGCCCCCAAGGAAGATTATGTCGCTGAGATGTACAAAATGAATGGTTTTCCTAGGATAGGAGGCATCAAAATTGGAGGATTAGCCAAGTATTGTTTTATTTGATCTAGGCTCTTTTGGCAATCCTCATTCCAAGCACATGTGGCTCCCTTATGCAATGTCTTGTTGAATGGTTCTGCTCTATCTACAAGCTGTGAAATAAACCTCTGTATGGATTGGAGTCATCCTTGAAGACTTCTCATCTGACTAATGTTCTTAGGAGGTGACATAACTAATATGGCTTGAACCTTTTCAGGATCCACCTCTATTCCTTTGGCTAAAATTATGAATCCTAGAAGTTTACCTGAGGTAACCCCAAATACACACTTTTTTGGATTCAATCTTAACTGAAATTGCTCTATTCGATCTAGAATTACTTCCAAATCTTGTAGGTGTGTACCCCTTTGCTTAGACTTGGCCAAGGTGTCATCCACATAATCCTCCATGTTTTTAGGCATCATATCATGAAATATTGTGGTCATGGCTCTTTGGTATGTGGCTCCTACATTTTTTAATCCAAATGGCATGACGTTCCAACAATAGGTTCCCCATGCACATGTGAATGCTATCTTTTCTTGATCCTCAGGAGCTATTTTTATTTGGTTATAATCGGAAAAGCCATCCATTAAAGAGTATATCTCATAGCCCACAGTCATATCCACTATCATGTCTATGTTAGGGAGTGGAAAGTCATCCTTTGGGCAAGCTTTGTTAAGATCTCTGAAGTCTGTTCATACATGAATGGACCCATCATGCTTTGAAACTAGAACAATATTTTAGATCCACTCGGCATAGTCGATAGCTCTAATAAATCTTGCTCCTAAGAGCTTTTCTAATTCGGCCTTAACAAGGAGAGCTATGTGAGGATGCATTTTCCTTAACTTTTGTTTTACTGGTTTAATTCCTAGAGCTATAGATAAGTGATGCATAATAAGATTAGTGTCAAGCCCTGGCATGTCTGAATATGTCCAAGCAAAATTGATTTTTTTCTTTTGTAAGAACTTTGTGTATGCCTCTTTTTCTTGCACTGACAGAGACTGAGCTAGATGAATCACTTGTGGAGCCTCTTCTGTATTCAAATTTACTAGTTGTGTAGGCTCAATAAGAACTGATGACCTGTCTTGGAAATAACTCAACAGGTTATTAAGTACCCCATCCTTAGGTGCCTCAAAGAGGTTTTCACCTTCGGATACGTCCTTTCTTTTTACTTTTTTGGGTTCTGACACCGCCACATAGTGGTTTTCACCACCAGAACCATTTCTCTTTTTTTTCTTTTCTTTTATTTTGTGACTGAGGTACTTAATATCCAGCTCTGTCATACTTGTTGTAGGTTCACTGGTGGAAGAGACTACGGGTTCAAGAGCATTCAAGAAGCAAGCTATTTCGTAGTCATTGTGAAAAGTGAGGAGCTATTTTGTGGGTGCCAAAAATGTACACACAAAATAGTGCACTTCTATGAATCATTACAATTAAGAACACTCGAGAATGAGGTCTCAAAAATTGATCCATAGATCTCTATGTATGGAGTTGCAAGATTTAAAAATTACTCTCAGCTAGAGCTATGAAGCTAATGACCTTGCTAGTCAACCACACAATGAGAGATTCAAATGAAGACAAGGGAAAGAGTGCCAATATCTCCAAGAATCAAATGAAATGAAAAATGCAAGCTAGAAATGAGAGATGCAAGCTAAGCTAAATGATAACAATGCAATGCTTGAAAGGAAATCTAATCTATGAAAGGAAAGTGCAAACTAGACTATGAAAGGAAAGTACAAGTCTTACAATCCCTCCTAATTAAGCTATGTGAGACTAATCTATTACATAAAGGAAATCTATACTAAGAATGCCATGATTATGCAACTATGAAAGAAAACTAAATGAAATGCAACAACAATGTCTTCAAAGCTTGGATGCAAGAATGTCTTCAAAGAGCTCCAAATGACCTAGAAAACCTGCAACATAACATTAGCATAAAACATGAACGGATATATCTCCATAAATGAGGAAGAGAGCTCTCCTTTTATAGGAAATAAAAAGGAATGGACCATGGAGATTAAGAGGCAAAAGACTTAATCAACGGTGGAGCATCAAAGAAGAGCAATCCATGTGCACAAATATCCTCCAATAGAAAAATAAGAGTTGACTTTTGTATCCATATGAGACAAAAAGTACTTTTCTTCTTTTTATAAAATAAGAATAATGCTTTATTTGTGCAACTTAGGATAAGAGGAAAGGGTGGGGGCTTTTTATTTAATAAAAGGGGAGGAAAGATTCCTTTTAAATAAATAAAGACTTAGGATAAAATGGTTATCCCAAGACAAATAATCAAAAATGATAAAATAGGACTTGATCAAGGAAATTGATATAATTGAAAAATGTTGATTTTTGAAAATATTGATTCAGGGATTTGATAAATTGCTAAGAATGGGGCCCAAAGTCTAGGCGACCATTTTAGGGTGCATACAACAGTTAGAGACAAAAGTGAGGATGAAACTGAAGAAGAAGGAAATTTAGATCAGGAAGGAGAAGACAAAATTTTGAACCAAGAGAAAGAAATGCTTTTTCGAACCCTTTCCAATATTGGGAAAAGACCTAAGATTGAAGTTTCTACATTCTTAGGAAATATTTCCCTGAGGAGTTGATTGACTAGATCAATGAATTAGAAAAATATTTTGACTATGAAGATATCAAAGATCCTGATAAGGTCAATTTTGTGAAAGCCAGACTGAAGGGTCATGAGAAGATCTAGTGGCAAGAGATTCAATTGGAGCGAAATAGAAGAGGAAAGGAGAAAATCACGAGATGGGATCAGATGGTGGATAAATTGAAGTGACAATTCATTCATGTGGATTATGAGCTTGATCTAATGAAGAAAATGTAAGGTTTCAAGCAAGTATCCTGGGTGTAAGGGAAATCTTGCATCACCCAAAAATGTTTTTGGGTTTTTTTTCAATAAGGGCTATCTTGTGCAGAGCTACTATTTTTAAAAAATTACTATTTTTAGTAAGTTTTTGTTTGAGATCATAATGTCCTATTTTCTTCCCTTGAGGTTGACTTTGGTTATATTAGCCTTCCAGTAAAGTTTCATTGCAAGATCAACTCTAGTTTTGAAGATATTGAAATTTTTTAGTTTTGACAGCAGGGTACAGAAACTTTGAACTCAATTTTGAAGGCTTTAGAGGCTCCGAATGGGGTCAAAAGTTTGGTTGATTAGAGCTTGCATAAGTGAAGTGTTGTAGAGTGCTTCACACCATTTTTGAAATTGGGTTAAATAGTCAATTGGGTCAATGAGCGATGAGTTAAGGTCTCTGGAAGTTGCGTTACCTAAAATAGAAGAAAATAAAATTCCTTCAAAATTTCTTTTTGAGTTCCAAAAGTTGTTTGGGCCTATTCTAATTTAATAAAAATGAATAATAATATCTTAGGGATGGTCGACCTCAAACTTTAGGGTCAAAATTTCTAGAACCTTCTTGGGCGGTTAAAATTACCTATATAATGAAGGCTCGTAGGTTTATGTAGGGTAGTTTTTGGAAATGTATTTGATGGCTCTATCTTAAAGAATATGTTAGATTACAAAGAGGGGGGTGAATTACTAATCCTTGATTTAAAATACCTAAAAAAAAATTTCTCTGATTAACTCGGTGACAACTCGGTAAAACACACTTCAGTATTTACCGACAATAATAAATAAACTTTAACAATCAGTAAATCATTCACACAAATAATTCAACACATTTAAAAAGAGTATTTAACGTGGAAATCCAACTTTGGGAAAAACCATTGTGGGAATTGTCACCCACTAAGAAAATACTCTTCTAAAGTATGCCCGATTAAGAGCCAATCCTATTAAAGATTACAATGCAGACTATTAGGTGTGACCTGGTCCAGGGATTTACCTAAGATCTGTTAGGATCTTCACCCTGTTAGGAGTGGTCTAGTTAGAGGGCTTCAAACACTCTTTAGAATATTACCTTTTTCATGGATTTTACAATAAGACTATTAAGTCCACTTTGTTAAGAGATTTCTCTGTTACAAATGCTAGTAAGAAACAATAAATATATTGACCTATAGATTTGCAACTATCTTTGCATAATCAGATCATTTGTGTGCTCTTCTATCTTCACTTCAATTCTTCACTTTCCACTGGCATCAACACTTCATCAGATCCTTCTTTCCACTCAGAATCTTTCTTTTCCTTATTCACTGCTTTAGTCGGTGACTCTTCAACTATTCAATTTTCCATTCATTTATTTATAGAAATCCATCCTTTATATAGACAATTTTTGCCTCTTAATCTCCTCTATTACATTTTGCTGTGATCAATCTTAACCGTCCAATTTATTATACCTTGAATCTAGATCTTGGTAACATGTTTTCTTTTCACGTAGGAACTTGAACTTTCTTGAAACTTGTTCCTTTTTCTTTAACCATTTAGATCTAAGCCGTAGATCTTCACCTTGAATTTTCCTATTCATAGATCTATGTAACTAACTTTCCTTGGCATCATGATCATCCATATCATCTTAGCTAATCATTAAATATCATTCCAATCCTTATTTAATATATGTTCCTTGTTTGGTGTCCATTTATATTTTAGTGCCTTCAGTTGGTGCCTAAACCTTTCTTTTCTGTTTGGTGCCTTCAGTTGGTGCCTAAACCTTTCTTTTCTGTTTGGTGCCTTTAGTTCCTTTTCCTTTACCAAATTACATTTCCCATTACCTTTTAATTTTATCAAGTGACATTTCCTGCTCGGTAGCCAAAACTCTTTTTCTTACCAACTTGACAAATCTTCATTACCATGCTTTACTGACTTAACATAATCATATGTTAGGTAAAAAATAATTATATCATCATAATATAATCATTGTCCAATCTATATCAGTTGCCTATTTAAGTTCTGCAACTTCACAACATCTTATTTCTTCTTCTCCTTAACTCATTCAACTTATATCATATACTGAATGATATGGCAACATAATATAAACTGGAAATCAATTGTTTGATATCAATGACAAGACAATAATTGATCTAACCTTTCTATTATCTTTCATTCCTCTGATCTTGGTCGGTCTTCATCGTCATCACCATAAGATAATCAATCTTCAACACTACTATCAGTTATGGTAACAATCTCCCTCTTTGGCATTGACGACAACACTAACAATATTCAATGTTCAATTGATTATGGTACACTTCACTATCATTCCTGTACTCCCTCTAAGTTGTAACTTCTCTTTGATGTTCATATTCACCCTCTTTCACTATTCTTCTTTCTACCAGTAGATCTTCTTTACTATCCCTCTTTGACAACTCTTTTTGATGTTTATTGTTCATCTTCCTCTGTAATATTCTCCCTCTCTGATCAATTGACTGATTCTCCCTCTTGGTAAACTTCTCCCTCTTTGAAAAAAATGCCAAAGACATACAAGCTCAAATTATACCTCAAATGTATTGATCTCTCATTGTAGTCATAAACTTTATTTTCACAACGTTAGGCTTCACCTAAAGAGTGAACACTAGCATCAACTCACAAAATAGATATTCTATTGAATACTTGAATTGATGTAGCATGCATCATGCCTTAATGAACATTGGATAGGGGAAGAACCCCTAAATTACCTTAGAAAAACTCAAATGCATCCTTCGATAGTGGTTTTGTAAATATATCAGCTATCCATTATTTAGAATTCACATACTCTAATGTCACATGCTTATCTTGCACTTGCTCTATCAAATAGTGATCCTTAATAGATACATGCTTTGTTTTTTAATGCATCACAAGATTCTTAGATATGGTAATAGCACTGGTATTATCATAATAAATTGTAATTGGATCAATAATCTCTTCTTGCATGCCTTCTAGTAATTATTTGATCCACACAATGTTAGAAAAATTCATAGCGACAACAACATACTCAACTTCGGTAGTAGATTATGAAATGCAACTTTGTTTCTTACTTGACCATATCACTAGTCTTTCTCCTAAAAATAAAGCTCCGCCACTAGTGTTTTTTTCTATCATCAGTATTTCCAGCCCAGTCAGCATCAGTATATACCTTGAGATCAAAATCTCCTTCTTTTGTATATAGCAGACTGAAATTTTCAGCCCCTTTTAGATATCTAAATATCTTTTTCACTATAGACATATGTGTCTCCTTTGGGTTGGCAGAAAACCTTTCCACAATACCTACTACATGTGCAATATCTGGTCAGTTGTGAACAACATACTATAGTTTACCAATCATGGATCGGTAAAGTGTCTCATTCACTTCCTTTGTGTCATCTTCCTTTGACAATTTACAACTAGTAGCCATCAATGTTCCAACTGGTTTAGATTCTTCCATATTGAATGTCTTTAGGATCTCCTTGATATACTTTGATTGTGTTATATAAATCCCATCCTTTACTTATTGAATTTGAAGTCCAATAAAGAATTTTATCTCTCCAATCATAGACATCTCAAATTCCTTTCTCATTTCTTCAGCAAATGATTTAGAAATTATCTCATTTCCACCAAATTGTGTGATGATGAATATCACCTTCATGAAATTAAGATCTATTAACAACAATTTAAAGTAAATACAATGCAAATCTAATTAGAATTGAAACTAAGATCTATAACATCTCATGGTTCTCCAGAAAGAAGTGGTAAGTGAAGCTCTCAGCTCAAATCCTCACTAGTGACACTTCTAAAATGAGAAATTATGCTTCTACTATGCTTCTACAATGCTCATTCAATGCTTAATCTAGCTCAAGTTGATACAAAGATACTCAATTGCTCACAATGCTCTAAAAATGCCTATAATAACAATGCTTTGCAAATGAGGTTCTAAGATGATAATTGCTCTCAAAATTCTTCATATTTATAGTGAATTCCCAAGGGTAGGGGGTGGAGTGAAGTAATCATGATTAACCTTAGGTTGAGTCAAATACTTTGCTTTGTTCATAAATGGGGGGACAATTTAAAGGTTTGTCTCAAAGCTTTGGACAAAAGGACAAGATTGAGTAGATGAGATTGAAATTTTAAAATGAGTGATTGAGATTCATCCTTTTTGAGTGATTTATGTCTTTTTGTCCTCAATTTTCATTGGTTGCTCAACTTTGTTGAAAGATATTAGGAATTATTAAATTCAATTAATTAATTAAATTTAGCCATGTAAGGGTAATAGGTTCATTTTGATTTTTGATTTAAACAACTATACAATTAATTGATTAAAATCAATTATGTAGTGTTTTTCACCCCTTTAAGCTTTGATTTAATTATTTAACCTCATTATTTGATTTTTCCTTTGCTTTTAATTGATTTGTCCAATTTGATTTAATTATGTTCACTTTAATTGATTTTGTCCCTTTTTTTGATTGAATTAATACATTTTGATGATTTTGAGCCATTTATTGATTTTTGCAATTTAAAAACACTTTGTCCATTTTTGTGTATCTACAAATGCCTCTCTTTGAATTGATGTGCGAGGACCATTGATTCAAAGATTCTTGAAGTCCTGATCACTTTTTAGGTCCTGATTGTTGATTCACTGATATGCTTTTGATACTGATTGATTGCTGCCTTTGATACAAATTTTTTTGATGCCCCACTGATTCCAATGATGTTTGATTTCAATTTCAATTTGATACCTTGATATCCCCTCAGAAATTAAAACATATTGATTTCTTGATATGAAATTTTTTGATGATGTTTGATTTCATGAATATTTTTTCATTTTTGAAAATTCTTGATGATATGCCATGAGTGAGGAATGTGCCTCGGTTAATTGGATAGGTCAATATAGGTCTAATTTTTTTTCACCTCCAAAATTAGGTCAAAATAGCTTAAATAGGTTGAAAAACCTTGTTTTACTATTCATGTTTACTTTTATCTTTGGTGATTTTTGCTCTGATCCTGCGGTGAATTTCAAGATGGTTGTCCCTATTCGAGAGCATCGATTCGATAGGTGTTAGAGATATGTGAGGCCACCTGACTATGGACCTCCAGTGAGTTATTTCAAACCTTCTTTGTGCATTTATTCCTCATTTATTAGCATTTATTACAATTTCCCATTTCATTGTTGCCTTTAATATGCAAAATCACACCTAGGAAATTTTCACTGTCGCCTAGATCCTTTTACTGTCGCATCCATGCTTTTCTCTCACGCATTTGCATAGTTTAATGTCATCTGAGAAAATTTCATCCTCACCTAAGAATAGGATACTCATGCGTATAGCTAGGTCAAAATTCTCATTGTCATGTATGTTATCGCGTAGGAAGCCCTAACAAATTGACTGTCGCGTAGGCCACCTTTCGTTGTCACCTAGTATGATTTACTGTCACATAGCATGAAAACTATTACGTATCACACAAGTAATGTCGCTTCACAAATTTTTGTTATTTCTTAAGAGTAATGTCGCTTGGGATGATTAAAAGCACACCTGCAGACTTTGGAAAATTTTTTCCTTCTTTTTATACTTGTACTTAATTGTGTCTAATGAAATTTTTTGATGAATTTCGATGCTTGATTCAAATGAGTAGATTAGGTCTGTTGCATTCATGAAAATAATGGATTAGGATATCAAGATAGTGTTACCAACAAATATGATGTGTCAAGCTGATTAGAATAGGATACTGATAGGATAAATCAATCAGTGTGAAAAATGATATGATTTGATACTGCTGCTTTATTCTCAGGACACAGAGAAGAACAAATGGTACTTGGTGTGATTGCTTGATACTTTTGATAGAATTGATTGACTTGAGATAATTCCTTGATATGGTATACTGATATGATTCCTTTGCTTTTCCAACATGCTATTGGTTAACAGTTTGTCCTCTCTTAAGATTTTTAATCTTTGACTCTCTATACACCCAAGGTGAGAGAACAAAAGGATGTCCACCAACAAATGGGTCAATGCAAGTCTTCTATCACTACCCTCTAAATTGACAGGTATAGCTCCTTGATTGTGTATGATATGCAATGAATATGTTTTTATCTTGACCACCAAGTTCTCTCTTATGTGTTTTTAACAAAATTGCTTGTAGAAACAAACAACTTAGGCAAGGATATATGAAGATAATCTACAACCCCCAGTAGAATGTTGACCATAGATCATCACATGATTTTGACATCTAACTAATTCTATCCTACTCTATATGAAAAGAAAATTCTAGTTGATGAATAGAAGCAAATGTATACAATGAAAGGTAAATGGAATCACCAATACTGCAACCACTTAGCATGAAATAGAATTCAGGAAGAAATTATAGTCTCAGAATATAAGTGTACTTTCCATTCAAAGATGCAACTAAAATAAAGAGTGAACAGAGGAAGAATTACAAATGAAAGACCAATTGGAATTGATCACACCACAATTTCTGACATGAAATGGCATTCAATAAGAAAAAGTAGTTTCACTTATAACTGTTCTTTCCATTCATCATGCAAATAAACTATGAAAATGGAACAACAAATAGGAATTCAGCTTTGCAAATAGAATCACACTGCTTCATTGACAAGTTTGCCAACCTCTATACTGAATTTCTTTACAGAATATATAGATTTTACAATACATCAGGCTCATAGGTGCAAATGACCTTCCCTCTCCTTTGAATACAAATAGACAAAGCATTAAGAAATAAACTCTTCCAATCTGAGAACTTGAAAAGTCACTATGGAATCTGAAACTCTTCATCTCCAACCGGTATTTGTTGAGCTGAATCCATTGGGCTTCTGGAGTCAAATCATTTTTCTGAACTTGAATTTGAAATAGAACATAAGGAAGAAAGACGACAACCATCAATCTTTAAATAATTATTGTCTTCATCCTCGAATACCAAGTTCACTGGATTACTGAGACAGGGCTCTGTCTGATATCAAAATAAACTGAACCTCTTATACTTTACGGCCATGGCCTACTACAACAATTTATTTTTTTAAAATAGCAAAAAAAGTCACTTCTTCCTAGAACAAGATTACTGATTAGTTCCCCTGTTCAAAAGAAGTTCAACCTTTACACTGCATTGAGCCTTGTATCTTCTTGTGATATATATTTCTGGTTACAAATTGAGCCAGTAACATGTTGTGCTTTATCTCTGCGCACACATACTGACTTTGACATCTTTCTGTATCATTACTCCTCCACTCTCAGATATATTTATCTATCATAACTTCTGTTTATGATTCAACACACATTATCCTTAGAACACTATTTACAAGAATTCCCTAATACAACAATTGCTTTTTAAAAAGCCATGAAACCGTTTGTTCCATCATAGATAAGTCCATTGACTTGGGTCCCACCTGGTCTTCCATTGTCACATGAAATAATATTTAATACTATCCTCATCAGTTTTGGACTTATAATTTTTCATTATCACATCTGTGTTGTTGGCATACGTGGGTCCAAGTAGAGCGCATTCGCCTGCCCGATTTTCCATTATCGCATGATCACATGAGTGATATTTTATTCATGCGATCATGTGACCGCTCTATCATTGGAGCACATGGGTTCCAGCAGAGTACCATCCATCTGCCTGAGCTTCCATTATCACATCCACACTCTTGCTTACGTGGACTGTACGTGGACTGCAACTGAAGTCAATTTAATCTTCCCTATCCTTTGTGCCTCCTTCCCACCTAACTGACTACGCTTCATGCCTTGTCACATGATCGCAAGGCAGTTCTCTCAGTCATGTGATCATGCAACCACACACTTAACTGGCTACGCTTAACATCAGGGAGGCCCACTTGAATACGTGGCAAGATCCTGTTAACCCGCTAAGCAAAGGTGACATAATAAAGACAAAACAGGAACCATTGATTTAGTATCTTGAAGATATAATAACCGCGGGCAACTTTTTGGACCAACCACTTTACACGTGGCTTCATCTCGCATGATCACATAGCATGTTTTAAACTCTTGCGATCATGAAACCGCTCTGCCTTGGAGGATCTCCGATACCATAGCGGGATGGCTGGAGCCATCGATTTGAAGCATAAGAATGTGCTTTGATGAAGGGGTCCACATGTACATGTGGCAAGATCCCACTTCACCACAAAGGATCTTCCACACCATAGCGATAAAGCGGCACCCGTTGATGTAGTATCACAAACAAACTCTTTTTGGACCCACCAAGCTACGTGTCTTCATCCTACCAAGCATCTTTGATGACTTACATTGTCACATTATCGCATGGTATTATTTTAATTCATGCGATCATGTGACCACCCTATGATTGGCTCACGTGGATCCAACATATTTTTTATTTAACCTTTCCTGTCTTCCTATTGACTTTCCTTATCTACATGGGCTTCCATTGTCGCATGATCTCATGGTGTTTTTTAATCTCTTGCGATCATGTGACCACTCTATCATTCATAACATGGAAAGCACCAACTTTATCAACTGTGGAAAATGCATTGGATAGATGTGCATTCTGCTCTACAACACCACATCTGATTGCAATAATCATCCACATGTTTATCACTGTGATGGAAATCAATCACATCTTTAGGAAATTATAATTTGTCACTGAGTCATTCATGACTATCCAATTTATGCTTCTGAGAGTTGAATCAAAGTAGTAGATATCATGTTGACACATGTTTGATGTTAGGATCAACAATGTGTTCTTCCCAAGTAAACACCCTTTATATCTTGGGCCTATGGATAATACTATCATGTGAGATGCAACTGAGATGACATCCATAACTTTCATTTCCCATTCTTCAATCTTTTAGGACAATATCTTGAGATCCTCTTAACACTATCCTATGGAGTAAAATCTAAACATTTCAATGTTGGCCCTGTCAATGTATCATCCACATGAAGAATCTTCTCTGGTTCTTTTGAATATCTAAAACTTATGACTCCCAAACATCATTCCATCTGCTGAAAAAGATCATCAATGGGAACATGATATCCTTGCCAGGTTGGGATCTATCACCTACCCATTATGACAAGACTTCCAAATAACCCACTTGGCCTAAAAAGAAGAAGGTAATGGAAGGGAAACCTGGCAAGGACAACTTATCCTGAAGGAAACCTAGACTTAGACTCAGACATGACTAAATCTAACTTGACATCAAATACTTCCACTTTTAACAGCATGGTTATGGGGTGAAAAGTGGGGCAACAACTGGCTCTGACTGGGGATTTAAGCATTACAATGCTTAAAAGAACTCTAGCAATCTCTAGTTCTGTAAAATAATCGACAACTTGACAACAAGAAAACTAAACTTAAGGAAAGCAGCAGAAAAATGAAAGACAACCACTAAACTATGACACAAAAAGAAAACCTACCTAACTAACTACTACACAGGGGTTACCTACTCTTCAATTATGAATTTGATATAGCTTTAAGTCCTGCCCATTATAGGAACATGGCAGAGACTCTCTAGAAGGATATGCCAATCTAAAAGAATTATTTTGATTCACTTGCACAATCTGAAATGGACCTTTCCACAAGGACTGAAATTTAGAATGCATTCCTTTAGGTTCATGTCTCTTATCCCACAGCAGCACCATATCACCTTCCATGAACTTTCTTGGCCTTTCCCTTTTTTCAAACAACTTCTTGACTCGGTTCTGATGTTCAGTGATCCTATCAACCATATCTTCCCTATCTTCCCGTAGCTTTATTAAATACAGGATCCTTTTTTCCAATCCATCCTTGAAAACATCATCCTCAATTGCAGTTTTCAGTTTACAAGCAGCAAGTTCTAATGGCAATGGTAAGTTGGCCTCTACTCCATACACCAAATCAAAAGGAGAAATACCAATGGCTCTTTTAGGAGTGGTTCTATCTGCCCAAAGAGCATCATATATCTTTTTGTGCCAATCTCTCTGATTATCAGCAACTAACTTCTTCAAAATATTAATTAGATTTTTATTACTTGACTTGGCCTACCCGTTACCTTGAGGAAAATAATCAGAAGAGTGTCCTATTTGAATCCCATGATCATAACAAAAGGCAACAATTTTTGAGGATGAAAATTAAGAAGCATTATCCAATATCAATTTTGTGGGAACTCCAAATCTTATCAGTATTTGTTCTTTAATGAATTCACATACTACCTCTGAAGTAGTCTTTTTCATTGGTTTAGCTTCAACCCATTTGCTGAAGTAATCAGTGGTGGTCAAGATGTACAAATGTCCTTGAATTGAAGGAGGATTGATGGGTCCTACAAAGTCCAAACCCCACTATTGGAAAGGAGCTTCTATCACTACCAGTTTCAAAGGTAATGCAGCCAATTGTGGTTTGCCTGCAAACATCTTGCACTTTTCACAATTTGCAACCCACTTATATGAATCTTTGAACATGCTGGGCCAATAATAGCACTGTCTTAGAATTTTGAAAGTAGTCACGGTAGATGAGAAGTGACCTCGACATGCTTCATCATGGAAAGATTTCAATAACTTTTCCTGCTGATCTTTATCAACACATCTCAGAAAAGTACCATCAATTTCTTTCTTATATAAAACATCATCATGTATAACATACTTCAAGGCTTTATTCTTTAAGTTCCTCTTTTTTTTAGCAGTTAATCCATCCGGACATTCACCATAAGTTAGAAAATATGCAATGTTTGAGAACCAAGGATCTTTCAGACTTACCATGAGCACTTTGTGATCATCTTCTTCAGCTTGTTGATTCTCTGCTATGGCCTTGAAAAGAGCATTCCCTCTTATTAGCTTTGTTGGTCTAATGTCTATGTCATATTCCTAGACTTTAGCAATCCAAGCTCCTCTATTGTTACAACCCACATCTTGCTGTGTTAACACACTCTTTACAGTAGCATCAGGCACATGGATGACTGAATGTGAATGCAGGATATAAAATCTAAAATTCTTTAACACTCTCACCACTGCATAAGCATGTTTTTCAACTTGAGAATACTTCAGCTCATGATTCTTCAAGGGCATACTCATGAAGGCAATCAGAGCTTGTATACCTTCTTTATTTTCTTGCATTAATATTGCTGACATAGTATGTGCTGATGCATAACAATATATGATGAATTCTTTAGCATAATCTAGATGAACAAGTACAAGAGCATTTGCAATGGCACTCTTTCTATTCTCAAAAGCTTTCTTTCCAACATCAGTCCATTTAAAAGTTTTATTACCTTTCATCATGTCAACTATATTTTTTAAAATCTCAGAAAAATCAGGGACAAATCTCCTCAAGAAGTTCACTTGCCCAAAGAAAGATTTAACTCCTGTCTTACTCAATGGTAAGCTTAATTTTTGAATAGCTCTAACTCTATTCGGATCAATTTTAACTCCTTCTTGAGAAACAATGTGTCCAAGAAGCTTACCTTCAGTGACACAGAATATTGATTTCTTCAGATTTAATAAGATGCCTTGATCTCTACATCTCTGTAGGACCTTTGCTAGATCTCCAAGATGATCTTTCCTCTTCTTAGAAAATAAAATCAAGTCATCTAGATAAATCACAATAATTTTATTCTTCAAATCACCAAAAGATAGATCCATAGCTCTTTGAAAGGTTGCACCTGCATTGATTAATCCGAATGGCATTCTATTGTATGCAAACATGCCCCATGGTGTTGTGAAGGCTATTTTATATTGGTCTACTTCATTCACCTGTATTTGATTATATCCTAAGAATCCATCTAACATGGACATCATCTCTGATCCTTCCACAATAACTAATGATCCATGTTAGGCAAGGAAAAATTATCTTTGAGAGAAGCTTGATTCAGATTCCTAAAATCCACACAAATCCTTATCTCTCTGTTCTTTTTCCTTATAGGAACAATGTTTGCCACCCAGGTAGAATGATGGATAGGATAAATGATCTTAGCTTTCAGCATCTTATCTATTTCTTTGAAAATTGCCCCTTCAACTAAAGGATTATAATTTCTCTATTTTTGTTTGACAGGCGCTGCTCCAAATTTAAGAGGAATAGTATGCCTAAATTTTCCATCCATGAAATTCTTTAAATCCTCATAACTCCAAGCAAAAACATCATGGAACTCAATCAGCAATTCTCTAACTTTTGTTCTTTCCTCAAAAGTGCAGCATTTTCCAACATTGATCATTTTAGGACTGTCCTCAGTCCCTATATTAATCCCATCAAATTCTCCACATGTTTTTCCCTTTTTATTTCTCTCCTTTTTAATGTAAGCATCATGTTTATCAAAAATTTTCTCTAAGGAAACAACATGAGATGGAATTCTATTTTCTTTAAACTGAATAATACCTGATTTTAATTCTTCTTCTTCATTTGACAGCTGCTCCTCCCTTTGATCATTTTCAAAACACAAGTCAGCAAAGGGACCTGTTCCTTCTATGAATTGTTGAATATGCTTATCATCCTCAAATAGCTACCAAGATTCTTCATTATCAGGCACCTTAGGTCTAAACATTACCTCCATTCTGAAAATTTGATCTTTAAAATTAGGATGAGGTAGAAGTAATGATGCAAATGTTGCCAATGAATCAGCTCTAGAATTTTGTTCTCTAGGCACTGAGACTATTGAGAAAGAATTCAAGCTTTCTATTTCATCCCACACTTTATTCCTGTAACTTTTCAATCTATTATTCTTAATAGCATATTGATTTCTTACTTGCCTCACAACCAATTCAGCATCACCTTGGACTTTGAGAAATTTAACTCCCTTTTGTTTAGCTACCTCTATACCAAGAAGAAGTGCCTCATACTCTGCTGTGTTATTAGTGTTTTTAAAATCCAATTTATAAGCCAGGCAAGTAATTTCTCCATTAGGGGCTATCAAAACTATTCCAGCACCTAAAACAGCTCCAGCACAGCTTCCATCAAATTCTAATGTCCATAGTTGATTATTTTCTACTTGATTTAATTCATTATGGACATCAGACCTATCATAGTATAACATGTAATTTCCAAATTGTGTCTCATGATAAAGAATCTGTGATCTAGGATCATCTGATTTTAACACGGTGAATTTTTCTTTTCTTTCTAGTTCTAATTTCACCCTTTTATCCCCTACTTGAATGATTGCAGAAGACCAATCCAATTTAATCTCACCTCCCATGTCTTTGTAGAAACTTCTACTGAGGAGCATCCCATAGCTTTCAGGAATATCAGCTACAAGGATTGTGAGTTTCAATCTTTTAGAAGGGTGAGCTGCTAGGGCGACCTGAGCATCTTTGATTTGACCAATCAAAGGCACCTGCTTAGCATCCATAGAGTAGCACCTACCAAATGCTTTGGTTAAAGGCAATCCTAAAGCTTTAGCAATTGACGCAGGCATTACATTGTCTGAAGCTCCCGAATCTATGATGCAATTACTTAATTTGTTACCATTGATAAAAAGGGACACATAAAAAGGCTCTAGTCTTTGATTTGAATAGGTAGTATGAACAGTAGATTCTTCCTCTTGAAATAATCTAGGAATTGAAAAATCTTCATCAGCTGAATCCTCTCTATTAGTACTGGCCTAGTTTTTATCACTAATGTTGGTATTGACATGGATGCCTTCTTTATTTTTACAACGTTCTACCAATCTTTGAAGTTGATCAAGATTTGATTTTAAATAATCAACAGGAGATATTTGAATTCTAGTTTCTTCACAAAAATGTACAATATCAAAGGAATTAGAAAACTTATCTCTCTACTCCTTTTGTGAAGTACTTGACACTGTATCAGTATTCTTATCCGCCTTGTAAGAGGAAGCCAGATTCTTAGCAGGAATGGTGTTAGAGACTTGATTTTTAATCTTCTGACCTCTAGTCATCACGATTAGCTGAGGTCCTTCCAAAGTAGCAAAATAATCGCCTCCATTTTTTGAATCTGATTCATACTCGCAATATAAATTTACGGAGTCGCCATGAGGAGTATGAAAATCTTCACTTTCTGAATATTCGATTCCTTGCTCTTTTTCTTCTTCCATCTGTATGTGTCTGATCATATCATCACAAGTGTTACCATCATAATCTACTCTAAGATGAAAGGCACATGAATTATGTTTTTTTGGAGGAGCTTCAATAGCTAATCTTTGTTGAGCAGCAAGGATCTGTAGATTTTTATTTCCACCTTGATATCTTGATCCTTCTTGGTAAGGCTGATAAAATGAATGGGCTGGCCTAGTGACCTGTTTCTTTAATGCAATTAACTCATTTGATAACTTCTATAACATAGCCTCTGTGCCATTTGACGTGTTGGCTGTATTGTTTGTAGAACTAGCATGAAACTCCTTTTTGCACCTCCCATAAGCTATCATATCATCTTCCATTTCTACTGCAAGTGTTTGTGCAGCCTGTAAATCAGCCACATTAGCTCTTCTTAACTGATAACCAAGTTCAGGAGGCATAGAGCTAATGTAGAATGTTTTCTGGTTATCTCCAGTTGGTGCACTGGCAGCTGGTATCTTTTTAATGAGTTTATTAAATTTTGCATTAAAATCTCTCATGGAGATAGATGGTTCTTTCTTTATTTGTGCTAGTTGCAATAACAAACTTTGTGCATCTTCAGCACTCTTGTACCTTCCTTCAAATCTCTATTTCATGGCATTCCAACCGGTAATGTAGCCTGTGGGTAAGTCTTGGAACCAATCTATAGCATCACCAACAAGAGTGTCTACAAACATCCTGACTACAACATCTTCATGCTGAGGATTGACCACACTACATGCCTTATGAAAGGCACTTAGATGTTGTTCTATAGATACTGAACTGTCACCATTGAATCTTGGGAAATTCTTCCTAGAGGCTTTTGGTAAATCATGATTTGTTGCAAGATTCAATGGTCCAATAACATTTCCCCAAGGAATAGCCATGTTTACTACTCCTGTATTCTGTGCAACCGCTTGGATTGAAACTGAGAGGGGAAGTGCAATACCATGCAATAACATTGAATTGCAAGTGGTAGAGATAGGAATTCTACAAATAGGAGGAGAGGAAGACTTACTTCTCTTTGGTCTCAAAGGAACTATTGTACATAACTGAAAATCAGCAAGCTTCTTATTTTCAGTTTCCCTTGCCTTTGCTCTTCCTTTCCTGAAAATATCTTCAAGGATAGGTAAATTGACCGCTTTGAGTTCTTCATAGACTGGATCAACCTTTCCCTTCTGTTTCGCACTCCTGGTAAACTTGGAATCCAGGATGCCTAAAATTCTGAGAAAAACTTTTAATTTTTTCTTCTTTCTAAAGTCCTCCCCATTAGAGTCGCCAAAAATTATTGGTTAATAGTTTTTCCTCTCTTAAGATTTTCAATCTTTGACTCTCTATACACCCAAGGTGAGAGAACAAACAGATGTCCACCAACAAATGGGTCAGTGTAAGTCTTCTATCACTGCCCTCTAAATTGACAGTTATAGCTCCCTGATTGTGTATGATATGCAATGAATATGTTTTTATCTTGACCACCAGGTTGTCTCTTATGTGTTTTTAACCAAATTGCTTGTAGACACAAACAACTTAGGCAAGGATATATGAAGATAATCTACAACCCCCAGTAGAATGTTGACCATAGATCATCACATGATTTTGACATCTAACTAATTCTATCCTACTCTATATGAAAAGTAGATTCTACTTGATGAATAGAAGCAGACCTATACAATGAAAGGTAAATGGAATCACCAATACTGCAACCACTTAGCATGAAATAGAATTCAGGAAGAAATTATAGTCTCAGAATATAAGTGTACTTTCCATTCAAAGATGCAACTGAAATAAAGAGTGAACAGAGGAAGAATTACAAAAGAAAGACCAATTGGAATTGATCACACCACAATTTCTGACATGAAATGGCATTCAATAAGAAAAAGAAGTTTCACTTATAACTGTTCTTTCCATTCATCATGCAAATAAACTATGAAAATGGAACAACAAACATGAATTCAGCTTTGCAAATAGAATCACACTACTTCATTGACAAGTTTGCTGACCTCTATACTGAATTTCTTTACAGAATATATAGATTTTACAATACATCAGGCTCATAGGCGCCAATGACCTTCCCTCTCCTTTGAATACAAAGAGACAAAGCATTAAGAAATAAACTCTTCCAATTTGAGAACTCGAAAGGTCACTATGGAATCTGAAACTCTTCATCTCCAACTGACATTTTTTGAGCTAAATCCATTGGGCTTCTGGAGTCAAATCATTTTTCTGAACTTGAATTTGAAATAGAACATAAGGAAGAAAGATGGCAACCATCAATCTTTAAATAATTATTGTCTTCATCCTCGAATACCAAGTTCACTAGATTACTGAGACAGGGCTCTGTTTGATATCAAAATAAACTGAACCTCTTATACTTTACGGCCATGGCCTACTACAACAATTGATTTTTTTTTAAATAGCAGAAAAAGTCACTTCTTCCTAGAACAAGATTACTGATCGGTTCCCCTATTCAAAAGAAGTTCAACCTTTACATTGCATTGAGCCTTGTATCTTCTTGTGATATATATTTCTGGTTACAAATTGCACCAGTAACATGCCGTGCTTTATCTCTACGCACACATACTAACTTTGACATCTTTTTGTATCATTACTCCTCCACTCTCAGATATATTTATCTATCATAACTTCTATTTATGATTCAACACACATTATCCTTAGAACATTGTTTACAAGAATTCCCTGATACAACAATTGCCTTTTAAAAAGCCATGAAATCGTTTGTTCCATCATAGATAAGTCCGTTGACTCGGGTCGCACCTGGTCTTCCATTGTCACATGAAATAATATTTAATACTATCCTTGTCAGTTTTGGACTTATAATTTTTCATTATCGCATCTGCACTGTTGGCATACGTGGGTCCTAGTAGAGCACATTCACCTGCCCGATTTTCCATTATCACATGATCACATGAGTGATATTTTATTCATGCGATCATGCGACCGCTCTATCATTGGAGCACGTGGGTTCCAATAGAGTACCATCCATCTGCCCGAGCTTCCATTATCGCATCCACGCTGTTGCTTATGTGGACTGTACGTGGACTGCAACTAAAGTCAATTTAATCTTTCCTGTCCTTTGTGCCTCTTTCCCACCTAACCAACTACGCTTCATGCCTTGTCACATGATTGTAAGGCAGTTCTCTCAGTCATGTGATCATGTGACCACACACTTAACCGGCTATGCTTAACATTAGGGAGGCCCACCTAAATATGTGGCAAGATCCTGTTAACCCGCTAAGCAAAGGTGACGTAATAAAGACAAAATGGGAACTGTTGATTTAGTATCTTGAAGATATAATAACCACGGGAAACTTTTCAGACTGACCACTTTACACATGGCTTCATCTTGCATGATCGCATAGCATGTTTTAAACCCTTGTGATCATGCGACCGCTCTACCTTGGAGGATCTCTGATACCATAGTGGGATGGCAGGAGCCATCGATTTGAAGCATAAAAATGCACTTTGATGAAGGGGTCCACATGTACACGTGGCAAGATCCCACTTCACCGCAAAGGATCTTCCACACCATAGCGACAAAGTGGCACCCGTTGATGTAGTATCACAAACAAACTCTTTCCGGACCCACCAAGCTACGTGTCTTCATCCCGCCAAGCATCTTTGATGACTTACGTTGTCACATGATCGCATGGTATTATTTTAGTTCATGTGATCATGCGACCACCCTATGATTGGCTCACGTGGATCCAACATATTTTTTATTTAACCTTTCCTATCTTTCCGTTGACTTTCCTTATCTGCACGGGCTTCCATTGTTGCATGATCTCATGGTGTTTTTTAATCTCTTGTGATCATGTGACCGCTCTGTCATTCATAACATGGAAAGCACCAACTTTATCAACTATAGAAAATGCATTGGATAGATGTGCATTCTGCTCTACAACACCACATCTGATTGCAATAATCATCCATATGTTTATCACTATGATGGAAATCAATCACATCTTTAGGAAATTATAATTTGTCACTGAGTCATTCATGACTATCCAATTTATGCTTCTGAGAGTTGAATCAAAGTAGTAGATATCATGTTGACACATGTTTGATGTTAGGATCAACAATGTGTTCTTCCCAAGTAAACACCCTTTATATCTTGGGCCTGTGGATAATACTATCATGTGAGATGCAACTGAGATGACATCCATAACTTTCATTTCCCATTCTTCAATCTTTTAGGACAATATCTTGAGATCCTCTTAACACTGTCCTATGGAGTAAAATCTAAACATTTCAATGCTGGCCCTGTCAATGTATCATCCATATGAAGAGTCTTCTCTGGTTCTTTTGAATATCTGAAACTTATGACTCCCAAACATCATTCCATCTGCTGAAAAAGATCATCAATGGGAGCATGATATCCTTGCCAGGTTGGGATCTATCACCTACCCATTATGACAAGACTTCAAAATAACCCACCCGCCTTGAAAAGAAGAAGGCAATGGCAGGGAAACCTAGCAAGGACAACCTATCCTGAAGGAAACCTAGACTTAGACTCAGACATGACTAAATCTGACTTGACATCAAATACTTCCACTTTTAATAGCATGGTTATGGGGTGAAAAATGGGGCAACACATGCAAACTTCCCTACTCTATACATTCGGACAATTGCTTCCTGGGTCATTGATTTGGGCCAAACACTTATGGATGTTGAGTTCCGTGTTATTGAGTTGTGTGGTTTGAGCTTCCTTCTTGATCTTCCATGATTCTAGCTAAACCATGGTTTATTGATGGCAGTGGTGGTGCGATGGCACTCCAACCACAATACATTTCATTTTCCTTATGGAGAGATGACTATCATGCCCAAGGACGTGTATAGATTACTATGTATCCCATGTAGAGGAGAGGTAGTGTATTATGATTCCATATATGATTCTAGTGTCTACCAACGAGTGTTCTGGGACAATACTATTGATGATGATATGATCACCTAGCCTTAGTTTGCTTCCTTTCCTACATTTCCAATAGTACTTGGTGCACTAATTGGTGGATTGCTTCTTACCGACCGGTGAGGTCATGGTTTTTCTATTGGATGGGGTAGGATTCTAGATGATTTAATTGCTCATCCTCAACTCTTCAACTAGGGTTCATGCATCTTGGCACAACTCTACCATGATATTCATAAGGTAGTCTATAGAGAGAGTGCATCCTTATTGGTTGGTGTAGTTATTCTTCTGTTGTGGATATGGGATTATCTTCCCATTACTAGGCCTATTTTTGATAGGGATTAGCCTCATGGTTATCCATATGCTTTTCTATACACTGGTATGGTTGTGTAGCATCATTTGGGTCATCTGGATTAATGGCGGTGATAGATTGATGATCTTGATTAGGTTTTATGGAGACCATATAGGGGTTGCGAGTGATAGAGAGAGGATGATGATGAGTTACTTTATATGTTTTCCCCTTGCTGGATGATTGGTCACACTACTACCACTATTGAGTACTTCTGCTTTGGCAAGGTTTCTAGACAGTATGGTCGGACATAGGATATGCCTCAGGGTGCAACACTATATGCTCGAGTACAGGTAGAGAGATCTATGTGGGGTTCTCTCATTGATTATCCATTTGCATTGGATCATATTACTGGTATGGCTTATTATAGGTGGGAGATTCTTTCTGGTGTGGTAGATGTAGGTATGTCTTGTGATTTTGTAGATTGGTGGGCTTGCAATAGGTTTAATCATTTCACTAATCTAGCAAAGCCTGTCCCAGGTCAAGGTGATGGAGGAGGTGGTGGTAGATGATAGAGATGATGAGGAAAAAGAGATCCTCTAGTTGTTCGAGTACAGGTGAGAGGTGGTCATGAGAGGGATAGAGATCATGCTAGAGGTCATGATGATGCACTTGATGTATGTCCTAGAGTAGATAAACAACATAGAGCTCACAGATAGCAAAGACAGGTTCATGTTGATGCTACTAGGCAGATTCTTGGTGGATTGGTTCCTTTGGTGTAGTTGCAGAGAGTAGCCTTGGCTCCGTGGGATGATGTTCTTGTACAAAAGGATCAAGTTCCAGCATAGCAAGTGCCTACATAGGATTAGCAGCCACAGGATCAGGGACAAGGTTCCCAGGATGTTCCCACTATGGGTACTGTAGTATGGGAGATGCAGGCTATGAGGACTGATATGTCTAGTGTGGTTGGGCATTTAGATCAAGTTGCCTCCCTGATGCAGCAGTTCATGTTAGTTGTGGTTCAGAGACAGAGTGGAGTGAGTACTTCGCAGGCTCCTCCCCCACAGGATGGTAGAGGTCTAGATGGATCAGGTCCTATTGGATCTTGATTGATAGAGTTACTCCTAGTTGATGTACTTGTATCACATGCCATATTTTTTTAATTTATTGATTGGACCATTTGATGTATCACTTTGTATGACATTGGATCTTGATATACCGAGTTTGATGGATCATTGATGAACACTTTTTTGATGATATATGATGATATACTCCTTGGTTCTCCTTGATGAGGTGTTTATGAGATTATCTTTTATGCAGCTATATGATGTGTTATGCATGTACTTTGATTTATGCTATGGATGTAGTTATCTTATTTTATGATATGATGTAATGATGTATGGATTTATGACATGGTTTTCCCTATTTCTCAATGTATGGATGCAAAGTGTTTTATGGAAATGCCCCTTATGTTTTTGAATTTTCCAATGTATGCAATGCAATTCTTAGCTATTTGTATGCAAATGATGTATGGATGTTTTTATCCCTTTTTTTTGGTATGTGGATAATTATTAATCATTAATTCTATGCATGAATGCAAAAGATAATCTCATTTTCTTGTTTTGATTTATCAAGAGTAAGACATTTGATTGGATCTTTCATTTCTTTAATGTTTTGACTAACCAAGGTTATTGATGTACCCCCTTGCCCTTGGAAAATTAACCACAAACAAATGCAATTAATCTAACATGATAATGCAATTAATGTAACATGATAATGCAATGCAATGCAACCTAAGTGTCACCAACATTTAGCAAAGAAATGCCATGGAAATAAATTTTCATCATTGAGCATTTTGGGACTAGAAAGCTAGTACAATCATCATTGACCACATCATGATGATATGAATACCGCTTTTTATCACTTTTTTTTTGGTAACCTCTTTTTTTTTAACCGAGTACAACCCTCACTAGTTGGATGACCAAACTATGGGAGTCTGAATACCGATGTCAACGGATTCAATGTTGAAGTGGATTTTTGGTATTAAGATATGGAAGATCTAAATAGCCAAGGGATCCATTTGCATAAACAAGAAAAGGTCAATCCATCCTCATATGAAATAGTCCTCAATGGCTCTTTGATGACCATGTTGTTAGATGAACACTCATAAGTCGATGAATCTTCCTCAAAACAATCACTCAAAGGCAAAGAAAATATCCCATCTCTCTCATGGCTAATATAGTTGAAACATAATTGATTAGTTCAACAGATTGGATAACAAGTCAATTTCACAAAGATTATCCAAAAAAAGTTTCAAGTGTTTTGAAATGTTTCCTGATTTTCAAAAGGTATTTCCAAGCATTCTGATCTTTAAGGTGTTTTGTCAATTTTAAATCCTAAATTATAAAGTCAATGAAGGCTCGAGGATCATGTTGTAGGATCAAATACTTAGGTTTTTGAATGATGATATCCATCAAAAGTTCAATAAACTTTCCACTATTTTGAAACTCTGATAAATCTCTCTTTGACGTGACTGATTGTAGCACTTATTGAATCCATTTGGTACCAAATTTCTAATCCTCTTCTACCCCCAAGTGATAAATGAGATTGTTCGAAAAACTTAGGGTAGGCAATGCAATAATGTGATTGAAAGGCTTTATTATGACTATGTACAAATGATGGATGCAATGGCAATTGTGCAAATGGGATGTTGGAAATGCAATATGGACATATGTGACTAGGAAAGACAAAATTAAGGGAACAAAAGGTGCTTGTTTACCAAGTTTCCACCTTCTGGATCTTTTTCTCTTTTTCTTTTTTTTTCTACCAAGGCGTCTATTGCTAGGTTTTCACCAAGGCACTGTTTTCTCTTTTTTTTCTTTTTTTGTATTTTTATTTTTTTAAATTTTTTCATTTTTTCAAGATCTCTTTGACTATGTGCAAAAAATATGATGCTCCTCATTTGATACTCTTTATACTCTTCCATGTCCCTCATGTGTAGAACCTTTTGAGATGAATGTTGTTGATGGGTTCTTGGAGTTCCTCTCCTTCACAATTGGATAACTTATAGGTTCCCATTCCAAATGAAGCCACTATGATGAATGGGCCAAGCTAATTAGCCTCCCATTTTCCTTTCTTCTCTCTTTCAACCTGATTCTTTGGATTCTCCCTTAACACTTAGTCTCCTACTTGAAAGACTCTCAGATTGATATTTTTATTGTAGTTCCTCGAGATTCTATTTTGATACACTTTCAGGTGCTCATGAGCTTGTGTTTGGTGTTCTTCTAGAAACTCCAATTGTTGAAGTCTAGTGACTCTATAGTCTTCATTTGTGATCAACCCTTGCAATGACACTCACAAAGATGGGATTTTGACCTCTAATGGTAGAATTGCTTCGGCTCCATAGAATAATGAAAATGGTGTGGCTCCCGTAGGTGTCTGAATGCTCATTATATAGGCCCATAATGCTAGATTAATTTGTACATGCCAATTCCTTCCCGATTTATTGACCGTTCTCTTCAAGATTTTCAAGATGTTCTTGTTTGTGGCTTTGGCTTGCCCATTTCCCTAAGGATAATAGATAGATGAGGAATGGTGAGTGATATGAAATGTAGCACAAAGTTCATCCACATCCTTTTTTTTTAATTGCTTTCCATTATCTGTTATTATGGCATGCGGAATGCTATATCTACAAATGATGTGGTTCAAGATGAACATGGAAATTTGCTTACCCATGGCTGTAATCAAAGGAACTACTTCGACCCACTTAGTGAAATACTCCATTGTAGTTATGATGTATTTGTGACCATTTGAAGAAGGTGGGTATATGACACCAATTAAATCAAACCCCCATTGATAGAAAGGCCATGGTGTAACAAATGGGTGTAATTCCTGTGCCAGTGCATGTATCATGTCGCCATGATATTGACATTTTTTGCATATCCTGACAAAGTGGCAAGCATCTTTTTCTAATGTCTTCCAAAAATACCCTAAGCGAAAAATCTTCTTAGCTAGGTTTAACCCGCTTGTGTGTGACCCACAAATGCCTTTGTGAACTTCATGCAAAGCTAACTTAGACTCTTCCTCCTCTAGACACCTAAGTAACATCCCGTTGAGACCCTTATGATACAATGTTTCTGAGAGGATTATGTAACGGGCTGATTGGCATATAAAATTTCATTTTTGAGCTCAGATTTGGTCTAAAGGTAGCACTTGGTCTTTGAGATATGCATATATAGGGCCATACCAAGGTGAGTCAAGTCCATGAATTAGGGCAACAATTTGGGTTTCAGGAAGGTCGAATGCCGGTTTCACCAACTCTTCCACCAAGAACTCGTACTTCTCATTTTGATCTGATTTTTGTAACAAGGAAGCCAAGGTGGCCATGGCATTAGCTGCTCTATTTTTCTCTCTCGAAATCTACTCAAAAGTGATCAAAGAAAAGTACTTCTTCCATCCATCAATCATGGTTTTATATTGCATCAACTTTTCATCTTTAGTGTTATATTCATTGTTGACTTGATTGATAATGAGTTGAGAATCTCCATATATTTGTAACTCTGTGATGTTCCACTCTAAGGCCATTTTGATGCCTATGACTAGTGCATCATATTCTGCTATATTTTTTGTACATGGAAACAAGAGCTTGTAGGACTTAGCAATGGTGTAACCTTGAGGAGTGACCAATAATATGCTAGCCCCGGAACCTCCTTGAGTATATGAGCCATCAAAATATAACTTCTACATTTTAGCCTGTATGTTTACAATGGCGGAATCTAGAAATTCCACTTGAATAATTTGTGTAGAATTCATTGGATTCTTAGCTAAGTGATCTACTATCAGTGTAAAAGCACAATAAGTTGTCACCCTTTTACAAAGGAAAAGGCTAACAAAATCAAAGCTCTTCAACTTCAATAGTATAAAAATGATATTTATGTTTGGAATTTGAAGATGATGTAAACTAATTAAATGTGATAAAATGGATGAATTTTATGATTAATATTTTTAATAATTTTTTTGAATAAGAATTGATATATTTTTTTAATTTTTAAAGATGATTTTTCAGTTGCTAAAAAATGTTGAAAATTAGGATAGTTCCCACCAAAACATTATATGTAAATAAGCATTTTTTTCCCTAATTTCAAAATATGTCATAGATGACATATATAGCTAGTGCATGAAGAAATAAAAATTGGTTAGTGACGTATATTTTTTGTTTTATAACAATTCAAATTCCAACTCACTGAAATCGACAGTTTTCATCTCACAACATATTTTTCATAAGAAATCTATCCCAATCTATATATATATATATATATATATATATATATATATATATATATATATATATATATATATATATATATATATATATATATATATATATATATATATATATATATATATATATATATATATATATATATATATATATATATATATATATTCTTGAAGAGGACTCTCTCCTCTAGTGCACCATATGTTTTTCAAATTTATTTAATATGATTTACTATTTTTTCTTTCTCTGAATCAACATCTCCTTGACTGGTAAAATACCTACTTGCAATATTTTTTAATTACAATAAACTATGTCTAATTAAAATACTATAAAATCTATATGAGGATATTCTTGACTCTGATCTCTACAAAAGGGTATTTTTTTATTTTTAAAAAAATATCATTAAAAATATTAGGAGTTATTGAAGCACACTTTTCTGAAATAATTTTATTTTTATGGTAATTGGACCCATAGTGGTATAAAACATGCATTTAATAGATATTTCCAATTGGAAAAGTTAAAGCACTTATCTAACTTAGCTAGAATGAATCTAGCTAGACCATATGTTTGACCAAAATTATTTTGTAGTTAGAAATACTAAAATTTAGTTGTCCTAATAAGTTAGCCTAAAAGGTGACACCTGATTGTGCTTTTACCCATCACTTGTCCTTTTATTGCTTTTCTATCAACATACTCAATGTCGAATTCACTCAATATCATAACCCACTTGGTTATCCTACCTGTTAAGGAAATTTTACTTAGCAAATACTTGAGAGGATCAATTTTGGAAATTAGCTTTACCTTATGCATCAACATATAATGTCTCAATTTTTGAGATGCAAAAACAACTGCTAGGCAAGCCCTTTCCATGAATGTATAGTTAAGTTCATATTTGATCAATGTCCTACTCAAATAGTAGATAGCTCTTTCCTTTCCTTGTTCATCCTCTTGCGCCAAAAGAATTCCTAGAGATCTTTCGATAGCAGATATGTATAAAAGTAGTGCTTTGCCCTTGATTGGTGGCATTAGGATAGGCAGATTTATAAAATAGGTCTTCAATAATGTGAAGGCTTGATCACATTCTTCATCCCACATGAACATAGTATCCTTATGTAGCAACCTTGTGAAGGAATGACATTTTTCGGCCAATTGAGAAATAATCCTTCTTATGGATTGTATTTTGCCTTGTAAGGACCTCATTTGGCTGATGTTCTTTGGTATCTCCATATCCATTATCTCTTGTACTTTCTCCGGGTCCACTTCAATTCCTTTGGCTGAAACTATATAGCCTGACAATTTTTTGGATTGGACACCAGAGGCACATTTCTTTGGGTTTAATCTGACTTTGAATTGTTCCAACCGAATGAATATCCTTTTCAAAATTTGTAAGTGTTCCTCTCTTTTGTGGGACTTGGCTAATATGTCATCCACATAATCCTCTAAAAATGTATGCATCATGTCATGGAAGATAGTTGTCATGGCCCTTTGATATGTGGCTCTGGCATTTTTAAGACCAAAGGGTATGACATTCCAACAAAAGGTGTCCCAAGGGCATGTAAAGGTGGTCTTTTCTTGGTCTTTAGGTGCAATTTTGATCTAATTATATCCATTGAAACCATCCATTTGGGAGTACATGGAGTGACCCGCTATCAAGTCAACTATTGCATCAATGCTCAGAAGTGGGAAGTCATCCTTAGGACAAGCAAGATTTAGGTCTCAAAAATCCATGCATACTCGAATGGATTTGTCATGTTTTGTGACTAGTACAATGTTAGATATCCATTCAGCATAGGCTATTTCCCTTATGAATCCCACCTTCAACAATTTTTCAAATTCCGCCTTGACTAAGAGAGCTATATGTGGGTGCATTTTCCTCAAATTTTGTTTGACAGGCTTAACCCGTCGAACATTCAAATGATGCATTATAAAGTCAGGATCTAATTTGGGCATGTCTTCATATGACCATGCAAAGTTCACTTGTTGTTCTTGGAAAAACTTGATGAAGTTCTCTCTTTCTAGAGGTGTAAGTGATGTTGCCAAGTGTATAAATTTTGGATCTACTTCTGTCCCAATGTTAACCTTTTTTGTTGGCTCTATGAGTATAGGTGACCTTTCTTCCTCATGTTCTGGTAGAGTATCCAATCTCTCTTCCTTTAATGCCACAATTGGGTTTTCACCAAAGGAAATGTCTTTTATCTTCACTTTTTTGGGTTCTAATGCTGCCACATAATGGTTTTCAGCACTAGAACTTTTCTTTTTCTTATTTTTTTTCATTTTTTTCTTTTGACTAAGAGATTGAACCCCCATTGCTTGTATCATGTTCAGTTCAAATTCATTGGTGAAAGAGGGCTCAACCACATTAAGGTATTGGTTTGCTGCTTGGTCATTTGGAAAATAAAGCAGGTCACTTGGCTCAGTTTGGTCCCAATCGATAAGATGGAGATTTATCAAGGCTAAGGTTTCATTAGGAAAATTTTCATCAATTGGATTTATGGACATGACTTTGTTTGAGGGTTCATACATTGTATCATTTAAGTCTATGACGTACGCTTCCTCAAGATGGTCCATGGAAGAAGGGTCAAAATCCCCTTCACTTGAGTCCTCATCGACTTCTACAGGAAATAGCATTTGAAAAGCCACGAGTGGATTAAAAATAACATTTGAATCTCCCTCCTTCGAAGGCATCCAAAATGTATCTATCCATGGTGGATTAGTAGGTGCTTGTCCTATGTTAAGACCTTGTATATTAGGATCTTCATTGACTTGAGTCTCTTGCCTTGGGATCTTTGCATAAGTATGTATTGTGACTACTTCTTTATCCTGACATGATTCATCAGATAGGGTATCCCACTCATAATCTTAGGAGTCATCACTATCTCCATCGGATTCTAAGGCATTTATTTGAGGATAGAAATCTTGCATTGGGCTAGAACTTTCACCCTTATATTGGTAGCCTACTCTGGATCTTTCTTCTTTTGCCCTCCAAGTAGGTTCAATGGGTTCTAGTAAACCTCTATTCCTTTGGCCTAAGGGTCCTCTTCCCTTGTATCCCATTTTATGCATTATCTCAAACCCTTTCCCATATTGCTTGGTTTGTATATTAACATGCTGGATTCTTTCTATGGGAGTGCTTGAGGTATCCTCTTCATCATGATAAAGCCATTGAAGGACTTCATTCTCGTCCTTATCGAATGTTGCTTTGTCACTTTCTCTTATGAAGTAAGAGTTATACTTATGAGGTAAGTATGCTTTTGATGGTTTGCCATGTGTTCTTGGAGATGTGTACATGTCGAATAGGGAAACAGAGTATTCCCCTACTCCTTTGGAACTAATTTTACATTGTTTGTCAAATGCATCCATCATCTCACCCATTTTCTTGTAGTTTTCCTTTTTAGCTTCATCTTTTTCTTCTCTTGTGGGTTTGTAGGGTACTATCTTTGATTTAGGTGCTTGATGTGAACCTTTATTTGCAGTTGGACCCTTGTAGCTCATATTTTCCTTTCCCTTAGTTGATGTCATTGAGCTAGCTTGAGGAGGATTTGGAGTAGCATTTAATGTTGTCATGGGATCATCTATTTTGGTATCTTCAATGGTGGCTCTTTGAATTATTCCTTCTCAGTTATGGGGAATAAATAACTCATGAGGGGGTTTGAGTGCATTGAAATATTGGAATGGATTTGAGTCCCCTCCAACCATAATTTCTTCACCCATGTACAAAAATTTGATGCATTGGTGGTACGTGGATGGGACTGCTTGCATCTCGTGGATCCATGGTATCCCTAACAAAATGTTATAAGTTAACTTCATGTCCAATACTTGGAAATTGGTGTCCTTTTTGACAAGTCCCACTTGAATGGGCAATACGATCATGCCTTTGGAGGCCCTTTTAGATTCATCATAAGCCTTTATGGTGATTCTTTTTGTAGGGTCAATGCAAGACTCAAACAACCCTAAGGATTTAATAAGACTTAATGTGCAAATGTTAAGGCTGGCTCCTCCATCAATGAGAGCTCTTTTGACTCTATGCCTCTCTATCAAGACCTCTATATGCAATGGTAGATTTTGAGGATGGGTTATAGACATGTCATCTTGGTTAGACAATGAGAGGCAATGAGGTGCTATGAGATGACCTACCATGTTTTGGAACTTCCCCTCTTCTAAGTTAGTAGGAACATTCATCTCTACTAGAGCTTTTTCTAAAATTTCCTTATGGTTAGGGGATAGCTTCAGTAGCTCCAAGATAGAGATTTGCGCTGGAGTTCTTTGTAACTAATCTACCAAGCTATAAAATTTTTCTGTTGTAGGAGATTTCTTGATCACAATGTTGGATTGCAAGGGACCAATGGGTTTAGGATCAATCCCTTGGAGAGTAATCCGTGAGGTCTGCCCCCTAGTGATAACATTTGATGTCTCTTTTTGGAACTGCTCTTTAATCACTATGGTATTCACAACATTATCATAAGGTGGTGTAAAGTTGATGTTATTGCTGCTTTGTTTCTTGCTCTTGGATGATTCACCCTTGTCATGGCTATAAAAGGGTTGTTTGAATGTTGTATGATCTTCATTAGTTTGGGGCCCTTCAATTGTGATCATGTGATTATCAATCATATATTGCATGATATTCTTTGGCTGTAGGCAATCATTGGTACTATGCCCTCAAATTCTATGGTATTCACAATGGTCATGTTCACTACACCAGCTAGGTTTTTTATTGGGTTCATAGGTCTGAATGCTTGGTAGAATAATGATGTTGTTGGAAAGGAGAGTCTTTAGAGCCTTCTCAAGAGGTTCCCCCAAAGGTGTAAAGTTCCTTTTGGGTGTTGTTACTAAGTACTTATCAAATTTGCTACTCCTTTGATTGTTTCCTTGATTACCATTATTTGCATTGTTGTTGGAAGGTACCTTTAAGGTCTGATTGGTATTATTCACTTGATTAGGTGTCCTTGTAAGAGAAAATGGGGTCACCTTCAAGTTGCTAGAATCCACAACCCCATCATTAATGATTCCCTTATTGTTGTTCTTATACTGACTATTACTATTGAACAAATTATTCTTTTGATTGTTGCCATTATTGGAGTTATTATTGTTGGAGTTGTTCTTATTGTCTTTATGCAATTTTAGTTCTCCGCTTTTGACCAACACTTCCTCCATTGTCACTTCATTTTCAATTAGATCTTGGAAGGTCTTGGGACATTTCATTCATAATCGGTAGTTCATCTCATTGCTTAAACTATTTAGGAAGATATCCATCTTCTCTTTTTTAGGCACGCTCCTAGGATATCTTGCAAAAACTGTCCTCCATCTTTGTAGAAAAGTGAGGAATGCTTCTCCATCCTTTTGTTTAGTGTTACTTAATGTTATCATTGTGACCTCATGCTTGATGTTATATGAGTAATGGGCCACAAATTTTGAAGCTAGCTCTTCGAAGGTCTTAATGCTGGAGGGTAGTTTAGAAAACCACTCCATAGCCATGCCTCCTAAGCTTCGTGGGAATAATCTCATTAAATATGTAGTATCATGCATGAACTCTAAGCTCAATGCACAAAATTCCCATAAGTGGTCTTGGGGATCCAACATTCCTTCATACTTTTCATACTTGGGAAACACTACATTGATCGAGAATGGCACCATGACCAAGCTTTTATCAAATGGGAATAGACACAACGCTTCTATGGAGAAAGGCTTGGGAGCCCCACTTTTCTTAATGGTATCCAATTTCATTTGAAAAATCTTGAACTATTTGTTCATGATGTCTAAGGGACTCTCTTCAACTTCTAGTGGTTTGATTTGGTTAACATTGTAGTCACGGGGAAGCTTGAGGCCTTTTTGGGCTAAGTCCATAAAGTAATTTTCTCTATCCCTATCCATTTCTTTCTCCATGAGCTTTCATAAGTAGGGACATTGGATAGCCTCACTAACCTTTTCATCTATGGCATCTTCTACCATTGCTTCGGTGTTAGTTCTATTGTGAGTGTTGTCAATCCCTTGGGTATTTTGATCCATCCCTCCATTATTAGTATTGCCTTGATTATTGGGGTCAATACCTCCATTATTGTTATTGCCCTGATTGGTGAGGTCAGTACCTCTGCTATTGTTGTTACCTAAGCCACTGGTACATAACATGTTGGTCTCCTCTTGCATGGGCTCTTTAGGTATTCTTGGAGATGTAAAAGTGTCCTCCGGAAAGGGAAGCTCTTGCCTAAGGTAAGTTTCATCCACTTGCAGAGTTTTCTTAACGTAATAGGATCTAGTAAAAGCAGGCATGAACACACCACTCAGAAAAGAGGCTTCAATCAAACCTGTGATCAAATCCTTGTAGAATTTCTCAAAAGTTGTGTAAAATAGGATTTTTGACTGGGTTGAATATGGGAGTAGTAAGAACATGAAAAAGGGTATCCAAATATATGATTGAATTTTTCTGGCCCTCTGTAAATACTCTCTATTTTCCCTTTTAGCTTTTTGGGTGTCACTTGCCTAAGTGTAGACATGACTAAAATTTTTGTACGTGTGAAGTGGTTTATTGTTAGGTGGCACATTGCAGGTGTACAAGTGGCACTTTTCTATTACTAAGTGATTTTCTAGTTTTAGTAGGCATGTTTTAAAATTTTTTGGGCGTGACTTCACTATGTCTACGCATTTTCACACAAGGCACAGGCGTGACTAAGCCTCTGATAGGCAGGATTGTTTTGTGCATAGGCGGCACTCCTCTGATCAGGTTGAAAGATTTCAAATTTTTTTTAAATGCTTAAGATTAGGTCTTTTGAATTTTCCTTGTTTGAAAATAAAAAAATAATTGCAACACACACTTCAATTTTTCATCATGTCCCTAAAACACTCTAGTGTGTCTATTCTTGAACATTTTTCACAAGTATAACATAAGAAAGAATTCCAAACAACCTACCTAAAGTCAATTTTGGCTTGTAAACATGGCTCTAAAAGGTGGCCTTGCTATTTTATCCAGGATTTATTGTGGATTCCATTCAAAATGGATTTCAATCTTTCATCCCCCAAGTATGTTAAGGGGCTTCCCACATGCACCAAGGTATAATTTTATGCAATCCGTGAGGACTACTAGAGGAAGTTCGAGAAATTTAATCCTTTTGTCATGCACCCCATTAAGGATACATGCATTTCATTTTATAGTGGGTTGGATCCCTGCGGAAAAAGCGAGTGTATCCCACTTTGGGTTGTCCCTCTCACCGACGTTGTTAAGGAAAACTTGAGAGGTGAGCCCACTATTGCTCTAGCATGTATATAGAAAGCAAGAAATGAACTTAGGTTGACAAGTTTGGGAATTTGATTCACTTAAAAAGTGAAGAGCATATCCCTATTGTCTTTCTTTGTTCCAAACACTCAAACAAAAATTGGTTCTTTTCCAATCTCTTGACAAGGAGATTCTTAAAATTGAGGTGTTTGATTCATTTGTCATTTTAATTAAGCTATGTTCAAAAGTAATGCTGCTATTTAATCAAGTGCAAGCTTGAATAGAAGAATACCTTTCCTTTGTAGCTAGCCTAAGCTAGGGGCATTTTTGAAACGTTTTGTCATTATTTTTCAACTCACCTTGGCAATAGCCTCCTCCCAATGTGCTTGTCCACTAGCAAGTTAGTCAACACTAACAAACACTATGAGGGGAAACCAAAAATCAAAAATTGAAGAAGCAACACTTATGTATTAATTTTATAGCGCTTATTTGCAAATTTCCAAAGAAAACTTGATCTAAGGACTAAAAATCCAATTTAGAGAAATAAACTTTTCTTTGTATGCTTCAACAATTTGAAGATAGTGCTGAAATACCTGGTTATCCTCCTCTTGTGTAGTCTCAAGGACAGCCTTGATGTGTGCTATGTTTTCTTTCTTAATCTTCCTTTCTAGTGCCTTTCCTTCTTGGTTGAATCTACTTTCAAGCTTCTGCACCTTTCTATGGTTACTCATTTACTATCAAATCATGCAAATAGAAAGTTAGATGAATGATTTAATCAATTTAACAGCAAGCAAAGACAATAGTTAACAGGCGACATTTTCCAGCTAATAAGTGTGAATAAATTGTCAGCAAGTGTAACTTTAGTGACAACAAGAGACACTTTGTAGTGACACGGGCGACACCTAAAATTCCACAGGCATGGGTAATTTATCACAATGTGTGAAAAGAACTGAAAATTGCAGAAAATGATTATTGCTAAGTGACACATTAATAATAGTAAGCAGAAAGAGACATATTCAAAGCGTGACTGTTATTGAAAATTGTGAAGCAAAGCTTTAACTCAGGTGACAATAGAATTTAATAAAGTGATACTTCCTGAGTCACAGGCGTGACTTTAAGAGCCAAAGGTTGAATGCATTGTTTTCATAGGCGTGAACATTTGATAAGAAAGTGACTGTAAAGGAATTAATGCCGAATAGAAGTCGCATGCTAGGCATGAATCTTCAGCTAACATGAATCAGGACAGAGATCACAAGCGACCATAAACTAATTGCAGGTGTGATTTAATCTTCCATAGGCATGACTTTATCTATTTTCTGCAAAATATTCATGGAAAATAGACAATACAAGCATACAAATTAAGATCAAAATGATAATATGAGGCTTAGGGCCCACGGTAGGCACCATTTGTGTGATGATGAATATCACCTTCATGAAATTAATATCTATTAGCAACAATTTAAAGTAAATACAATGCAAATCTAATTAGAATTGAAACTAAGATCTATAACATCTCATGGTTCTCTAGAAAGAGGTGGTAAGTGAAGCTCTCAGCTCAAATCCTCACTAGTGACACTTCTAAAATGAGAAATTATGCTTCTACTATGCTTCTAAAATGCTCATTCAATGCTTAATCTAGCTCAAGTTGATACAAAGATACTAAATTGCTCACAATGCTCTAAAAATGCCTATAATAACAATGCTTTGCAAATGAAGTTCTAAGATGATAATTGCTCTCAAAATTCTTCATATTTATAGTGAATTCCCAAGGGTAGGGGGTGGAGTTAAGTAATCATGATTAACCTTAGGTTGAGTCAAATACTTTGCTTTGTTCATAAATGGGGGGACAATATAAAGGTTTGTCTCAAAGCTTTGGACAAAAGGACAAGATTGAGTGGATGAGATTGAAACTTTAAAATGAGTGATTGAGATTCATCCTTTTTGAGTGATTTATGTCTTTTTGTCCTCAATTTTCATTGGTTGCTCAACTTTGTTGAAAGATATTAGGAATTATTAAATTCAATTAATTAATTAAATTAAAATCAATTATGTAGTGTTTTTCACCCCTTTAAGCTTTGATTTAATTATTTAACCTCATTATTTGATTTTTCCTTTGCTTTTAATTGATTTGTCCAATTTGATTTAATTATGTTCACTTTAATTGATTTTGTCCCTTTTTTTGATTGAATTAATACATTTTGATGATTTTGAGCCATTTATTGATTTTTGCAATTTAAAAGCACTTTGTCCATTTTTGCGTATCTACACAAATATAATGTCATCAACAAATATCTTTGCAATCAGAATTTTATCAATAGTATCACATTTCAAGTATAAATTGTTGTTATCACTAGTCCTTTGAAATCCAGTCTTGATTAAATAAGATTTTAATCTTTCATACCATGCTCGGGGTGCTTGCTTCAATCCATAGAGTGCTTTGTGTAGCTTGTAGACTATATCCTTATCATAATTCTGAACAAATCCTTCAAGTTGTTCAATGAAGACCTCTTCTTCAAGAATTCCATTCAGAAATGCAGACTTAACATCCATTTGATAAAATTTAAATCCTTTATAAGCAACATGTGCAAGTAATATCCTTACACCTTCTAATCTAGAAACAGAGGAAAAAGTTTCACCGTAGTCAATACCTTCTTCTTTTGCATACCCTTTGCAGACTAAGCTTGCTTTATTTTTTTATCACATCTCCTTTCTCATTGAGTTTATTTGTAAAAATCCACTTTGTTCCAATCACATTCTTATCCTTCGGTCTTGGTACCAGTGACCAAGTGTTATTCTTTTCAATTTGATAAATTTCCTCTTTCATTGCATTCATCCAACCTTCATTTCCTATTAACACCTAATGAAAACACTAGAGATAAATGGATCCATGTGAGGCAATTAGTCCATGTCTTAAATATGAAGGGAGACAATGGTGATTAATCTGACATTTAGATTTTTAAAAACAACATCTAAATCACTAAAGTAAATTATAATTTCTCCAAATAATTAATTAAAGTAGAACTAAATTCAATTACATTAAGTATTTTTTTAGTTTTTGCATTCATCCTAAGAAAATATTATCTCTTAGGATGATCAAGATCCTTAGTTAAGCATAATGGAAAAGGTGCACTATTGAATATTGTGTTTTTAATGATGTTATTGTTATACACTAAGTTTGCACCCTTGGTTTAAGCTCTCTTGGTCTTGATAATCTAGTATAACATGGGAATCATCTCCAGGTTGTGGGACCTATGCTAACTGAGATGAGACCTTTAGGTTCTAGGTTGGTTCCTCTTGGATAATCACCTTAATTTGCTTCTTGATAGGAAAGTAAATTTTGAGGGGAAAGGGATAGAAGGAATGCATGAAAGGGAAATGACTGAAAGCAAACTATCCTACTAGGTGATACACCAAAAAGATGGAATGAATCACAGTATAGAGGATGAAATCAGTGCACAAACTTAGGTCTAAGAGATCACAACTCATTGAATAGGTTTGCATAAATATTTCATAGAAGGGTTTGCAATAGAAAGAGGCTATTTAGGGAAAGAGAAAATTTCACAAACAATAGCATTCCTAAGAATTTAGACACAATCTACAACCTACAAACAAACATTCACCTCTGCAACTAGGTATAGGAATGAGACAGATTGCCAAGAGGTTGAAGTATACCCACAAGGTCATTCAAATCAAATCATCCACAGAAATACACATGAATTGCTAAAAGAAAGAGGGATCAGGAACCCTAAGATATCATTGAAAACATACATATACTTGATCCAATAAGAGAAAATTTAGACAAGAAAGCATAGGGACAGAAAGAATGTCACAAAATACCTTTACAATATCTAAACATCAATGAAAGAATATAGACTGTAGAAGTCAGAGGGTAGAAAGAATGTTGCGGATAACTCCTAAGAAAGGAAAGCTCTCTTTTACAATTGTAAACTCTGAGCTCTAAAAGCTCCAAAAACTAATATATACATCTCCTCTATGCACGTAGGTAGGAGCAAAAAATTAATTAGGGTTACATAGATTTTCATAGAATAATGGAAACCCTAATTTTGTCATTTATGATAATAAATGCATCATTGAAAATATCTTGGCGATCAGATACAGGCCTTGCACACAAATCCATCACCATAGCTATCTACAATCAAGCTGCCTTAATCTATCTACTTCGCTGCAAGTTGAAAACCCCATGCCACCGCCATGAATTTGTCTCTGTAAGTCGGGTTCATCATGAATGTTCAAATTTGATCCATCTACCTTTGCAATTTGGGTTTGCCATAACTATTCAAATCTGATACCTTTAGATATTTTGAATTTAAAAAAGTAAATAGTCATAGGTGGTGCCAAGCCTTTATCCATTAGTGGCTGATATTTAAACTTTGACCTTCCTTTAAAGTGTAGCTATCAGATCTTCCATTGTACCCGAGCATCGTGTCTGACTACAACCTTAACTCTGCCTTGACCTCAGGCTCCCCCTTTTCCCTTAGTTGTTGAATCTCATGACCTTTTCGTTAACCCTGGCTTAGTCTAGCGATCACGCAACAAGTGTTGATCCTAGTTTGATCTGATGGTGGTCGCTGAGTCTCTTGATATCTTTAGAATATTCCTTTTTCATTAGGAGATTGCTGGACTGAAGGAAATCACACAGTCACTAGATAGAAAAGAATATTCTCCTCTTATTAAGCAATCACCTGACTGAAGCTTACAAACCTAGGCCACCTTGCCACTTGTCATCATACCACTAGCCTTTGACTAATCAGAAGTAGACACCTCAAAAATCACTGATAGCGGACCCACCTGATAGGAGCACTAAGCTGGAGAGAGGATCGACATTTGTCGCATAGCCATGAAGACTATCTTTCGAGCACCTTTTCCTTGTGGTATCATGACAATCGTCGATCTCAACCAAACTTTAACTTGTCTGGATGTCAAAACCCTGGCACCACTAACATGTGTCACTCTTTCATTTGCTTTCAACTGCTCTATCAGCTCTTACAACTGCCAACTATTCTAACATTAACCCATCTCACCTTGACCTGAGGTATATCTGGAGATCATGCGAGTGCATACAACTCCAAGTCTCGTGAACATTTGCTAAATCATAGTTAACTTATGAGACTCCCTGACTAAAGGGGAAAACTTAACCTAGATGTGACACAAGTTATAACTACAGTTAAGGAAAATAGACTAGTCACTAGATCTCTCGATGAATTGCTAACTCTAGGTTACAATAAGAGATTACCCGACTGAGGTGAAATCACCAAGTCGCTATATGAAAATTGAATATTCCATCCGATTGGGAGATTAAGAGATAAAAGGTAGTCACAGGATCGAGAGATAGAAAGGCATATTCTATTGAGCTGTAGAGATCTCACGACTGACTAATCACGGAAAAATGCACATGGGAAATGAAGACTTGAGTGGCCAAAAAAGGTAACAGCAAAATAGAATTGGTTGCAGGGATTCTAGGGTTTTTTACCTCCAATGATCACAATTTCAAATTTAATGGCTATCAGACCAGAGAGTTAAAAAATTACAGAGATCAGGGGAAGAGGCATAGAGCCATAAAAAATCTCAAGGTGCTCGACAGGGCTTAATGAAAATTTCTGGATAGAGCCTAGTCTATGGATAAAATTTTATGGAACAAGAAATTTGGGTAACATTTTGGCGATTTCTGCTGGATGTCAACCTGCTAGACATTGGAAACCAGTGGCTTGCACTATCCATTGGGCATAGGAGTCATCTTCTGAGCACAAGGACCTTCTTGATAGAGAGAAAAACCTGGAACCAGGAGGAACAAACAATGTGCATGAGTACTTCTTGGAAAAATAGGGAAAACTAACCTAGAAAGTAGGGATAGAAAAAATAGGGAAACATATTTACAGAGATTTACAAGGAAGGATTAACCTCAAAAAAAGGCTTGAAGTGGAATCCATTAATTGATATAGGCAAGGCATCTCCTCCAAGAGTTGACAACTAGAAAGCATTATATCCCTTGCACTCTATGATAACAAATGGTCCACCCTAGAAGGAATCAAATTTTGTATGCCTGCTAGGCTTTGATCTGAACTCATCCCACTTGAGGACTACATCTCCAATTTTGAAATTTCTAGCCCTGGCTATTTTATCAAAACTTTTCTTAGTTTGTATCTGATGGAACTCCATATCTTTCATGAATTTATCTCTAAGTTCTTCTAACTCCATCAGCTGAGCATATCTAATTTGTAAGGGATCTCCCTCTTCAAATAGGATGTATTGAGTGGCCAAGTCTAAAGCTGGAAATTCAGTTGAAATGGACAGCTTAGCCTCTCTTCCATACACTAACATATAAGGGGAATTCCCAATGATCTTCTTTGGGGTTATCATGTCTAACCATAAGGCAGATTTTAATTTAGTATGCCAATTTCTTTGGTTATCTTGTAGGCTCTTCTTGCTTATCCTAGTCAAGTTCTTATTAGTTGATTCTACCAAACCATTTCCCTAAGGGTAGTAATTTGAACTTGTATTTAGATAAATGTCATTTTTGATTGCCCATTTTGAGACTTTAAGGCATGTGAATGCCAATGCATTATCTGATATTATGGAGTTTGGAGTGCCAAATCTGTGGACTATATCATCATAAAAACTTAAGACAACACTCTCATTTGATTCTTTCAATGCAACTACTTCTGTCCATCTAGTGAAATAATCTATTGTAGTGATTATCCACTCATGGCCTGCACTAGATGGAGGATTAATAATGCCAATAAAGTCTATGCCCCATCTCATGAAAGGTTGTTCTATTCTGATTGCCTGAAGGGGTAGAGCTGCAAGCCTTTCTTTACCTACAAACATGGCACATTTGATGCATTTTATCACATAATCATGACTATCCTTAAAGATATATGGCCAATAGTATCTGACCCTTATGATTTTAAAAGTAGTAGTCCTAGGAGAAAAGTGACCTCCAGAAGGTCCATCATGAAATTCAAATAGGACATCAGCTATTTTTTCTGAATCAATGCATCTCAAAAGAACACCATTATGATCCTTTCTAAAAAGAGCTTCATCTATCAGCACAAAGGGAATAGATTGTAATCTATAATATCTTCTTTTTGTTGAATCTAGGCTTGTAGGACATTGTCCTATCCTTAAAAAATGAATAATGTTAGGTAACCAACCTACTGCCTTGGCATGTTCTTCTGTAGAATGCACAACCAGAGATGCATCCATTTTCTCTAATTTCTTTGAACCTTCATCCTTTGTTAGATGCTCACAAAGACCTCTTCCTCGAACTAGCTTGGTGGTTTGGATATCAATGTCATATTCCATCACTTTGGTAATCCAACCAGCTCTTTTCTCATTTAGGTCCTTGGAGAGCAAAAATTCTTTGACACTTGGATGTGTAACTCTCAAGTGTGCCTTGCTATGGGTCAATAAATATCTGAAATTTTTTAGACTCTTTACCACAACAAGTACATGTTTTTCCACAAAAGAGTATCTCTGTTCATACTCTTCTAAACCTTTGCTAAAGATAGCAATAGGTTGCTCCAATCCTTCTGAATTTTCTTGGGTCAACATAACAGACATAGCATCATGACCACCATAAGCATAAAGGATAAA
This sequence comes from Chamaecyparis obtusa, assembly GCA_027943335.1. NCBI lineage: Eukaryota > Viridiplantae > Streptophyta > Pinopsida > Cupressales > Cupressaceae > Chamaecyparis > Chamaecyparis obtusa. The sequence goes on from BSBK01001547.1 coordinate 2,488,849, forward strand.
ATCCTTACTACAATTTGGGTTTAATAAAGTAGGAGCTTTTGTCAAGGCCTCTTTGATAGCCTAGAAGTTGGCCTTCCCTTGTTTAGTCCACTTGAAAACTGAACTCTTCTTCAACATGGTTGTCAAAGGCTTCAATAAATCTACAATATTAGGCAAGAAACGCCTAACAAAATTAATCCTTCCTATGAAAGATTGAAAGCTTTTCTTATGATGTGGCAATGGTAGCTCTAGGATGGCTACAATCCTTTTAGGGTCTACTGTGATTCCTTTCTTGGATACTATATATCCTAACAATTTCCCCTCATGAACTGTAAACACACATTTCTTGGGATTGAGAGATATCCCAAATTCTCTACACCTTTCAAAGATCTTCCTCAGATGTTTGATATGATCTGCTGCATGTTTAGAACAAACTGTTATGTCATCTAAGTAGACCAGTACAAACTTGTACATGAGGCTTTTAAAGGCCATATCTATTGTCTTTTGAAATGTAGCACCTAGATTTGACAAACTGAAGGGCATCTTCTGATATGCCATGGTTCCCCACTTGGTTGTGAATGCAGTCTTGTATTTGTAATCATCTAAAAATGGTCATCTAGACTATTAGCCCCTTTCTAGCATTATTTGCTAAAATCATCAATTGCTTATTCTTGATCAAATCCCAATTCTATCATTTATTCAATTATTTTCTATGGGCTAACCATCTTATCCTAAGTCTTTATTTAATTAAAAGGAATATTTCCTCCCCTTTTATTAAATAAAAAAGCCCCCACTTTTCCTCTTATCCTAAGTTGCACAAATAAAGCATTATTCCTATTTTACAAAAAGGGAAAAAGCATTTTTTCTCCCATATGGACACAAAAGTCAACTCTTATTTTCTCATTGGAGGATATTTGTGCACATGGATTACTCCTCTTTCAAGCTCCACCCTTGATTAAATCTTTTGCCTCTTAATCTCTATGGTCCATTCTTTCTCATTTCTTATAAAAGGAGAGCTCTCTTCTCATTTTAGCATCCATCTTTTGAATACTAACCTTACGCTGTAGGATTACTTGGAGGCTTTGGAACATTTTTGGAGACATTCTTGCATTTAGTTTCCTTTTCTTGCATCATAGTTCATGCTTATGCTTTCTTAGATTAGCTTCATTTCCATGCTCTAGATTAGCTCACATAGATTAATTAGCTTGGGTTGTAACACTTGCATATTTCCTTTCATAGTTTAGCTTGCACTCTCATTTCTAGTATAGTTGCATTTTTATTCTCATTCTTGATTCTTGAGGACATTTGCACTCTTGCTCTTGTATTCATTTGAATCTCCCATTGCATGGTTTACTAGCAAGGTCATAGGCTCAATAGCTCTAGCTGAGAGCACTCTTCATATCCTTGCACTCCATGCCTAGGGAGCTCTAGGTCAATTTTAAAGGATTCCCATTCATGAATTCCCTTAGAAGCAAAGGCTTAGAGAAGTGCACCACTTGAGTGTGTACATTTTTGGCACCCACCGTGGGGCTTTGAGCCTCATTCTCTTCATTTTTATCAAGTTTTGTATATTTGTAGCATCACTTTTTCATGAATTTTGCGCAAACAAGAGAAACGCCACTTATGAGAAATCTGACAACTCATGTGCACATTTTGTTCATGCATGTGCACATTTTGTTCACACTTGTGCACATTCTGTTCACACCTGTGCACACTCTGTTCACGCTTGTGCACATTCTGTTCACGCCTGTGCACATTATGTTCATGCCTATGCACATTTTGTTCACGCCTATGCATATTTTGATCATGCCTATGCATATTTTGATCACGCCTATGCATATTTTGTTCATGCCTATGCACATTTTGTTCATGCCTGTGAATATTTTGATCATGCCTATGCACATTTTGATCATGCCTATGAACAATCTAATTACGCCTATGAGTATTTTGATCACACCTGCCAGGTTTAAATGACGCATATTAACTTTTAAATGCCACCTGGTATTTTCTATTTAATTTTGCTATCAAATTATTCAATTCCAGATTTTCTAGTTTGCTTTCTATTTTTAGTTTTCCTACTTTCAGATTTCTGATTTGCTATTGTAAAATAGAGACTTATTTGTAGATTATTATTAGTTTTTTATGTGCTCACTCTTTGTGGGACTAACAAGTTGTACTTGTAGGTACCTCCATTACTTGCAAAAAATTTGCTAAAAGATCGCATGCCAAAGCTCCAAAGGCAAAAGGGCTACTAATTGTGTTTTGCAGGGTTGCCCAACGCCTAAAAACAAACAAGTGCTTGTTTATTTACTTTCCTTTTAAGTGCGGCATATACTAGTTGTTTCATTTATTAGGCACTTAAGATCTTGTTGTAGGAATCTTTTGGTGGTAGGAGAGTATGCTCTTCACCCTTATGGTGAACCAGAAATCTTGACCCACTTTTAGATTTTGAAAGCAAGAGGGTAATTGAACCTTTTCTTGGTGTGTTTGGGAGAAATTTTTGAGGTAGGAGAGTATGCTCTTCACCCTTGAGGTGAAACAAAAATCTTGACCCTCAAAGGTTGATCCATTCTTTATGTAGATTAGAATCCTTTAGCAGGCCTGCTCTTGAGCAATCAAGAGGAACGACCCAAGTGGGGACAAGCCTTTCGCCGGCTATTCCGACCCACTATAAACTCAAGGTTATCAAGGACACAAAACCTTGGTAGACGTAGCACTTGTCTTCGCTTGATGTGAGTAGCTTGTGGGATTACGACCATGAGGAAAATGTCAAGCAAGAATGCTTAAGGTACTCTTGAGGCCATGAGGTCCGTTACTTGCCGCAAGGTAAGGAGTCCCTTTGGGGAGCAAGAGGGATGCTATGAATGGAAGCCCTTACTAAGAACCATAGATAGAAGCCACCCTATTTTTATGCTTAGCTTCTTGGTGCAAGGATTGATCCAAGTGGAATAACCTGGATCACCCCAAGATTACTCACCATCTGTGTTCCTTTGGTTGTGCCATTGGCACTTCCATGACAAAGCCAACATCTATTGTGGGTAACCACTTTGTGTGAGGTGATGGGACATCAAGTGTGGGCCAATTGCTAAGTATTGAGCCTTTGTCCTTCTAGGCTAGTAAGTGCTTGAAGTATTCTCGCTGTGATATACCCGTGCAAATGTTCTTGAAGATAAAAACATTGCGGTAGTCCTCATAGAATTTTTCATTTTGATATCACAATTCCTTTTCTTGGCAAGGTTTCTTTTTCTCTTGCACAAGTGTTTGATGACATGTTTGATCACCTACTGTTTGCAAACTTGTCTATTTCCTGATATTACCGTGCTTGAAACCAAAAAAAAAATTGTACTTGCAAGCTACAACATTGACAAAATTGCTTTCAAAATTGAGTTTTTCACGTTCACTGGTCAAGAGTCATATGATACTGAAATATCATCACATACCCTCAACCAAGAGTCCCAAGTTATTATGTTGTCCTACTACTATTGCAATTCGGAGTTGTTCAACTTGAATTTTAACTTGTCATGGAGTATCTTTTCCTATTCTTACCTGAAGCTAGTTTGTTATTTGCATGCTTAGGTTTGTTCTAGACTGAAAAAAATGAGCTAAAACTATTGGGTTTAAGTCTAACAAATGCTACTCTTGATCACTTGTCACACCATGGTTACCTCTATAGCTACTTGCTAATCAAGCTTCTTGCTCAACTCTTGGCTTGAGTCAATTGATTGCTGTAAGTTCTTGAGAACTTTTGACTAGTCATCTCTATTGTTCTACTTTAACAAGTGATGATCATTAGCTTTGCTTATCTCAATATCTGAAAAAATTTGTCTCATTCTATTAGTCAACCAACAATTCTTTTCATGTCGGTTACAACTCGGTCTCAATTTGAGCAGGAGAGTCATCCTCCATTCAATTATACGAAATTACCCTCTCCTACAAGATGCTCATGAGTGCCACTTAGTAATGATAGTTCTAGTCCTAACCAATTTGAAGATTCTAAGGTCACCCCATGGTACAAAGGAGGCTTCCTTTTTTCCGCATTCAAGACCTCCAAAAGCACAGATAGTGTCTCACTCACTCTGACTGAACAAGAAAATTTTTGCCATTTGCAAGAACATTTTGAGCATAAGGACAACCAAGCACATTTAGACAAAATGGATGCTACTAGGTGCATGGCTATGAATGGGATGTCTCAAGAACAACCTGAGATTAATGGTTACGAATATAGACCCTCTCCTTTTGGAACTTTGGGTAACTATGGCAACAACACACCACCAAGATCTCCTCCAAGATGAACTTTTGCTGCTCCTTCTTCACCTCCTAGACCTCCTCCCTCTCAGCATGAGGAAGAAGCCAATGATGAGGTTTCTAGTGAAGAGCTTATGAGATTTGAACAAGATGAAGCCTCCCAACGTATGATTCTTAAACTTTTAGAGCGAAATGGAGATCAATACTTTCAAGACATGACTTCTAGGGGATACAAGCTCCCCCCCAGCTATGATGTACGCCAGATTGTTCAAGAAAGAGTACCAATTGAATTGGAAATTCTTAGAGATGAGTTGCAACAAACAAATCAACGTCTTGCTCAACTTGCAATAGAAAAGGAACCTCCAAAGGTTTCTTTCATAGAATCTATTTGTGCTCTTCCTTTTGATAGGAGTCTATACATGGTCCCATTTCCTAGGGATATTGATGTTCCCAAATACGACAAGTATGATGAAAACGGTGACCCCCATGACCATGTGCATCACTTTTATGCTCTTAGCATGGACTTCCTTCATGAAGACACATTTCTTCTGCAATTGTTCCCTAGACATTTAAGAGGAAAAGCTCTAGAATGGTTTGCAAAGTTGACACCACCTCTTAAAACTTTTGATGAGTTGGTTAGGTGCTTCACCTAGCATTATTCATACAACATCCAATAGCCTATCACCATGATAGATCTTAGTTCTCTAAAGAAAAACCAAGTTGAGCCTTTTTCCACTTACTTACAACATTGGAGGTCATTGTATTCTCGATATCCTTGATAGCTAGATGAAAGAGAAAAGATTGACATTTTCATCAACACTCTTTTGCCAAAATTGTATTATGATATAAGGAAACAAATATTCTCCTCTTTCAATGATATGGTTGAAAGTGCATATCAAATTGAGGATGTGGCCATAAGAAAGGGGGATATTGTTATTAATAAAGATACTCAAGGAAATGGCAAAGACAAGAACAAACTTTGGAATAGAAACAAGTATGTTGCTAATGATGGGGTTGTGGATGTCCCAAAAGCTAAAGAGCCTACTTTCAACCTTTCTAATGCTATCTACAGAGAAAAACAACAAGAGGTTGCCAATGGTCATAGTGCTCCTAAGCCTCAACATGCAGACAAGCCAAAAAAGACATTTCAACGATGAGTTTACACTAAGTTGGCTAAACCATACGATGTGGTTCCTAAGACTCTAGTTGCCAACAAGTATCTTACACTTCTTGACAATCCTCATCCCTATGATTCACTAGTTAAGCCTCATTGGTGGAGAGAAGATCATTTCTATCATTATCATAGGAATAAGGGACATAAGACAGATAATTGTTTAAAGATTAAAGATGGCATTCAAGGTCTTATTGATGGAGGCACAATTCTCATAGATGGCTTAGTTAAAAATTATGATCACAAAGCTTTCAAGACTCCTCTACCTGAATATGAGAAAGCAGATGCCTCTCAAGGAAACAAGAAGAATCATGATGCAAAGATCAACTATACATATACTCCTGATTCACCTATGATCAATATGGTAGAACCTATTGAGAGTGTTCTTATGATGAGGTCTCAAGATGATAACAATGCCAATCATGGTATGCCAAAGTTGGTCTTGCAAACACTAGATAATTTGTCTTCCTAGAGTGAGACACTAAATTTTGTTACTAGGGGGCAAGCCAAAATTGTCCTTAAGACCACACATGATCCCAAACAAGTGGCTCCTTCCAAACAAGAGGCTCCTTCAGCCTTGTCTAGCTATGACCTTGTGCACTAGTTACAATGAACACCCGCTCAGATATCCATTTTTGAGTTGCTTGAGTTATCCCCTTTGCACAAAGAGATCCTTGAAAAATCCCTTCATACAATAAATGTTCCCAATGATATTGATCTAGATCGATTCTAGGCCATGGTCAAGCACATCTCGTCTCCCCACTACCTATCATTTTCTGTAGAAGATGACACATCTCTTAGTCATCCTCATAATCTGGCTTTACACATTAAAGTTCTAGTCTACCATACCCAAGTCCTCCAAGTCCTGATAGACAATGGTGTAAGGTTAAATATTGTTTCCTTCCATGTTGTTCAATAGTTAGGATTGTCTAAATTGGCCGTAGACCCTAGATGAAAGATTACTATAAAATCATATGATGAAGTGGAAAGATCTTCCAAAGGTCTTGTTGTGCTGCTTCTTCGAGTGGGCCCTGTTATGAAAGATGTTGTGTTCCAAGTATTGGACATCCTGCTCACATATAACATTCTTTTGGGTCATCCTTGGATCCATGACATGCAAGCTATCCCTTCCACTTACCATCAGTGCGTCAAGTTTCCACACAATGGAGCTGAGATTGTGGTTCTAAGGGACAATGCTATAGCTATCAATACTCTAACTACTGCTGAGATGTTTGTCCCTCACAACAAACCTTCTCATGATCATAATGCATCCCTTGTTGCTGGTGAGTAAAAATTAAAAATGATGAGTATTGGTATGGGAGATTATACATTGAACTCTATTGTTGTTATGCCTACTTCTCCTAAGTCTTATGGTAGACCTTCAGACAAGATGAAGCCTTCTGCTTCTGCCATGACAGTTTTTGGTACCTTTGTTCAGTCACCTATACCCTTAGAGGCCGAAAAAGAAGAACAAGCTGTTAGGGAGTGGATTTATAGAGAGGAAGAAGACACTATGATAGTTGTTACTCCCATTTCTCCTAAGCGCTATGGTAAAGGCTATAAATTTCTATAGCAAATGGGTTATCAAGGTCATGGGCCTTTAAATAACAATGGGCATGCTCTAGTTGAACCTTTGAGTCATACTGATGGCCAACCTTCTAACGATACCATAGGTCTAGGATATGGTGCTGAAGATGATATCCCTAAATATTCTAGAACTACTCCCATGCTTAGTGACTCAGATATAGATATGGAAGAATCACCACTATGCACTATGACTCAAATGGGAGACTATCTTCCTTCTACTTCCCTTCTTTGGGGAGAAGAATACATACCTACTGATGATACAGCTGAAGCCTACACATCTAGAATTTTTGTGCCTAATGAGTCGTTAAGCTTTGATAGACAGCATCAAAATATTACACGGTTGATGGAGAGAGGAGATCTCACACATAATGACTTGGGTGCCTCTACTTCTAGACATCCTAAGCCTTCTTGGTGCAAACATCCCAGCAGAAGTTCCACAACTGATTCAAATGAATATGAATGGGATACTCTCTCAGATAGCTCTTCCCTAGTGGATATGGAAGTTGATGTGATTCATACCTGTAGTGACCAAACTGACGTAGTTGATGAGTCTCACATAGGGCCTGATGAGTTTAATCCATGTATCACTTTAGTGGACCACGCTGGTCCCTCTATGAAAACTTTCAATCTTGATACTTTTGAGCCTACCCTTTAGGCTTGACTTCTCTTGTCACCAGAGATGACATCCACCACATCAATAACCTTGAGCCAGTCATTTCACTCTCCCTCATACATTTAGACCTCATAGATTGGTCCACCCAAGATTAAAGACCTATATTGCCTTCCTTTCAAAATGATTATGAGATCACCTGCTACCTCAATGCCATTGAACCTATTACTTCTTCCACCAGCGAACCAGCAACAAACATGACTGAATCAGATATCAAGTACCTCAGTCATAAAATCAAAAGAAAAAAGCAATGGTCAAATGGCGAAAACCACATTGTGGTAGTATCCGAACCTCAAAATAGTAAAAATAAAGTTGTATCTAAGGGTGAAAACCTCTCTGAGGTGCTCGAGGATGAGGTACTTGGTAGTCTGCTGAGCTATTTTCAAGAAAGGTCTTCAGTTCTAATAGAGCCTACATAGCCCATCAACTTAGGGACATAAGATTCTCCTAAAATCATACATGTGGCTCAGTCCCTCTCAGCAGAAGAAAAAGAACAATTTGCCACATTCTTTCAAAAGAAAAAGATCAATTTTGCATGGACATACTCGGACATGCTTGGTTTGGACACTAAGCTTATTATGCATCATCTCTCTATTGCTCCAGAGGTAAAACCTGTCAAACAAAAACTGAGAAAGATGCATCCCCATGTGGCATTATTGGTTAAAGCTGAACTTGAGAAGCTTCTAAAAGCCAACTTCATTAGAACTATCGACTACACTGAGTGGATTTCTAACATTGTCCTTGTTTCCAAGCACGACAAGTCCATTCACATATGCATTGATTTTAGAGACTTGAATAAAGCATGCCCTAAGGATGATTTTCCACTTCCAAACATTGACATGATAGTGGACATGACGACGGGCTACGAGATGTATTCCCTTATGGATGGCTTCTCTGGATATAACCAGATCAAGATCGCCCCTGAAGACCAAGAGAAGATAGCCTTCACATGCGCATGGGGTACTTTTTCTTGGAATGTCATGCCATTTGGGCTTAAAAATGCTGGTGCAACCTGTCAAAGAGCCATGACTACCATATTTCATGATATGATGCACAAGAATATGGAGGACTATGTTGATGAAATGCTTGCCAAATCACAAAAAAGAAACACTCATTTGACTGATTTGAGTTTGATATTAGACCGCATGGAATGATTCCAACTCAGATTAAATCCTAAAAAATGTGCTTTTGGAGTCACTTCTGGGAAACTGCTAGGGTACATTATATTAGCAAAAGGGATAGAAGTAGACCCAGACAAGGTGCAAGCCATCATGGAGATGCCACCTCCTTGAAACATCAAACAATTAAGGGGTCTCCAAGGCCATCTTCAATCTATCAGGTAGTTCATTTCTTAGTTAGTTGACAGAGCTCAACCATTCAATTAGAATTTTCATAAAGGAGCTACTTGTATATGGAATGAGGAGTGTCAAAAAAACCTGGACCAGCTCAAGGATTACCTAGCACGACCTCCTATTCTTATGCCACCTATTCAGGGGAACCTTTGATACTATAAATTTATGCTACAACAAATTTCTTAGGGGCTCTTCTTGCACAACATGATGATATGGGAAAACAATGAGCTATTTACTATATCAGTCGCACTCTGGTTGCTTATGAACTCAACTAAACCAACATTGAAAAGGCTTGTTTAGCAGTGGTGTTTGCATCTCAAAAACTCAGACATTACATGCTTGCACATACTACACAACTGGTTGCCAAAATTGATCCTTTAAAATATCTCTTAAGTAAAGCTGCACTTACTGGATGACTTGCCAAGTGGATGTTGATTCTTTCAGAATTTGACATTCAGTATGTTGAGAGGAAAGCTATTAAAGGGAAAGAGATTGCGGATCAATTGGTTGAGTTTCCTATGACTGATAATGCTCCTCTTCAAATAGATTTCCCAGATGCCTCAATCATGAATATCACTGGGCATACATGGAAAATGTTTTTTGATGGTTCTCATACAGAGAATGGAGCTAGTGCTAGAATCCTATTTGTTACTCCTCATGGATACACCATTCCCAAATCCTATAAACTTCTCTTTCCATGCACTAATAACATAGTTGAATATGAAGCCCTTTTGAATGGTGTTAAGCTTGCTCTTGAATGGAGGATTCCTGAGTTACATATTTTTGGAGATTCCCAGCTTGTCATAAACCAAGTAAATGATGATTACCAAAAAAAAGATGACAAGTTGATCCCTTACAAGAAGATGATAGACTCACTTAGGAACTATTTCACCTTTGTCTTTTTCCAACAAATTCCTAGACCTAAAAACAAGGCTGTTGATGCTATGGCTACTTTGGCATCCATTTTGCAACTAGAAGAACATGAATCATGCTTTGAGTTCCTGGTGGAAGAATTACGCTATCCTACCTACAACTCCCCTGATGACCGTGTCATTTACATTATGGTCAGTCATGATTCCTCTTGTTATGCCACCATCTTTTCCTATCTCCGCAATCAAATTATCCCTAAAAATCTAACACGTAATGAGAAGCGCCAACTCATCCATAATGCCTCACACTTTACCCTCGTCTCTAGTGACTTGTATAGGAAGGGTCTCGACGGAACTCTCCTTAGGTGTCTAGAAATAGAGGAGTAAGAAAAGGCATTAGCTGAAGTTCATAATGGCATATGTGGATCGCACTCTAATGGTCTTGCGCTAGCTCAAAAATTGCTTAGGGCTGGCTACTATTGGCCTACTATGCAAGCTGATGCTATTCGATATGCCAAGTCCTGCAAAAAATGTCAACTACATGGAAATCTCATTCATGCTCCTGGATGCAAGCTCATTCCCTCTATTACCTACTAGCCATTTCAATAATGGGCCTTTGACTTGGTAGGCAAGATCCATCCTAGTTCTTCGAGTGGGCATAAGTTCATCATTACAGCTACTGAATATTTTACCAAATGGGTTGAATTTGTCCCACTGTCTGTGGCTATAGGCAAACATGTTGCCCTGTTTATTTTGAGTCACATCATTTGCCACTATGGTATTCCCTCTTTCGTACTCACAGATAATGGCGGCCAGTTTAAAAATAAATACTTGAAGCACTTGTGCAAAAAGTTCAAAATCAAACAACATTGGTCTTATGTTTACTACCCTCAGGGGAATGGCCAGACTGAGGCCTCAAACAAGACATTACTAAAAATTCTCCACAAAATATTGCACAAATCAGGCAAGGATTGGCATTTGCAGCTCAATCTTGCACTATGGGCTTACAAAACTTCTATCTGCACTCCTTTAGGTGCAACACCTTTTTCCTTGGTTTATGGTTTTGAGGCTATCTTACCATTAGAGGTTGAAATACCTTCACTGAGAGTCTCTCTCCATGGTTTGATTACTGATGAAGACTAGAGGGCCATGAGAGTGCACAAGCTTACCACTTTGGAAGAATGTCGCAAGGCTGCCTTTGATCACATGTGCACCTATCAGAAGAGAATGTCTACTGCTTACAATAAGAAAGTTCATCCTAGAGAGTTTCAAGTGGGTGAACTCGTTCTCAGAGAAAATCCCAAAAACTAGCAGAATAGAGAGCAGAAAGGCAAGTTTGAGCCAAATTGGTTAGGACCTTATATCATTACAACAACATTTGGGTCTAGAGCCTATCAACTATCTACACCTAAGGGAGAAGAGCTTATTGAGCCTATTAATGTTCTACATCTGAAAAAGTTCTATGCCTGAGGTTCTTGAGCTCTTTGCACATACTCTTTATGATCCTAAAAAAATTCAAAAAAATTCATATATGATGCTAAAAAAATCCTAAAAAGCATAAAAGGTACTAAAAAAATGAGCATCCTAGTGAAAACCTAGCAATAGGCGCTTTGATGTCTCACCAAAAAAAATTCAAAAATTCAAAAATTCAAAAAAAAAGAAAAAGTTCCTTGGTGAAAACTTGGAAACAGGTGCCTTGGTAGCAAAAATACAAAAAAATTGAAAAAAAGGTCCTCAAAAAAATCTATCAAGTGGTGAAAACCTGGAAACAGGTGCTGCTTGAGACCCTTGCACCTATGTCTATCAGTCTTGTGTGGCACTCCTCCGCTCCACTTTTTGCTTTGCCCCTCCTAGCCTAGAATTGACTCTTGTCTTAGTCTGGGGGGCATACGTTGTTCTAGCTTATCTTGGGTCTCTTTGTCCATTTGGGTTTCTCGGGCCTCTTGGTTCCAATGGTGTTTTTCAAAACCACCCCAATTGTGTTTTTCAACACTTTCCTAGCATCAAGTGTTTCTCAACACTTATCAAATATCCTATCCGCAGTCTTGAATGATGCAATCTTTCTCACTAGCAGATGCAATACTCAAAGTTTGACTCTATGACCTACACACACGCACTTAAACACTTGACTTGCTAAAATTTGCTTTATTTCTTTGTGTGTTGTCTACGATGATTTCTTTGATAGTTTTTGATGATGCCAAGCTAGAAGACTGGGGCATGAGGACATGTTATATTTGCTTTCTTCCTGTGGGTATATTTTGTTGATCTTGGCTATCACAAGCATTTATGCTTGTTCCACTTGACTCTAGGATCTACAATGTATTAGCCTTGACTGTTTTTTATGCAAGTGCATACTTGTATTCATCTTGACTTTCCTTGTGTCTTGATGTGAGTATAATCTTGCCATATCAAACTTAGGTAATCTCATTTCACTAGTCATCTCGACCTACATGTCTTTGGTGCCTAGGTGGGATTTCCACATTCCTATCTGATATAGATCATATTCAGATCCACATAGTTATACTAGTGTGTATTGTATGATCTTGTGATGCTACCAATAATGCTCGATGATGAATATTAGAGTCTAATAGCTTTGTGACCTTGCAAGTAAACCACTTTTCATCATAGCTTGCATTCTTAAGTTCATGATAGTTAGTTTTGCATCTTGCATATGGAGAGAGCTCTCCTTTCATCTTTCATGAACTTATTAGTCAAACTGTGCTCACCTTTCACTTCTTCTTGATTATGTCTTTCACTTCTTGTCTTTCATATCACATCATTTTCTCTTCATTTTGGGATCGAAACTGAAATCTGAGTTCACCTTGATCGTCAAAATTGCATTTCTCCTTCTTCCGCAAAGTTGACTAACCTTTTGAGGCCTGATCCTTCAATCGTTGTTGGGGCATCCTTTCCATCTTCATCTCCATCTCTCTCACCCTTCTAGTCTTTCATTCATTTAATTCATTTCTCTCAAGTCTTGACTGGGGCGTGTCTTCATTGCTTGATGGTTATCCTATCATCTTTCATCTTCGATTATGATTTCTAGTGATTTGATCATGTTGCTCTTTCTTTTGCATTCCCTCTACTTGATTTCACTTTCAATCTCGAGGGGGCAAACACATCATATCCTATTGGCTATTCTCCTAAGCATATGCTTGACCATTCCATTTTCTCTGATCAATCTATCTTTGCGCTTGACATGTTAGTTCTCATCTCGAGTTCTGATACTGTCCATCTCTTTCCTAAGTGTTTAGTATTGTCGCTACTAGGCTGACCATGTAGGATTTTCTCTCTCTTTGCACTTCATTCTTTGGAGTCAGATCTCTATTGCCTTCTTGGCTGATCTATTCTTTGACATAATGTGTTCCCAGATCGATCACACATTAGTCAAAGAGGGGCAAATGTAATAATCTAAAAATGGTCATCTAGACTATTAGCCCCTTTCTAGCATTATTTGCTAAAATCATCAATTGCTTATTCTTGATCAAATCCTAATTCTATCATTTATTCAATTATTTTCTATGGGCTAACCATCTTATCCTAAGTCTTTATTTAATTAAAAGGAATATTTCCTCCCCTTTTATTAAATAAAAAAACCCCACTTTTCCTCTTATCCTAAGTTGCACAAATAAAGCATTATTTCTATTTTACAAAAAGGGAAAAAGTACTTTTTCTCTCATATGGATAGAAAAGTCAACTCTTATTTTCTCATTGGAGGATATTTGTGCATATGGATTGCTCCTCTTTCAAGCTCCACCCTTGATTAAATCTTTTTTCCCTTAATCTCCATGGTCCATTCTTTCTCATTTCTTATAAAAGGAGAGCTCTCTTCTCATTTTAGCATCCATCTTTTGAATATTAACCTTATGCTGCAGGATTACTTGGAGGGTTTGGAACTTTTTTGGAGACATTCTTGCATTTAGTTTCCTTTTCTTGCATCACAGTTCATGCTTATGCTTTCTTAGATTAGCTTCATTTCCATGCTCTAGATTAGCTCACATAGAGTAATTAGCTTGGGTTGTAACACTTGCATATTTCCTTTCATAGTTTAGCTTGCACTCTCATTTCTAGTATAGTTGCATTTTCATTCTCATTCTTGATTCTTGAGGACATTTGTACTCTTTCTCCTATCTTCATTTGAATCTCCCATTGCATGGTTTACTAGCAAGGTCATAGGCTCAATAGCTCTAGCTGAGAGCACTCTTCATATAATTACACTCCATGCCTAGGGAGCTCTAGGTTGATTTTCAAGGATTCCCATTCATGGATTCCCTTGGAAGCAAAGGCTCAGAGAAGTGCACCACTTGAGTGTGTATAGTATTGGTCCTCTTCATTAACTAGGATCTGATTATATCCTGAATAGCCATCCAATAATGAAAATCTCTTGGATTCAGAGACACATTGTAATATTTGTTCCATAGAGGGTAATGGATGGTGGTCTTTTAAGGAGGCCCTGTTAAGATCCTTGAAGTCAACACATAACCTCAACTCCCCATTCTTCTTGTTGATAGGAACAAGGTTGGAAACCCAACTGGTATGTTTAATGGGGTAGATGATACCACTTTCTATCAATTTGAGCACTTCTCTATGCATAAGTGGCTCAAGCTTGGGATTAATAGGCCTTTTCTTTTGTCTTACTGGTTTGGCATCAGGCTCCAATTCAATAGTGTGCTAAGTAAGGGTTGGGTTAAAACCTTTAAGGTCTTCATATTTCCATGCAAACACATCACTGAATTCTTTAAACAATTGTGTATAAGCCTACTTTTCCAAATTAGTATTTACTTTTCCAAATTGTAAGCTTTTACCTAGTTCCAGATCCAATTCAACACAATGTTCTTGTTGAACTACCAAGCCAGCTTTGTTCTTCTTAACTTGATCATCCTTGTTAAAGATAGTCTCTAAGGTGACAAGACCTCTAGACATCTTATTAGACCTAAGTTGTATCACTTGGTCACCATAGTTCTGCAATAATCTATCTTGGTTATGTTCTGAGAAGACATCCTCTTCAAACAAGAACTACAGAATCTGCTCATCATTGTCAAACACTTGCCAATTGACATTGTTATTAGGGATAGAAGGTATGACAATTACTTTAATATGTTGTTGGTCCCTTTCTATTGAAACACTGTTAGGAATGTCATACTGAGATCCAATAACAGCTAATCTGTTTGCATTTTGATTGAGCTTCCTAAGGATGGCAACAATATTGAAAGCATGGAAATCTTCAATTGCATCCCAAAATCTGTGTTTGTATGCTTTCATGGTGTCATTTTTGGTTGCACTTATTCCTCTAACTTGGCTAACTACTAACTCACTGTCACCATAAACTCTTAGGGCTTTGAGCCCTCTTTTTCTAGTCCAGTCCAGTCCATTTACAAGGCTTTCATACTTTGTTGTGTTGCTAGTGCAGGAAAAATTGAATCTGAAAGTTGTATAGTATCTTTCTCCTTTTGGGGAAACTAGCATAGCACCACCACCAGAACCATGTCTGCTTCTAGCTCCATCAAAAAATAATTCCAAAACCTGATTACTCTGATCCTCTGAATTAGTGTCCTCTTTGACAAGGTTTGGTTCTATGGATCCACTTTCTTGTATTAAATAACTTCCCAAACCAGCATCCCAAATAACACTTTCTTGGGCCTTTCTTGATTCTAGCTCATCTAGCAAAATATCAGGGATATTTTCTATCTTAGTGTTTGTTTCTCCAATAATTTGGAAGTTATTGCTATCAAATGCAAGGCAACTTGCATTGATCATAATGGACATATATGGTGCGCTACCAATGATTCAAATTTAATGGTGACCTTGGTCCCATATCTTGTATGAAAAAGCATGTGAGACCAATCAGAAGAAAGATAGCCTCCTATCTTGGATGTAAACTCCCTTGACAGACATATGGAAAATAAAGCAGGGAGGTCTATGATATATACATCAAGTATGATGGAAAAATTAGGACTTGCATGGAGGATTAGATTGGTATCCTTGGCTACACCTATTGTATTAACTGAGGATCCATCAAGTTGTGTAACTTTCTTTTGAAAGGGTTCATATTTAAGTCCTAATTGGTCAGCCACCTTTTTTGGCATTACAGTACTAGTAGCTCCACTATCTACCATACAGTTATGTACTAAGGATTTTCCAATAATTAAAGATACATAAAAGAGAGGTGGTTTTAAGTTCCTACCTTGAATGGTATTTTCTTTAGAATTTCTACTCAGAGCCTCCTTTTCTTGATCAGTGTTGACCAACACTCGCTTTGTTGCATCATTTCTGGGCTGAGGAGCTGAGATTTCAGTCATGGCTTTCTTCAAAATCTCAGGCTATCTTGAAATAGCCAAAGAGTCCCACATAGACATAGTAACATTCACCTTCCTCATGCTATCTACAATGTTGAAAGGTGTCATAGTATGTACTCCTTTTTGTGTTTTTACTATGATAGGCTCCACTTCTTTGGAAAGTTGGTCCTCTTTTCTTGTAATGACAGGATCCTTCTTTAATACAGTAGGGGTAGATTGCTATAGTGGTTATACATATGTAGTAGCTTTAATCCCAAAATCTGCTCACTCCATGTCTTGAGATCTTTTCTTTGATCTTGTGTTGGTAGCAATGGAAAATTCACCATTGACTCCATCAAAGTCTGGCTGCTCCCAATTTAAAATAGCAGTCTCATCATTTTGTGATTCTTGTTGAGGAATTGATCCACTGGAAGAGGCCTCTGATTGAGTATGTGAGACATTTTGAACTATTAGGGCTTGATTCATCCACCCATTTGAACATGTAGCCTGATTATGAGGCTGATTACAAGGAAATCACCATTCATTGTCCAAGGCCATGTTGTTTTGGCTAGGGACCATGTCTCTAACTGGATTTGCAGAATTAAGAGGTGTAGGGCTGTATGGTTGGAATGGTCTTTGATTACAAGTTTTCTTTTGGTAAGCTCCTTGATAACCTCCTTCGTATGGTGGCCTATTTTGTTGATAAGGTTGTCCTTGATTCTAATATTGTTGATTAGAACCTTGGCCTTGTGGTTGGAAGGGTGGTCTGCTTGCTTGCCCTTGCCTCTTTAGGTTTGTAACCTCTATAGTTAAAGTCTGTAGCAGATTTGTCATTTCTTGCTGACTATTCTTCATCTCTTGTAGATCTTGAGAGAAACTTTCCTTTGCCTCCTCACTGCTAGCACTACCCTGAGGTGCTAATATGGTAGGAATAGGAGTAAAAGGAGGTACTTGTAGAGGTGCAGTGGGCTAAAGGTTAGGGAAGATGGGCATGGGTGGCCTTCTTGCTATCATGCCTGCCTGGATTAAACAATTTTCAGCTCTGACAGCTATATCAAAATCTTGGGGTAAAGAGGTACCCCCCATAGATTGGATTATGACAGAGATTTGATTATTCAAGATTTGCAAGAAGTATAAGAAAGCATGATCGGCTGATGGCCTCACTGAGACTAGAATTCTATTCCATGTTTTGAGAAATATGTTATTATAGTTTGTCATTTGTTCTTGAGGGTCTCTTTTCATGGTTGTCAACTGCTCAACCAAAGACAAGTTGTCTAATTTATCCTCAAAATGTTTACTCAATGCATCCCCAATCCATCCCATGAATTAATGGAACTAACAACTAGAGTTCTAAACCATTCAAGAGCCTTACCCTTGAGGGAGGCTACTAATAACTTAGTGGCCACATCTTCTTGAGTTATATTATGTATGCTATAGATAGTGGTCACATCTCTAATGTGTTCAAAAGTTATTGTTTGTCCTTCACTTGTGAAATTAGGTAGACTGTTTAGTGCCACTAGGGGCACATCATGTTGTACAACAAAGTTCAATGGACTTCCTTGGTTGAAGGGTGCAAAGGCAAACTGCCTAGCCATTGTAGGATTTGAAATTTGCTGAGTGGCAACTGTGTGAGTTGTATTTGATGTTGGATCTGAGTCCTCCTCTAAATCCCTAGTTAGAGATCTTCCTCTTCATCTGAGATGAAAGGGAAAAGGTCTCATTTCTAAAGTATCAGGTGGTGTAGATTGTATTCTTCTTACAGGGGATGCTCTTTGAGACAACCTCCCTCTATATTTTCTTTTTGAGGGAAGCTCTAAAAATTCAGTGGGCTTTGAGCTCCTTGTCTCTATCTTTCTCATAAAATTTGAATAGGGCTCTTGGATATTACACCAGTGGAGTCGCCAAATATACTTGATATAAAAACTTCTAAAATTTTGTATTATGCAATCAGTATATCAGAGATAGCATAATATTTTAAAGATAAACTACTTTTCAATCCCACCAGGCGTGCCAGAATTGTTATACACTAAGTTTTCACAATTGGTTCAAGCTCTCTTGGTCCTGATAACCTAGTATAACATGGGAATCATCTCCAAGTTGTGGGACCTATGCTAACTGAGATGAGACCTCCAGGTTCTAAGCTGGTTCCTCTTGGATAATCACCTTAATTTTCTTCTTGACAGGAAAGTGAACTTTGAGGGAAAAGGGATAGAAGGAATGCATGAAAGGGAAATGACTGAAAGTAAACTATCCTACGAGGTGATACACCGAAAAGATGGTATGAATCATAGTATAGAGGATGAAATCAGTGCACAAACTTAGGTCTAAGAGATCACAACTCACTGAATAGGTTTGCATAAATATTTCATAGAAGGGTCTGCAATAGAAAGAGGCTATTTAGGGAAAGAGAAAATTTCACAAACAATAGCATTCCTAAGAATTTAGACACAATCTACAACCTGCAAACAAACATTCACCTCTGCAACTAGGTATAGGAATGAGACAGATTGCCAGGAGGTTGAAGTATACCCACAAGGTCATTCAAATCAAATCATCCACATAAATACACATGAATTGTAGAAAGAAAGAGGGATTAGGAACCCTAAGATATCACTGAAAACATACATTTACTTGATCGAATAAGAGAAAATTTAGACAAGAAAGAATAGGGACAAAAATAATGTCACAAAATACCTCTGCAATATCTAAACATCAATGAAAGAATATAGACTGTAGAAGTCAGAGGGCAGAAAGAATGCCATGGATAGCTCCTAAGAAAGGAAAGCTCTCTTTTACAATTATAAACTCTGAGCTCTAAAAGCTCCAAAAACTAATATATACATCTCCTCTATGCACGTAGGCAGGAGCAAAAAATCAATTAGGGTTACATAGATTTTCATAGAATAATGGAAACCCTAATTCTATCATTTCTGATCATAAATTCATCATTGAAAATATCTTGGTGATAAGATACAGGCCTTGCACATAATTCCATCACCATAGTTGTCTACAATCAAGCCGCCTTGATCTATCTACTTTGCTGCAAGTTGAAAACCCCACGCCACCGCCATGAATTTGTCTCTATAAGTTGGGTTCATCATGAATGTTCAAATCTGATCCATCAACCTCTACAAGTTAGGTTCACCATAACTATTCAAATCTGATACCTTTAGATATTTTGAATTTAAAAAAGTAAATGGTCATAGGTGGCACCAAGCCTTTATCCATCAATGGCTAATATTTAAACTTTGACCTTTCTTTAAAGCGTAGCCGTTAGATCTTCCATTTTACCCGGGCACTGTATCTTACTGCAACCTTAACTCTGCCTCGACCTCAGGTTCCCCCTTTTCCCTTAGTCACTAAATCTCATGACCTTTTCATTAACCCTGGCTTAGTCTAGCGATCACGTGACAAGCATTGATCCTAGTTTGATCTGACAGTGGTCGCTGAGTCTCTTGATATCTTTGGAATATTCCTTTTCATTAAGAGATTGCCTGACTGAAGGAAATCGCACAGTCGTTGGATAGAAAAGAATATTCTCCTCTTGTTGAGTGATCACCCAACTGAAGCTTACAAACCTGGACCCACCCTACCACTTGTCATCATACCACTGGTCTTTGACTAATCAGAAGCAGAAACCTCAGCAATCACTGACAGTGGACCCACCTGACAGGAGGGCTGAGCTGGAGAGAGGATTGACAGCTGTCGCATAGCCATGAAGACTATCTTTCGAGCACCTTTTCCTTGTGGTATCATGACAATCATCAATCTCAACCAAACTTTAACTTGTATGGACATCAAAACCCTAGCCCCACTGACATGTGTCACTCTTTCATTTGCTTTTGATTACTCTATCAGATCTGACAATCGCCAACTATTCTGACATTAACCCATCTTACCTTGACCTGAGGTATATCTGGAGATCATGTGACTGCATACAACTCCAAGTCTCGTGATCATTTGTTGAATCATAGTTAACTTATAAGAAACCCCGACTGAAGGGGAAAACTTAACCTGGATGTGACACAAGTTATAGCTGCAGTTAAGGAAAATAGACTAGTCGCAGGATCTTCAGATAAATTGCTAACTCCAGGTTACATTAAGAGATTACTCGACTGAGGTGAAATCGCCAAGTCGCTAGATGAAAATGGAATATTCCATCCAATCAGGTGATTAAGAGATAAAATGCAGTCACGGAATCGGGAGATAGAAAGGCATATTTTGTTGAGCTTTAGAGATCTCGCGACTGACTAATCACAGAAAAATGCACATGGGAAATGAAGACTTGAGTGGCCGAAAAAGGTAACAACAAAATAGAACCGGTCGTAGGGATTCTAGGGTTTTTTACCTCCAATGGTCACAATTTAAAATTTAATGGCTATCAGACCAGAGTGCTAACAAATTGCAGAGATCAGGGGAAGAGGCACAAAGCCATAAAAAATCTCAAGGTGTTCGATAGGGCTTAATGAAAATTGTTGGATAGAGCCCAGGCTATGGGAAAAATTGTATGGAACAAGAAATTTGGGTAACAGTTATGTTGTTAGTATTGTCATTGGCATTAATGTATCAAGGAGTTTTAGATATTTTTAATTACTTTTGCCATGCCATAATAGAGCATCTGCAATGTTTAAAGGATATAGGAGCTTATGTTGGATAGATCTATTGTAGAATATTAATGTTATCTTGTTATTCCATTATATACTTTTCTTAATTGTCTAGCATATTTATAGAGGTATTTGAGATAGGTTTTTGAGGTTAGTCTCTTAGAGATAGTACGTGCATGTAAATGTAGTGTCCTTGTGTTTAGTATTGCATTCTTCTACATGTGAAATTTATGGTTTGTAATTTGAAAGTAAAGTAAAGTTTCATATAGAGTATCGTATTCTAGAGTTTTAGAGGTCCTAAGAAAATGGACAAAATGTTATAAGAAAAATAGTGTTTACTATATTCATTTGTGGACTATGTTAATGTGCTCATCGGATGTGCCACTACCTAGTAATGTGCACTAAGTGGAAGAAGTGTCTGAAGGTAGTTTGAGACCGAATCTCGATTACACTCATGTCAGGTAACACATATCATGATCCTATTCTCAGTGTAATGTGTAGGCTTTAGGAGTGGATCGACTACACATTTAGTGAGCAAATATACTTATATATGATGTATAGATATTTTAAATATGATTTTGGATGACATAATATCATAATTAATATTGGAATACATATATATTGTTGATCTAGGATCATTCCAACATGTTTCGGTTGGTGGAAGTGGTAGAATTTTGTGTAATCTATTTATTCTGTTAAAAGTAGAGATGAATTAAAGTGTGTAAATCAAGTTATAGGTCCTATACACACCGAGTGAGTGTTATGATGTAAATGATCAATGAAATATCAAAGGTTAATCTATGAAGGTCCCCATAATATGTATTTTGTATCTCTTTCTTGTATTTAAGGTTGGTACCTCACTATCTTAGTTGGTACTTATTATTTATTTAAATTAAAAAAGAATACACAATGAAACAACCAAAAATCTCCCTGACAGGAAGACTAGTGTTGCTTCTGTCCTATTCGAGCCCCTAATGCTCCAACTTGTGTTCTTATGCTTGATGCCCCAACTTGTGTTCTATATATTTCTAGCTCAACTAAAGAAGGTGATATATGATGAAACTAAGCATAGTTCATTGCACATATTGTAACTATGATACATAAAAAAATGTGTAGAAAAGGAGGGTCTATTAATCTCAATTGATCCACTTTGTTCATCAATATAATGTGGTGATGCTAGCTAATAAGTTTATATAATCAAATGCTAAATAAAACCATTCATGATATAAAAAAAATCAAATGTAAGTAAATAATTCATTGATAAACACAAATCTTAATGTTATAATAATTCAAACCATAAATTTGATTAATTAGTTCAATGGTAAGTAAATAAGTTAAGTTTAGTAAATATAAACTTTTCTAGTACAATTTAGAACTTCAAAATTAACATCTAAATCGCTACAGTTTATTATAAGCTCTCTAAACTATTAATGACAATAAAATTAAATTCAACTCAATTCTTTGTTGATTTTGTGACTGTTCCAAAAATCATGGGTTCTTAGGATGATTAAGAGTCTTTGTGAAGTATGATGGTAGAGGTGCCACATCATTTGCTTTTTGGTTAGACTATAATAGTAAAATAATAGTAATTTTAATATATGATTATTAGTAAAAAATAAAATGCATGAAATAAAATAGGTTATAAATGTAAATAAATAATCTATATTAGTTAAGATAAACTTAGCATATACCACTGATAATGCTTCTTGCAGTGACTGGGAAGGACTTATCATGGATGAACCAACTAAAAACTCCTTTATGAATAGTGATAATAATATAAGATTGTATGCAAATATACTCATAATAACTTTTAAATTAACATCAAAATTACTTTATTCAATTATAAGCTATCTAAGCTATAAAATTAAAGAAAAAAATATTTTAATTACGTTGACTTTGTGTTGTCATTTTTTTAATATACTTGATAAAATCAAAATAACATCAAGATATAAATGAATATACAATCAACCACAAAAATGAAATGCATATAATAAAAAATGTTAGATATGTAGAAAAATGCATACCATCAATTCTATGCCAATTTGAATTGTAGAAAGAGTATCATGATGAAATTTTAAAAGATCCTCCTATATCATTGATTGTTATCCCACTTAGATAAATTAGCACTAATAATTGATCATATTAAATCCAAATAGAATACATATGAAATAACAAAAACTCTCCTTGAAAGAAAGATTTTCCTTGCTTCTACTCTAATCTATCCCTTGATGCCCTATTTTTTGTTTTATACTTGAGGCCTCAACTTGTGCTTTAGATCTTGCTACCTCAACTACAAAAAATACCATATGAGAGACATCATATACAAATATGTCCAGGGTGGCTCACTACTCTCTCCAAGAGGACCTAAGCATGGTTCATTGCACATAATGTAATTGTGACACATTAAAACACATGGACAAGGTGTGTCTATTAATATCAACTGATTCATTACAACCATAAATATCATATGGTGACACTATTTGATATTTATGTGTAATCAAATACTCAAATTGTTAATGGGCGCTTGGTCTGCTGGTGAAGTTGAATGGCTCACAACGAGCCCACCAGGGATCAAGTCTTGCTGAGTGCAAGGCTTCGACATCATAAGGGATGAGGCTAGGATCGTTCCCTAGATGAATTTAGTGGCGTGGATGCCCCTTAGTCCTTGGCTCTAAGTGACAGAGGTTTCAGACATGTTTGGTCTGTATCAGGTTCCTAAATCATCTTCGTGGTGGCCTTTGCTCGGTAGCTCATAGGCTTCGTGCCTCGCTGAAAAATGACCTTTCACTTGTCACACTACCATAAGTTTGTTTTGAAGAATTCATTAACCTACTCGCCGAAAATATTTAAAACCAAAATAGTCCACATGGTGACCTAGGGTGAACCCACAATAGTGGGTTACACTTTTTTTCCTGAACGAACATTGAACTCTACATTTTGAAAAAAAACTTTATGATTCAGATGCATATTCCCATTGAACCATTCGAAATCGGAGGATGAAGTAAATTAGAGTCTTTTAGGATTTTTTGTCTAAATTCTATATATATATATATATTTGAATTTATTTGAACAGTTGTTTCTTTCTCCCATGAAAACTGGTATGGTGCTGAAAACGTCATTTTCAAAGAGTAACAGTGTTTTCAGAGAGCATAATTTTTTTTGTAAAATAGATATGAATGTTATTCTTTTGAATTTAGTTTCGTAACATCCATACGGAGGGCATGAAATTGGTTTGATGATATTATCATGATTATTACATATTTGATTAACATTTGAAGTTGACTAAACCATAATTTTGACATACCTTTACTACATAACTTATAACTTGTGTATTTATCGAATTTCAATATTTTTTTTTGATATAAAGTAGACTCGAAGACGAAGGGCACTATTATTTTTCAATTTTTTTTTCCCTTTTTTACTATTTTTCATTGAACGTCAAACTCAGAGGTTTATATTTGATAAAAAACCTACATTCGATTAACGTAAAAAACCATACACATAATAAATTCAAAAATAGTCAAATATATAATCATTAGAAAGCTAGTTCCAAGTACTTGTTCTATACAAAAGGACATCTTCTTATTCTTCCATTTGATCACCATGCTTGAGGCCTGAAGCTATGAAATTATCAGAATTTATTCATAGTTTGCAAACATGACCTTAACTAGGTACTTTCGATCAAAATTTTTGAGTTTTGATAGAAAGTACTTTCTATCGAAATTACTTTCCAATTTGATTCCAATTTTAGCCATCACTAACTTACTTTCGATCAAAAATCAACTTTGAATTTCGATAGAAACCTAGGTCGGCCTATTTGGTGCCATTTCGGGTTAATAACGATTACATATAAATAAATGTATGTTTTTCTCATTTCATTAACCCGAAAGCTATAAAATAATTTGCATTTAGGAGAAGGAAGACATTTTGGTGGAACAATTTTGTAAGTTGTGATAGGAAATAAAAAGAGAAGGCTAAACAAGATTACACGACATTATTCAGAAGAGGCTGAACAATGACTACATGAAGAAGCACAAGAAAGATATTATCGTAGGAAACAAGGTATGTCTCTGTCTCTCTCTCTAGATATTTTAAGTTGATAGTCAAGACTTGTCTTAATGAATCATGTAAATGTGATATTGTAATACCTAATTTTAGAGCTAATTAGACCTAATAAGACTAATTATTACCAATTAGGACCTATTAGGACCAATTAGAGGTCTAACTAGACCTAACTAGACCTATTAGGACCATGTAGACCTAACTAGGACCTATTATGACCAATTAGACCTATTAGGACTTATTAGCTTAACCAATTAAATGTATTAGGACCTATTAGGTCCAAATAGACCTAGCTAATCCTATAGATAGACCTATTAGGACCAATTAGACAAGTAACTAGACCAATTAGGATGTATTAGGAACAATTAGGACCAATTAGACTTAACTAGACCTAACTCTAGACCTATTTGGTCCTATTAGACTAATTAGGACCAATTAGACCTAACTATCTACCTAACTAGGACCTATTAGACCAATTAGGACCAATTACCTGACCTATTAGGACCTATTAGGACCAATTAGAGGTCTAACTAGACTAATTAGACCCAACTAGATAAGTATTAGGACCTATTAGACCTAACTAGACCTGACTAGGACCAATTATGGCTAATTAGACCTAATTAGGACCAATTATGGCCAATTAGACCTAATTAGGACCAATTATGACTAATTAGATCTAATTAGGACCTAATTAGACCCAATTAGACCCACTAAGACCCAATTAGGATCCAATTACACCCAATTAGACCTATTAGGACCTATTAGGACTAAAATATGAACCTATTAGGACCTATTTTGACCTAATATGAACCTAGTTAGACCAATTAGACATAATATGAACCTATTAGGACCCAATTAGACTTAATTAGACCAATTAGGACCTAATTAGACATAATATGAACCTATTAGGACCTAATATGACCTATTAGGACCCAATCAGACTTAATTACACTAATTAGGACCTAATTAGACTTAATTAGACTAATTAAGACCTAAGTAGACTTAATTACACCAATTAGGACCTAATTAGACTTAATTCTAGACCAGTTAGGACCCAATTAGACCAATTAGGACCAATTAGACCTAATTAGGACCTAATTAGACCTAATTAGGACCTAATTAGACCTAATTAGACCTAATTAGACCCAATTAGACCTATTAGGACCAGTTAGGACCCAATTCTAGACTTAATTAAATCAATTAGGACCTAATTAGACTTAAAGTTAGACCAATTAGGTTCTAATTAGACTTAATTAGACCAATTAGGACCTAATTAGACTTAATTAGACCAATTAGGACCTATTAGGACCCATTAGGACCCAACTAGACCTATTAGGACATATTTTGACTTAATATGAACCTGGTTAGACCTAACTTCATTCGAAAGTTTTTGTTTAATAATTTTTACTTTGTATGTAGGAAATGCTCAAGAAGCACAACCTTCTAAAGTTGGAGAAGGGTCATCACAAGCTCAACAAGCCCAACCTTCAGAAGTTGGAGAAGGGTCATCACAAGATCCACAAGCACAACCTTCAGAAGATGGAGAAGGGTCATCGCAATCTCAACAAGCATAAATCTTAGAATATCAAACAAGTACACATCTCTCTCTCTCTCTCTCTCTCTCTCTCTCTCTCTCTCTCTCACTGTCTCGATTTAGTCTCTTAGTGGTGAATATGCATTTTGGGTCTTTCCCCTTAAGAAGTTATTGTTTTTGTTATGTACATGCAACCTTTGATGATGAAAATGTTGGACAAGGGGAATCCCAAGTTGAAGTAATAGACTTTAGAGAAGGGTCAAACCAAGGTCAAATAAGTATGTGTTTCTCTAATTAGTTTATAAATTATTACCTTTGACATTCAAGCTTGTAAATTTACTTATTTCATGAAGGTCCCCTTAAGATGAGATATTAAGATATTTTTTTAATTTTGTTTGCAGTGAAAGTGCAAGAAACATATGAGAATGATAGTCTACTCCAACATTTAAAGATAAAATTAATCGTAAAAGAATAGATCATTTAATTGAAATGGATGTGAAAAAATTGAGAGATTATGCTAAACAACCCATAAATATTACGAAGAGGGCATTGAATAAAATTCTAAGCAACTAATGAAACAATTTGAGAATATTGGTACACTTGAAAGAACTCAACTATTATCAATTACACTTCTTAAAGATGAGTTAAAAGAGCCATTAAAATTGTTGGGTGTAGATGCAAGTTTGAAAAAGTTAAAATAATGTAACATACAAAAAAATATTGTTGACATTGTTAAGGAAGGTTTGCATTCCATTAGAAAAACAACTAGATCTATAGATAGGTCCATTTCAAGAAGAGTGATACTGACATCTATTTTAAATAAAAACATGTCCCAAAGAAGACAAATTTCTTCACTTTCATCTCAGATCGGGTACAGTAGGAAGACAATGACACATTATTTAAAAGAAAAATCAATTTGGATGATACTACATTGGAAGGTAATAGGGCACTAATGTGTAGAGCTCCTCGGTCTGATAGGACTAATGAAACAGTTAGGAACTTAGTTACGTCATTTTGGACTAATCATACTCATCTTGAACACCAAATATAAGAGACGTTATCAAGAAGAGGATTGGGCCTAAGGAATATTTCCAGCACACAAAACATTGGTTGGACACCACACAACATGAATTGTATCTCTCATTTTGTAACTGAAATCCTGACATTAAGAATGGACAAACAATTTTTGAAAGATTAAAGCCATTTTTTGTAAAGATAAATAAATATTTTGAAACTTGTTGTTGTCGATATCATATTGAATTTGATCTCTACTATCAAGGGTTTAGAAAGATGATAGAAGAAAGTGGTGTTTCTCAAAATGATTTTCCTAAACATCTAAGCCAATTCATAGCATCAATCTTATGTAACAAATTAATTGATCATGAAATACCTAAAATAGATTGCATAAGAGGAACTTGTCAAACATGCGGGGATTTGGCTAAATTTCCTTTGAGACTTGAAGATACTAACATGATGAGGATGGTAAAATGTAAGAGATACAAGTACATAAAGTCTGAAACAAAAGTTGGGAAAGAATCAACAAGGTTGGAATATGTAGAAGATGAGATACCTGTTGCAACATTTATGGAGAATTTTTGTAAATTGATTAAACCATACATATGCCATATTTTTTTTGCTAAATGGCTGCAAAACAGTTCCAAATACTAAAATAAATTCCAGTTGGAACAATTTTATCAGTTGTTGATTTTGCAGAGAATTACTCCTTTGTTTCTCAAAAAAAACTTCAAGCTGAATACTACTATACAGAGCATATCACTATCATGGTACATGTGTCTTATCGACATGCACAATTAGGTTTGGATGGTGTTGAAAGTACATATCAAGCATGGTCATAAAGAAAGAATATCACTTTTACATTAGTGATGATAAAGAGCATGACATACATTTTGTCGAGCATTGCTTTAAGACATTTTTTGGATATTTGGAAAACAAAGGCATCGAAATTGAAAACCATTTTATTTGGTCGGATGGATGTGCAACACAATTTAAATCAGCAAGTCCATTTTACGCACTATGTAGATATCATCGATACCAAAAGATACCATATATTTGGAGTTTCTTTGAGAGTGGACATGGAAAGGGAGAGCATGATGGTGCATGAGCTTGTATCAAATGTTCTCTAAGAAAGTATCAATGGACTATCAGGGATATCGTATAAATAATTCTCATGATGTAGTTGAGTGGTGCAAGATGCATTTTGTGGTACCAATTCGTGATAATACATCATCATGATCAGATCGAGTCATACCCTTTCGAGTATTGTAGGAGATATCAAGTATAAATTTTCAACATCACTTGTTGTCCAGTTATAATTTATACATGTGTGCTTTAAATTTATTGATCATTGAATTTAACTTATATATGTGTACATTATATATAGATCTATTTATATACATGATTTTAACTTGTCTTTGATTTTTACACGTGTCTCTCTATTGTTCAGGTGTTGATGGAAGATCAATCCATGGATGCAAGAGAGTAGACAAAACAAGATCCTTGCATTCAGTTATGAGTACAGATAGTAATGTGTGGTCATTGTACACTAGAGATTACTCATGCTTTTGTTATGACTGCATTTCTAAAAACTATGATGAATGTATCAACCAAAAATGCGGATATGTTAGTGAATGGAATTTGGTTCCTCTAGATGTTACAAACACAAATGATGAAGTTCGGGATGAAAGATTTGACAACATTCCATTGGTTTCTACAGATTATGACCATATTTTAGGTTTGATCAAAATTGGTACGTGTGTGTCTAAAAATGTGGAAGGTGTTAGTTACTATTTATTACGTTGTTGCAAGGAGAGGATGAAGCTAACATAGAATGAAACAAGTGATGGAATTATGTTTCCCACAGGTTAGTACTGTATTTAAGTTTCACAACCTATATTAAACTTGAGTGAGGTCCAACTTCTGATTTTCTTATACATTTGTTTATATGGTTAATTTCACATCTATATATATAACATTATTGAACTTGTCTGTGCAGGTTCAGTGGTTGTGCAAGGAACATATTTGAAGCAAATCAAAATACTTAAATATGGGATTCATTTTGTTGATTATCAACCTAACAATAAGGTTTATCAATATAGCCATCTTGTAATTGCCACTGTCCTATCTCTTCATCCAGTGATAAGACGTGGCATTCGTAAGTGGAGACTTGATACTGATGACCATGAGAGAATATTAAATGTTATTCGAGAGAGAGATGAACCACTTGATGTGGACTAAATCATGCATGAAATATGATTTGTACTAAATCTGGCACGGGCGAGACTAGAGGTTTTCTTAGCTCCATTCTTTCCTACTGGTGCCCATGGTGAATGAAGCAATTTTCAAAAAATTATAATATATCTAAAAAATATCTTACTTGGATATGATTTATTAATTATCTACCTGAATATGAATGTGTATTGAATGCATGTTGTAATTTACTTTATTAAATCAAATCTCTAAGTTGATTAATTATAGGTCGTTTGGAAGTACTCTAAATTTGGAATATGAAAGTGTGTACATTGAATTTTCATGTTACATTAGGACACATGTTTTAAATATAAAATCTACTCGAAGTACAACATTAAATTAAAAGTACATGCACAACTATTATCAAATGTACATTTAAATATAAGTTAGATTCAATCAAACATAGGTCTCAATTATATAGCTCACATGTGTCAAATTTACATCATTCATAACTTTCATAAACATGTAATCAAACATCATTCATGTGTTGAATCAAACACGTGTACATATAAATTTAAAACATAAAATTCATATATAATCCAACATGTATACATGTATTTAGATTTAAACATGTATCTAATCTATTGAAAGTATTGAACTTACATTTATAAATTTAAAAACACATAAATTGAATTTACTTATATCAAAATCACATGAACTCATTAAGAATCAAATATGTGTACATGTATAAATTGAAAACACATAGATTGAAAGTATGTACAAGTTCATCACACATGCACACGTATAGAGTGAAAGTATATATATATATATATATATATATATATATATATATATATATATATATATATATATATATATATATATATATATATATATAACATGCAGGAAACATCAATCATGTAGATCAAGTAATGTAAATATGAAACATATGGATAAATCAAGAGTCAAATATTCTATCAAAAGGGTCTAGAAATGAAATATAACATCAAACATATCAATCGACTATAGAGTCTAGAAATGAAATATAGTTTGAAATCAAACACATGTGAATATATATGTAATATATAATATATCTAGATCAAATATGAAAGTGCCTAGGAATAATTATGATGACTCCTCACTAAGCGGTCAGATCCAGAGTGACTATCATGCTGCGA
Source organism: Chamaecyparis obtusa (assembly GCA_027943335.1). Lineage (NCBI taxonomy): Eukaryota > Viridiplantae > Streptophyta > Pinopsida > Cupressales > Cupressaceae > Chamaecyparis > Chamaecyparis obtusa. The sequence goes on from BSBK01001547.1 coordinate 2,519,582, forward strand.
AGGATGTGCAAATCCCTACAAAGAAAGAGATATATAAATTAATATATAAACATTGTACACATCTTAAGTTTGATAAAATATTGTACAAGAAAATATGTTATAAAGTGTGTAAATACATATAGTATATGTACACACATCAATAAATTAAAAACTTACCTGTCCACTACTGATGTCATCATTGAGTGAGTTCCGATGACGTACATAATCAGTGCTCAAAAAAGGAGTAACAAGAGACATATCTTGGTAGACAAAAAATATATTATATATATATATATATATATATATTGATTGAAATTTTAAAAATAAATAAGTTAAATTGTAACATTAAATATATATAATCTGATTTATACTCATGTAGGTGGTGGAAACTGATAGTACTCAGACTCCCTAGCCTCAATCCTATCAACCAAGGTATCAAGATTTTGTTGTGTTTGGTCCAAGCTCAACTTTGCATCTGCAACATGAGTAGACTGCACACACCTCTCTAATGATGAATGCAATGGACTAACTAAATGAGAAGGCATGGAAGTCGTATCATCATGTGTCAACAAATCTAGGAAACGCGTAGTGGTCATGCTGAAGTCAACATCATCAAGGCCAACATCAAAGAAATGGGGCCCTGCACTGACTAAAAGGTCTATACGTTGTGCTTCTCCTTGTGCAACAATAGAGTGGTCAGTAGGTGGATCCTCATGAGCACTACCACTATGGCCATAGTCTAGGTGAGAAGGATGTGGCTAAGTGTATCTGACAGTGCCCACACAAGCTCTAAAATATGATATGGGGACATCATGCTCTGCTGCTATAAATGCAAATGCATCCAACATATCCTCATCTAAAGTAGTCAATGTGACCCATTTCATCTCTCTTGTAAGTCCCTCTAGGATAGAAAGTGAAGGGATGTCTATTGCACTATACATGTCATGTGCGGTCCTACTAGAGGGTGCTCCACTTGACAATCTGGAGTGTCGTTGAGACATCAGGTACTGACCAACTTGATCACTAGATATCGATGCGGCAGCTGCTACAATGTCTCCCACACTATTAATCGCACCTCAAAGCTGGGTGCTATGAATAACATCATTTGCAACAAGACCCAATGAAGGAGCTATAGTAGGTGCCCTCTGACCAACAATGACCTTGTGTACTGGCCTATGCTGATCAACTCGATGAAAAATATCTCTATCAGCAAGTATGCCATGCCCCTGTCCTAGATGTGCTAGAAAATTAGTGTAATTAACAATCCTCCCTAAACGAACCTCAACAAAAATATGTTGTGCAAAGTACAATGAAATCTGGTTGTTATTTGGATAATGACCATGAGAAACTAGAAATCGTGGGTATATCAATGCTAATATAGTAGGATCCTGACACTTGGTAACCTGATATCCCTTCACATACTGTAAATCTGCATAAGATGGGAAAACTTCTATTTTCAGGGTCACTTTAGGCACTAAAGCTTGTACTTCCTTAAGAGAAAGACCAAAACCAACCTCTTGTCTCTTCTTCTCAAGTATGGCCTCTATAACATCTGGGGCATAGTGAGTGGTACCATGCATGTCATCCCTAATGCTAATCAAGCTAGTAAATATGGGTTGACATGTGCTCTTATAGACACTAGAGCTAGTCAGATTATTTATGGATTCTTGTAATTGTTTAATTTTTCTATTAGTGTGTGCAAATAGTTCCATGGGGGGAATCAATACATCTTCCATGTGTGATGTGCAATAATATGTCTGATAAATAGAATATATGTATACCTGAAAGATTTTATTTACTGTCAAATGAAGTCTACATATATACGTTTTTCTAATTTAATTGAAAATAAAATTAAAGTATGCACATTTCGCTACATTATTTCAAAGTAAAATCAATTACATAAATTACATTTAAATGTAAATAAGTGTGCACTGTACATATGTACACACACACATGCATGTACACATATGTATACATGCATATATATACACATGTATATATGACATCTACATGTACATATGTATATACACCTGTACATATGTATGACATGTATACATGTCATATATATACATATATATATATATATATATAAATAAAATTAAAGTATGCACATTTCGCTACATTATTTCAAAGTAAAATCAATTACATAAATCACAGTTAAATATAAATAAACATGCACTGTACATATGTACACACACACATGCATGTACACATATGTACACACAAATATATACACATGTATATATGACATCTACATGTACATACACATGTACATATGTATGACATGTATACATGTCATATATATATATGTATGACATGTATACATGTCATATATATATGTATGTCATACATATGTACATGTGTATGTACATATATATATGTATGTGTACATATGTATATATATATGACATATACATGCACATACGTGCACACACACACACACAGATATATATATATATATATATATATATATATATGGCATATATGTGTACAGACATGTATATATATACATGTACACATACATATATATGACATGTATGTACATGTATATATGCACATAACATATACATGACATGTATATGTATATGTACATGTATGTGTATATACATATATATATGTCATATATGTATGTACACATACATATATATATGACATATACATATGTATATATACATACATATATATCATATATATATATGTATACATGTATGTACATATGTATGTACACACACAATGTACATGTATGTGTATATACATATATATATGTCATATATGTATGTACACATACATATATATATGACATATACATATGTATATATAAATACATATATATCATATATATATATGTATACATGTATGTACATATGTATGTACACACACACACATATATATATGATATATATATGTATACATGTATGTACATATGTATGTATACATGTCATATATATGTATATATGTATGTACACACACACACACACACACATATATATGATATGTATATATACACATGTATATATATGTACATACATACATATATATACATGTGTGTATATATACATGTATATATACACATACATGAATATATACATACATATATGTGTGTGTGTATACACATATACACACACACACACGTATATACATGTACACATATCTACATGTATATATATATACACACATGTATATACATGTACACATATATACATGTATATATGTATATATATGTGCGTGTACACATATATACACACATATGTACATGCATATACATGCACACATATATACACACATATGTACACATATATACATGTATATGTGTATATATGTGTATACACATATATACATATGTATATATATGTGTATACACATGTATATACATGTGTACATATATATACATGTATATATATACACATGTATATACATGTACACATATATACATGTATATATATACATATATGCATATATATACATATATGTATACATATATACATATATATACACACACATATTTATGCATATATACACACACATATATATATACATGCACACACACACACACACACACACACATATCAAAAACTTTAAATAATGAAAATCGAAAATAAAAAAACTTGAAAATGATAGTCAAAAAATTGGAAGCGAATAGTTTCAACCCCACGAAATTGACAGTGAAAGTGACTTTTGGCGGGTTAAAAATCCCATCGAAATCCCTACTATTTGACTTTCCATTGAAAGTTTTAACCTACTTACTTTCGATCGAAAGTACTTGCTTACTTTTGATCGAAAGTTTGAAAAGTACTTTCGATCGTAAGTAACTTCTGATCGAAAGTACGAGTTTTTCGTACTTTCGATCGGAAGTTACTCACTTATGATCAAAAGTACTAGTTACTTTCTATCGAAAGTATGATGAATTTTTTTTTCCCAATTGTGCTTTTCGGGACGCTTTTCTTCGTCCGAAAAAGTGTAACCCACTATTGTGGGTTTACCCCCTAATATAAACTTTGCTTTATTAAAAGAAATCCAACAACGATCACACAAATTAATCTAGTAAAACCTTATGTGTACACCATTTGATTGAAAAGTTAGGCTTAAGTAAATGAACACACAATCTAATTTTAGAATTTATAAAAAAATATGCTAACATGGCTTTGGTAATATCTGAGTATTTCACTTGGTCATAAGACAACACAATAGAATACTATCCCCTCTCAATTTCTTGCCATTGCCAAAATGATTCATGTTGACTTGTGATGGTTCAAACATGGGTGTCAATTCCCTATAATGTGAATATCTTTAAAGTTAATTACTAGTGGAATGATAAAACGTTCATAGAATGAAAATGAGAGTTTGATGATGATGAATTTTAGTTTTGAGCGTTCTCATCTATATCACTCATTTCAATTTTAAAATATACAAATTTAAGATTTAAAATAAAATCTTGTTAAATTATATATTATTAAATTTAAATATATATAACGTAATAAAATGTACGTTTATCTCCAATGCAAGAAAGTATGAACATAGAAAGGTACCTGAGATTTGAACTCCATTTGAAATTTAAAAAACTAAATTCAGTTGCACATTCTAAGGAATTTGAAAAAAGCCTAAATTTCTGCAATATGAACGTTGATATGACCGTTTTCGGTGAGAAAATTCCTATTTAATAGGAATTCCAAGATTTTTAGATGAGTCTGTTATCTACTGAGAGCGTTCATTAGATTTTTCTTTGATTTCTTCTTTCAATTCTCTTCAGGTTTTTCAATTTTTCTGGTCAGGGTTTTGTACAGCGTGCACGCTGGATTGTCTGTGATTTGGTATTTTTTTTCTTCTATTGTTCTGATCTATTCATTTGTTATTTCTTTTTTGGTTTGTTCATCTGTGATTCGTTCTTTTTTGGTTTGTTCTGTTGTTTTGGTTTATTTGTCTGTTATATTTTCTTTTTTGGTTTGAGATTTGTTCTTGTTTTTGTTTTGTGATTTGTTATTTTTTGGTCTGTGATTTGTTCTTTTTTGGTCGAGCAAAGGCAGAGGCAGAGCAAATGGAGGACAGAGGAAGAGGCAGAGCAGATGAAAAGCTCTTTTCCTAGGTAATTTTTCCTACAGACTTTACTTATTATATGAATTAATAGGTTGTTTATTTTAATGGAATGTAAAAATACTAGTGACTACTAGGTTTATTACACTGAGAAAGATAATAAGAAAAAAGTGGTCTACCCTTGAAGCTGTAAACCCTAGTTTATCTTTCTTTTTCAGTTTTCTAATCCAGTTGTTCCTTATATCATTAAGTCATGAAAGGACTATTCATATCTTTTGTTGTACAATGATGCCATCATATCTTTTGTTGTAAAATGATGCCATCTTATATATTCATATTGTTTGTTGTTTATTTTTCTGTAATTCTCCTTGAGCTCACAGTTCTGCTCTGCTCACTGCTACTGCTAATGATAGAAATAGAAAATTAAGACCTGTTTGACATGGTATGAAAACTTAGATCTCATACATAACATTAAGAAACCAAACCACTTCATCGAATCGGTAATTTGTATGTTAGAGAATATATCATACCATCGTTGAACACCTGAGTTTCAACCTAACATACTAATGATAGTTATTAACAGTTCATTATATGCACAAGGTAATGTAAACAAAATAATTTAAAAAGACCCCTAAATAACAAATAGAGTTTTTGTTGAAAACTTTTGAACTAAACTTCTACAAAACTAAATCCCTCGGAAAGCAATCTCAAAATGAAACAAAAGTACATGCTGCCTAATTTGATTTCTCGTATATATTGTACCATGTACCAATTTTTTCAGGTAGAGCAATCCAATTGCCTCTAGTGCCATGCTGCTCTATATAGAGGCCTTGAGTTTTGAGTCTTCCTTAGGTTACCGTGGCTCTCTCCTTATAATATTTATGAGATACTTAGTTTCTCAAGAGTTTTTATTTAAGTTTTAGAAGATTGATATCCGCACAGTCAATGGTGTGAGTAGCAAAATTATTGTTAGTTGTTAGAGAATTTTACGGAGTTCAGGATAACCCTAGTGATCACGTGCTTTAATTTCACATTTGTATATTACATAATCTGGACGACTAGGAGGAATGAATATACTCCTATTCATGTAGGCTCCATTTTAATCTGAATAATTTAAAGCATGGGGAAGAACAAAACATTGGCTGCATATGAATTCTCTTCTAGGGATATAGACTACATCTTAACATGACTACATTTAAGATGACATTTTGTCCCTTGTACTTTATGATATTAAAAACTGAATTTTAAACTTTAGAGTGTTTAGTATTATTAGCTTCTAGTGTGTTTCACCTTCCTCGTGGCATGATGATGACAAATATGGGTATTACATGTTTGATCTTAGAGATCATTTAATTCGTTGTAATTAATACTTTTTCACCTAACATCCATTCGCTGTTTTCTTAATTTTACTAATTTTCTATTCTAATTTGTAAGTTATTAGAGAGACACCTCTTGTCTATTCTAAGAAATAGCATCCCATTACTCTATTATACTTTCCTTGATCTTTCTTGCTTGTGAGCCCAAAATCAAATTTATTTATTAGCATTTACTAAGTTGTGAGCTTGTATGTATCACCACCATGTTTAGAATCAATCTGAGATATTGTCATGCTCCTTTCAATGTCTATTTTTCTATAAATCAAATTTGTGGACTGGTCACTTAAGCTGCCTACTAACTCTTACCTCCTTTCCTATGCAAAAATAACTCTCACAGCTTTATGACTGTTATACTTCACATTTCCTCATTGTGAAAGGCTATAAGGATTCCCAGTTGATTCCTAAGACTTATCTTAATTCACATTGAGAATACCTTACATATTCTGCGCTTCTTGGTTTCTCCATGGTCTTTGCTTGTGGCTTTTCTTTTCTCCATTTTCTTTGCTTGTGGCTCTGTCTTCATGGAAATTCCATGTTCATGGTGTCAATGCTGCCCCTTTTGTTTTTGTTCATTTCCTTTTCTCTATGCTCCTTGATTTTCTTTCATAGCTGGCTATGAATGCATTCCTATTTCCCCTGTAGATGCATATTTTTCCCTCCATGGGACTTCCATTTGTGCATGCCAACACACTGTCATCTTCTTGCTCTTTATACTATCCTTCACTTCTCAATTTAATGTCCTTCCCCTTCAAACCTTCCTTACTCTGTCATTTTCCATTCCTCCATGCAAGGGACTATCTTCTTGCCCCCCCTTCTTTTCTCCATTGTCTTTGAAATCAGTATGGACTGTCCCTTCTGCTGTCTTCTTAACTGCCCACCAGCATGTAACAGACGACTTTATGGAGTTGCCTATATTTTTTGTATTTCTCTATTTAAAACTTGAGAAACTCATTAGATAATCTACTATTAAGAAAGAGCTTATGCTCTTGCAAGACTTGTTCTTGCCACTAATGATTCAACTCGAAACTTATTAAATGTGTCATTTCTGTAAAACTTTCTTGTCCTAAAAGCAAGAATGTCTGAAATCATAGCCCCAAATAAGGATATCAAAGTCAAAATGATAAAACCAAGCCGAGATTACTCATGTCCTATTTAAGTCAATATGTTGTGAGATGAATTTGGTGCATGAGCTGCCTACAATAGTAATTGCTTTCTTACTTCTTTGTCCTAGAGAGCTCCAGCCACCTTCCTAGACTGAAGATAGGACCCAACTAGGCATGGAGCAGCTTCAAAATTATAAAGAGTAGCATAGTACTTTAGACCGAAAAGCTTATATAATGTGCATCATTCTGTGTAACAGCTGTGGGAGATTGCTCAGTCCTTTGGAGCCTAACTGTAGGTTAATTGCCAGCACATCCAGTTATTAGACTGGTCATCTTCAGTAGTTGTTGTGTCATGTTTGTTGAGCTTCAGATGTTAGTTGAGGGAGAGGTACATAGGATCAATTTTAGGATCTGATTCTCAGTTAATCTGCTGTTTACCTTGTAGTCCACGTAGGAGAAAAGTCAGGAGTGAGTTTAGTAATTTAATCAGTTTCAAACTTTCAACTGAAGTAGCTGGGCAGTATACGTAGGTGGAAAGATAGGTTTTCTTTTTGTTTAATGAATCAAAGTGAGATGACTGTTAATTTTAGGAGTTAGTTTTTGCAAGATGTAATTTTGGGTGTTTTTGGAGATGAATAAAAATCAGAGATATGCAGTGTAATTACAACCTTATTCTTCTTAATCTTTTGTTCTGCTAAACTGATTTCCTCTGTGTTACTGAGCAATGGTTGAGCAATTGTAAATACAGATCTGTCTGCATTATCATATATAATAGCAAGCAGGATAGGTCATTGGGCTCCAAAAGAGAACCCTAGAGCTATGGATGCTGCATACAGAGAACCTTGCAGAGAAAAAGCTATATAAATATGCTCATCACAGCCTAGGAAATCTATATTTCAGCGAGAGTAATTCTAACATCAATCTAGAAGCCACCAGGCTTAGAAAATTGTAGATGCCGATGAGTAAAACAAATGTGCTGGTGTTGACAGTGGTGTATCCTAATGACCTCCCAGTTTGACCCATGTTGCCAATTGCTGTTGAGAATTGTATTATCATATCCAAGCTTGCAAATGTCTGTAGGATGGTGAAGTCATTCACGTTGCTGGCCCCCTTGAATGTTTTGACAATGCGGGATTTCTGACATTTGAGTTATTCATGGTTTTCCTTGCTACTGCTCACCATGTCTGCAAGCTCAGCTTGTTGTTCATTGACTTTCATATAATCTGGAGCAGGGGAACTTGAGTCTCCATTAGAAAAGCTTTGTAGCTTCATATTGTCCATCTCTGCCTTAACAACAACAGCAAGATTTGACAAGAGAAATGGCATGATTAGAACAGAAACAACTTGGTATTCTGACTGCAGGAAATTCTCACCTTGTTCTGCATCAAAATCATAAACATCAAAAACCCTGCCAGGGCCAGAGCAACATACAAAAAGCAGTAAAAACACTTGACTTCATTCTCCTCTGCAATAGCTTTGGTGGGTCAGACTGTTAAGATTACAAGTAGTACATCAGAAGGCAGGACGCCTCTTTCATCATGTCACATCCTCGATGACTGGGTCTAAGAAGCCCTTAGGAATTCCGAGCACACTTCCTCTGTCATATGAAATACATGTCTTTTGTATGTGGCATCTCTTGGTCTGAAACGGTCATATGCATTCTTTAGATAAGCATAAAGGGCAGTTGTGTTCTCTGTCACTATCTCTTGCGTCACACACATGTCTTGACTTTATTCATTTGTAACCATGTGTGCGATCTCCTTTTATCTTTTTTGAAAATCGTCAATATTGTTTGATCAATTTCTTCTTGCTATGCACCTTACCTATCTATCAGGCTTGCCCTTACAATCTTATCGGGAATTGGTAGTGTTAGTGTCCACCATTAAGAGATTTTTCAAACATTCACAACATTGCTATTATGTACCCCTTATGAATACTTCAGGTTCTTCTTCTAGGTCTTGAATTGTCTAAGGATCCCTAGGCTGACATGAATTCTGAATATCCTTCATCTTTGTTCTGTTCATCGACATATGTTTTTCACAATCCACATGACTGCCTTCTTGCAAGAGTCTTCCATGTGCTGGAAAACTCCAAGCATCAAAACAGGCTCAACAAAGTCTATTTCATCACCTCGACACCTTGACTGATTTGTAGTGACTGTCCTAGTACAGTCATTTTGGTGTTTGCCTCTTATACATCGTCAGACATAAGGTAACTACATTTATTTAGAGTATACAGGGAATTTTAGTGCTCACAGATCTTTCTAAAGCCTCATACTTTCTTTCACCTCATACTTTCTTTCATCTGCTGTGAAAACCTCTAACATTGTTTACAAGTTTCCTTATGAATACACAGATGCGCTTAGGCTCTAAATGTTGTATACAATTTGGAAGAAATCTAATGCACTTCTTTGACAGAGACAACAAGACTTGACGTTCCTTAATCCATAGCATCGTGAGGTAAAGACCAGCTGAAGTAAAGCATCCCCTACTCATGGCACACAGCCTACTCATGGCACACAGCCTACAAATGGCACTGCCACCTGTGGCCAGTCCAAACCATACTTGTCACTATTTGGCCCCAGTCATTTACTGCCATAAGCCTGATGCTCCTTGACAATCTTCATAGACTAATTACTTACAGATCTGACTATCATTTACACATCATGCAATCTCAACTTTCCATAGGCCTTTTAGCAAACCTAGGGATGGTTTTAACATTGTAGAAATTTCACGGGCTTTTGATATTTAGCTACAACTTAGTTCATCACTGTTCAAAATGGAATCAAGATGCTTGTGGGTCTAATGAAAAAACCAAACAAGGATTGTGTGGACAAACCTTTTCATAATATACAGAACTTGATAAACCCAACAACACTTTGACAGTCCTTTCTCTCTACTCTACAACATGGGAATATCCTTTTGTATTCTGCAACGTTGTAATGTCCCCTTTTTGAGATTGGCCTAAATCTTACCCACGCTTGAATATGATTGCTAACAATTGGATACGGTTGCAAATGTCTGCAGTGTAGAGATCCCTGGTCTAATGTATATACTAATTTCTGAAGACTGCTCTATTTCTTTATGCTGTTGACTGTATACTTCTTCCCCTGATGGCCTGAATGGTTTGTTGGATAGCTGGATATTGCCTTCTACTTATAGGGCTTGATGTCCTTTTGAGAATGATTGCTTGAGGGTTTGATTGGTTAATCCCCTCAGTAGCTGATATCTTAAGCAATGATCCGCTCTTTAGGAGCACTGATTGCTCATTTTTATTCCTGGTGTCCTTTTGGGAATGATTGCTTGAGGGTTTGATTGGTTAATCCCCTCAGTAGCTGATATCTTAAGCAATGATCCGCTCTTTAGGAGCACTGATTGCTCATTTTTATTCCTTTTCTACCACTCCTAGCTTGTCCTAAAACTTTGCCCAGACATTAAATATATCATATTTATGGAATAAACGATGTATCAATTATACTACGATTATAACAATGACCTATATTTGCTGTATAGGATATGCACAGTCCCAGTAGATTAAGCTGTCCATCTAAGTTCCAGTTTTGAGCAGGAATGGATGTCTCATAACAGTGTATGCATAGGATGTTATATAGTACCAGACCGGCTGAGTCTATATATAATAATAAGCCACTGGTTGTATGGAGGCACTGAAGTAGTATTCTTCTTTACCATTGCCTTCTATCTGCCTTCTTTCTAATTCATAAACTTTAGTCACTGTTAGTGAGCTCGTATAATATTCCCTGCGTATGTGATTGCTAACTGGATTAACACTACTGATGTACCTATATAAAATTCTGACTGTGTGTTTCCTTCTCTTCGTCTTCATGTTCCATGAATGGATGTCTATCTGACAAGTTGATTTGTTTAGACATATGGATTCGTTTAAGCAATGCTGAACTAATATTCTTTTGTTGCTGGATTACTTATCTACGTAGCTGCCATCTAATTCTGAATCATGTGTGTTTATCGGCTCATCTCTTAAGTCTGATAAGGACGGCTGCTATCTTATAATATTCCCTTAACCCCTGCCCCATTCTGTCCATTCGGCGACATGACAATTCCTTTTTAATCTTATTGAGCCCTGCTGGTTTACTGATAATGGCATTGACGCAGGTCTTTGGTGGCAGAATCTCTGAAGGATTGTATGTTTTTTTATTATTTATTTATATGCTTATATTTTGATATATATATATATATTTAATAGACATCTTATATATTCATGATTCAGGTGAATATATAATATGTCATATCTTATGTATTCTATTCAATCTTGGAATTGAGTGTGATGTTCAGTTACATTAATAACATTAGTCAAGGGTCATCATACATTAAAATGAATTGGATATTTTGATTGTCGTTGATAATGATATTATCCCTTTCCAATTATATTATATTTTATTATTACCTTTTTATTTTTCTACTTTATATTTTAAGTATTTATTATTTTATTTGTTCATTAATTTAATTTTTTATATATATTATTAAACCTATTTCTAGAAATTAAACGGGGTGATATGGCAAACGTGTTCCCTATATATTTCTGCAAAGTGCCATATATGCTCCTCCTTAAACTATGCAACATGGGTAAAAGCAGTCATGAATCTACAGGAAACTTTCCTCTTTACTGTCTTGATATGTGTGGTCTGTATGCTTTGCATTGTGCCTTATTTCTTCTCTTACATATTTCAACGTGATCTGTATGCTTTTCTTAATTTGGTGCACACAAGTGCAACATTTTAATAACTCCAACCAGATGACTCTGTCATACATCCTTTTTACTGTCTTGCAATATGGTCTGTATGCTTTGCATTGTGCCTTATTTCTTCTCTTGCATCTTTCAACGTGATCTGTATGCTTTTCTTAATTTGGTGTACACATGTGCAACATTTTAATAACTCCAACCAGATGACTCTGAACACTGTCTTGCAATGTGGTCTGTATGCTTTTCTTAATCTGGTACACACAAGTGCAACATTTTGATAACTCCAACACCTCTGTAGTGTAAAGATTTTGAGGCTGTGCAATGAAAGAGGAGTAAAAGCACAATACGATTGCCAGCCAGAAATCATGGGATGACTTGGTAAAACATGTTCAAAACATTTGCACTTCTTAATCTAATCAATATTCTCCCTCACGCTTGTACTATTGTTACCAACACTCCATTTGCTCTTAGTGAAAAAACTGAGGAAATCATAGAACACTGCCAATATGTAGTCTTTTTAGTTTACGTGCAATGTCCCTGATTACTCACTCTGTGCACTTACCATGACACAAAATCCTGAGATTAGATGGTGAAAAAAGTGCACTTTTAACTGGGCAAATTTTACAGTGTTCACAAATTTTTTCTGACATTCTAAAATTGAGGAAATGATGGAGATGTTTGATATCTGGCGAATCTTGCAAAAAAGGCTCGAGTTGTATTTAAAAACTTCAGAGTCATAATTACAGTTGAGATCGACTTGCTAACATTTCGAAAAGTAAATATATACTGTCCCCTACATGTAGTTTTGTGTAATTTAAGGTATTGTCGCCCGTTTAAGGTATTGTGGAATTTTTCTGTTGAAATCGGCTGCAGAACGCCGATGTTAGTGCCTTTTGCATAGCAATTGCTCCTAGATGTTAGTGTCTTTTGAGGAGTGATAATCCCCATACTGTCTGTTTTGTTAATTAATGAAGATGATATTAAATTACCATTTTTAGAAATGAGTATATGGAAGGTTTTGGTGATGTGCAATTTGATGGCTCTATTCTCATCGTTTTGATTGCTCTGTTAACAGGGCATTTTGAATATCCCCATCATTTGACAATCATCTCTCCCTCCATTCCCATCGCTGCCCACCCTCTTTTAATAGACTTAAATTTACAAGAAAACACTTTGTCAATGACTATTTTGACTAAGGGGTAAAATAGGCCAACAGTTTCGTTCTTTGGTTCTTATCTTGCAAGTTAATCAAAATCATTTGGGCAGTTTATCTTAGATTTAAGATTGGCTGTCAAATCTGTCCAATGATGCTTGAGTTTTTTTTTAATCTTTTCTTCAAATCTTTCAAGAAATTTAAATGCTTAGCACATCTTCACTTTGACAGTACAGAAATCCAAGTTTTGATGATAATAAGGGCTTAAATATGTCTGGTAAGCTTGCCTTTTGCGACAGTTCATCCTTAAGAGGTAAAACCCAAAGACAGACACTTTTCTCTACAATCCTTCTAAATTTTTAATTGTCTATTTTAGCCTTCCCTTCAATACCATGAATAGAAATACCATCCAATTTCTGAACTGCTCTACAATGTTGTTGTCTCCTTCAAACTGTACTACTGCCAAACTGAGACTCCGATACTGTTCATTCTTATTCCTCACATACATTAAATGATATTGCTACACATCATTTGACTACTCGTGATGTTGTTTCTAATGATCATGATATGCTTCCTACAACGTATGACAGTGTTATCTTTATATTAATTGACTCATCCTCCTTCAGAGGCCAAATTAGCTTGATTTTTACATTTCTTGGAAATGTATGTTTTCATTTCTAATACTCGTGTTTATTTTCACTTTCTTGCAGAAAAGACTGAAAAATATGCTAGAAGGTGAATCTAGGTTTGTGATTTCTTTTTTCTTTAATTCTCTATATTATTTAATTCTCTGTATTTAAGTTCTGAAAATTATTCAGTGACATGTTCAGATCAATATGTTCCAACATATTCGTTTTTTCCTAGAATGTGAAATGTTGTGACTGACAATTAAGAGAATTTGTAGCTATGAGGATTGCACCTGGGTTATCCTAAAATGGAGAAGCTAAAATCATTGAAGTTGACGTGCTTGGTGAGATTTTTGCAAGAACAATTAAAAAAAAGACTTGGTATGTACAAGTGCCTGATGTTATAGATTATTTTGGCAACCATTTTCTTTAATGTTATCTGCTTTTGATCTATTTTTTAAAAAAATGGAAACATAGAAGTGATATATTTTGGGTAACCGTAATACCAACAATGATAAACATTAAATGGCAGACAGTCACCAAAATATATCACTTCCTTTCCACCTTGGACAAATGGTGGGAGTCTGCACTGTTTTTATAAAAATATGAAGAGTTTTTACTTTGTGGTTTGTCTTCAAACTCAGTTTTTTCTACCTTTGAGAATCTTTCAGCTTCCTAAATTGAATTTCTTAGATCATTATAGGTTTATCTACTTTAGCTATTTTACTGCATAAGGAACTCACAATGTTTTCAAATCTAATACCGACTGATTTATTCCTAAATTGATAATTGACTTGGTGACAGGTTTACACACAATTCAAGCAGAAAATGCAAGCTCATAACCCCTAAATACAAAATATTGAATCTTGCTGTGAAGTGTGTTAGCAAGGATCACAAAGAGGGCTAAGCATCTTTTTCAGTTAATTACTTTTCATCAATGTAGGAGTGAAGCTGCCATGTGGCAAAGGATGGGATTAGCCACCTGCCATTTCTTTAGTATTGTTCTGGTCAAATTGTATTGACCAGGTACCTTTGTAACATGTAAAAATACAATGTTTAATAAAAAAAGTTATTGGAAGGGGTTAAAACCCCCTTGTAAAGACTGAAAGGAATGGTTGTTGGCCATGGCCATTCCTTTCAGTCTTTTTTTTGGACAACTTAAAGAATGGTCAAGAGGCCAAAAGACCATTCTTTAAGGTATGTCTCTTGTGTGTCCCTTGCATGCATTTTTATTTTTGTGTGGTTAATGTTTAATTTTTATTTGAAAAGCTTATTTATTTTATAAATAAATTTATCACTTAAGTCATTGCACTCATAAAAAAAATAACATAAGTCATTGCATAAAACTGATCAAAATGGACAAATCATAAATCACGAACATGCCACCATAATAAAAAATTGAATATTTTGACCTCTCACATACACTAACATTGTGCACAATGGATAATCATAAATTACCCTTATAAAATAACATTTAAAAAATAATTGAACTCCCATTATGAATGCAATTCACATGACAATCCTGTTCACCTCATTATAAAATGGACAAATCATAAATCACCTTGATGAAAACAAAATTTAAAAGGAAATTGTGGAAGTAATTTATTTCATAAGACTTAAAACATGCCCCCATAATAAAAAACTGAATATTTTGACCTCTCACATACACTAACATTGTGCCCAATGGATAATCACCCTTATAAAATAACATTTTAAAAATAATAAAACTCCCATTATGAATGCATTTCACATGACAATTGTTTTCACATCGTTATAAAATGTCTTTTCATTTTCAACCAATAACATTCATCACGACAAATCATTTGACTATTTGACATGTGATAATGTTTTTTTTAGACAACAATTTTTGAGTTATATATTTGAGCATGTTAATATGGTTTTTATAAACAAAATAAAACGTATGTGTTGTTGCTATGTGGTGTTTTGTACTATGTAATGTCATGTTGTTTTGTGCAATGTCGTGGTTTTGTGCAATGTCGTGTTGTGTCATGGTTGTCTTAGGTCCAACTAGGAGAGACCATGGTTGTCTTAGGTCCAATTAGGAGAGACCATGTTAGCTTCCACCTTCATGTGGTTGGCCTCGTTAGTAGAGAATATTGAATAAATATTCTTGAAGCTAAGAGAAGCTTTATTGTAAATATTTATGTAATTTAATTAGTAACAATGTTTTAAAAATTGAAGTTAGATTAATAAATAAAAATAAAGGAAAATAAATTAATAAATTGAGTTGCATTTTCCTAGTTATTATAGTTAAAAATGTCATCCTATAACTTTTGAATTTAAAAGGAAAAATAAATTATTATATTTGCACCTTAAATATAAAATAATGTTTTTATAGTTATCGTTTATGTGGTTAAAAATGTTTTATTTCAAAAGATTATTTATTTTAAAAATAAATTTATCACTTGTGAATAATAATATAAGCCATTGCACCCATAAAAAAAATTAACACGAGTCATTGCATAAAAGTGATCAAAATGGCCATTCCTTTCAGTCTTTTTCTTGCATACATTTTATTTTTGTGGTTAATGTTTAATTTTTATTTGAAAAGCTTATTTATTTTATAAATAAATTTATAACTTAAGTCATTGCACCCATAAATAAAAGTCATTGCATAAAATTGATCAAAATGGACAAATCATAAATCACGAACATGCCACCATAATAAAAAATTAAATGTTTTGACCTCTCACATACACTAACATTGTGCACAATGGATCATAAATTACCCTTATAAAATAACAGTTAAAAAATAATTGAACTCCCATTATGAATGCATTTCACATGACAATCGTGTTCACCTCATTATAAATGTACAAATCATAAATCACCTTGATGAAAACAAAATTTAAAAGGAAATTGTGGAAGTAATTTATTTCATATGATGTAAAACATGCCACCATAATAAAAAACTGAATATTTTGACCTCTCACATACACTAACATTGTGTGCAATGGATAATCACCCTTATAAAATAACATTTTAAAAACAATTAAACTCCCATTATGAATGCATTTCACATGACAATCTGTTCACATCGTTATAAAATGTCTTTTCATTTTCAACCAATAACAGTCATCATGACAAATTATAACATATGAAATATATGACTATTTGACACGTGATAATGTTTTTTATAGACAACAAATTTTGAGTTATATATTTGAGCATGTTAATATGTTTTTTATAAACAAAATAAAAATGTATGTGTTGTTGCTATGTGGTGTTTTGTACTATGCAATGTCGTGTTGTTTTGTGCAATGTCATGTTGTGTCATGGATGTCTTAGGTCCAACTAGGAGAGACCATGGTTGTCTTAGGTCCAATTAGGAGGGACCATGTTAGCTTCCACCTTCATGTGGTTGGCCTCGTTAGTAGAGAATATTTGAATAAGTATTCTTGAAGCGAAGAGAAGCTTTATTGTAAATATTTATGTAATTTAATTAGTAACAATGTTTTAAAAATTAAAGTTAGTTCATAGATTAATAAATAAAAATAAAGGAAAATAAATTAATAAATTGAGTTGCATTTTCCTAGTTTAAAAATAAATTTATCACTTGTGAATAATAATATAAGTCATTGCACCCATTAAAAAAATTAACACAAGTCATTGCATAAAACTGATCAAAATGGACAAATTATAAATTACCTTGATGAAAACAAAATTTAAAAGAAAGTTGAGAAAGCAATTTATAGACATAAGTCATATGACGTAAAATATGTCACTGAAATGAAAAATTGAATAATCATAAATCACCCTTAAAAAACAACATTTAAAAAATAATTATAAACTCCAATTATGAACGTAGTTTACATGACAATCGCATTCACCTCATTATAAAATGTCTCTTCATTTTCAACCAATCACTTAAATCACAACAAATTATAACATATGATGATGTTGTTAAGGGATGGGCTTCGGTTGGTTGGAAAGAGGAGAGCATCATTAAGGATATTGGAGGATTGTTGACTAGTCTAGATGGCTTCATAGCGAAACATCGTTATAGGGATGGTAATGTTGTGGCTAATTCCTTAACTGTTGTTGGTCTGCAGTTAAACGACTTACACTACTAGCGGGCTGTAAATTAGGAGTACAACATCACCAATGTAAGTCATGAAAGTTAACCTTCTCTTTTTCATATGCTTCAAATTTAGAGCTGTCGTGGCCATAAGGGTAAATTTATATCACACCTTGGATTCAAATTTGAAAATTATGATGATGATGGACAACCCAACTGGCCTTATCATTATTTAAGATGGCTTTATTTTAGGTAGGTTGAAAAGTGCAATTTGCATCTTTTGCTGGATCTCCTCGGATTTGGAGACTCCCCAAATGTCTTTTCTAATAACCTCTTTGATTCAAATTTAAGAGACTACTCACACGTGCCAGAGCGTGCTCATTACAATGTGAGGTGTGAGGACACTCATTACAATAATGAAGGGGCTAATTATCACATATTAATCCATAGAAAGGAGGCTTTTATCTCAAACTTTCCAAATCTAGTGATATCTTGAATTGCCTCTACAACTTAGCATGTCCACTGGATAGTTTTGCCTTGAACTCAATTTTGTTTTGGTTTTGAGCTCTGGAGTTTGTACATCTAAAAGCTATGGGGGGTGATAGATTGAGGATTGAGTCAAACCACATTGTAAAAATGACCTAGCTGTTATGTTTGTTTGTAGAGAAGGGATAATTCTCCCCTTCATGGAGAATATGATTGGGCACGACGAGAATGTTTCTCATCATTTTATATCCACATGGAATGAGAGGAGGGTAACTATTAATGGAATTACTTTCGAGATCAATGGGGACAATATTGCCAAAGCTACGAGGTTATCTACTGAAGGACGAAAGTGGAAGAAAACCAGTCGGACTCTGGACTAGGCTAGTCTGAACCAGTTCTTTTGACCTAGTGAGCACCTAGTTAAAAGATGAGTTGGATACAACTGTGAGAAGCTCCTGGATGTTTGGCCACATGTGTGTGCAATAGTTATGAAATATTTTACTTTGGAGGGTAGATATGGGGCTTTCTATTTTTACCATCTCCCTTTTCTTAATCATCTTCAGAACCAGGATTTCATTTCCATACCCTTTTTTCTGTTACACTCTATGGAAAGTAATGTTGTTAAAATTTTTGAAGCAAAAGCCATAGGGAAAAAAATTGTTATTTTACATTAGGGGTTGATGTACATCCTTTATAAGTTCCATTTGGCTATGTGTCCTATAAATGTCTCAATTCAACATGTTGTGATGCCCTCGTTGTCCTCGATGTTGTATTCCCTTCATGAAATCAGTCTCCTCCCTCCCTCAGGCACGGGTAGGAAGAGGTGTGTCAAAAACCCCCTTGGGATTAAGGGTTCCCCGAAGGTGTCTCCCATGACCAACTCTATTGGTAAATCAAAGAAGAAAAAAGATGATAACCATAGCTTGGAGACTAAACCCCAGAAAAAAAAAACTAAAAATTCCACCTACTAGACGGATTCAGAGGTGGAGATTATGGAAGAAGCTATCACCCCCTCCACTCCAACAAAATTGCTAAGGAAAAGGGAAAAAGGAAAATGAAAGAGCTAAGCCTTGAAGAATTTGAGGAGACTGAGAGTAATGGAGAAGATGAATCTAAGAACGACTCCTCATCCCATGTGTCGCAGAGCCTCAAATGTGACATGTCCATTTCCCCTGGGGCTAATACCAACCCTTTTACTACTCCTCCCTCACCTCAAATTGTCCATAATAATGTTGTTGTAGAAGAAATTCAGGATAAAGATACCCCTAGCCCATGTCATGCCCCAGGTGGTATCATCGACAAAATTAAACAACAGGTTGCTGGTATTGAAAGTGGCCTTCAGAACCTCAAGGTTGAAGTAGCAAGTTCTGACAAGCGTCTACATAATGTGAGTAGGTTCATGCTGAAAGTGATGTATGGTTCCACTACCACCATGAAGTATTAGTTTATAGATTTTTTTTTGTTAAGGTTAACTCTTCATGGCTTTTCCCTATGTGGCACATGTTATATACTTTTAATAGTGCTAAGACTATGAACTCTACTAGATTAGATTGTTTTACTTTACCAGATATGGGGTACCATGACTATGCTTGGTGGCCTAGTCGTAACTGGTCTTTTATTTTTAATATAAGTAGATTTAGGATGCTATTTTTTTATTTTGGCTAATATTCACTAGTTATTGTTAATGTGTTGTTAATGGTACTCTAGTGTTAATCCTTTGGGATAGTTCTTTGTTTGTACTATGGTACAACACCCCGGTTTTGCTACTTCTTTTATAAAAAAACATATGACTATTTGACATGTGATATATTTTGTATAGCCATCAATATTTGAGTTATATATTTAAAAGTATGTTAATATGTTTTTTATAGGCATCAATATTTGAGCTATATATTTAGAAGTATGTTAATATATTTTTTATAAACAAAATAAAATGTATGTGTTGTGTTGCTATGTGGTGTTTTGTGGAATGCCATTTTGTGTCATAGTTGTCTTAGGCCCAACTAGGAGAAACCATTGTTGTCTTAGGTCTAATTAGGAGAGACCATGTTAGCTCCCACCTTCACATGGTTGGCCTCGTTAGTAGAGAATATTTGAATAAATATTCTAGAAGCTAAGAGAAGCTTTATTGTAAATATTTATGTAATTTAATTAGAAACAATATTTTAAAATTTAAGTTAGTTCATGGTGAGATTAAAAAAAAGAAAAAATGAGTACAAAGGTGAAATTTTAAAAAATAAATTAATAAATTGAGTTTCATTTTCCTAGTTATTATAGTCTTTTTTAGACAAAATGTACTAGGCCTATATAAATAAATATATATTAAATAATAAAAAAGATTTAAAAATGTATATACAATTGTTCTTTAAATCTTGATTAATCTTATAACCGCTAACCCCCACAAAATTATCTCAAAAAGCTACATCTAACTATATGGAGAATCTCATCCATATTCAAAAACTACTAAAACCTAACCAGTATTCTTAAAGCCTAAAAATTAAGGATAAGAGCTTATATAAAATGGGTCATAGCACATTATCAATTGAAATTAATTGCAATCTTTGAACATACCCAAACCCAAATATGTCATTCCTACATTTCATTTAGAACATTATCAATGCCCTCATGCCCAACTTACTAAGAGTGCACACCCTCCAATTCAACCCGTGGAAGATTTGTATTATCATAATCTTGCTCCTTAGTCGTTGTAGCAACTTGGCCTAATGCAATGCTCAAGTCTAGAAGTGTTGACTACGGTTGGGGATGAATCTGCACATCACCCTGTCGACGCTCTCCTACATCTACAATTTCATGCTTGAGAATATCAAACAACACATAAACCTTTTGTTGAATTTGAAGTGTTAATTTATTACGCAATAATCTCCTATTATTTTTTAGAGTAGACTTAACATGTTGATATCTTTTTCACTCTAGTGACCTTTTGATGCTATTGTACACTACCATGTAGGCATGACCATTGAGAAGAAACTGCATTGGAAAGAGGTCACCAATATGTGTCTGCCCATTCCAAAAGTCATACTATTGAACAACCTTTGGAAGTTTTTTTTCCCTCAATATTTTTGGTTTGACTGCCTTGTGCACAATGATTTCCAATAGTGAAAGAGATTGGAGTAGATCCATGGAGTTGAAGAGGAAAATCGACAATAGCTGTGAAGGAAAATTAATCTCCTTGATTGTGGGAAAAACCTAGTCCATAAGTTCATCATTAATGTGCCCTGTAAAAGGATGTTCCCAATCTTCCACTTGCAAAAAAACTTTGTAATTCCACAATATATATTCCATATGAATTGCACAGACTAGAAGATGTAAAATCCCCCTCCTCTAAAGATGAACCTTGGAACATGGCGATCCATCGACTCCTCCCTTGCAAATTGAATCATGAAAATGAAAATAGCTTGTGAAGAGGAAATAAAACCTGTATAATCCTCGACTTCCAAGGATCCCAAAACTTAATTAGTACTTTCAATCAATACACATCTATGTTAGAAAAAATCAAGGTCCTTTGGCATGCTAGAAGTGTCCTATACGATTGCCACATAATGTGTCGTGCAAGTTGGCATACAATAGCTTTCAAATCCAACCTTATCTCAACTCCCAAACCTATAGATGTATCTTTTCACACATTTTGGGACCAATGTAGATGGATGTCAACACAAGTCATAAATACAAATTCCGTCAGCTCTAGATCAAGTCATGATTATAATGCACTTGAACATAATTACAAATTATTAAACTTGAGCCACTTGAAAGTTGGGAATTATGAAGTGGATAATCAAGGTGTAAACATAATGAGAACCTATGGAAAATACACCCTAATCATACACTTGCATCATCCATCAAATTTAATTACTATGGTTTGTATACCCTTGACACGATCCAAACTTATTACATTCGCAAGCTCTAGATATTGAAGAAGTTGGTCCATGTCAACACTAAATTCCACCTCTCCATAATCACATGCCAAATTGGCAAGTGAGTCGACCAGTTTGTTACCCTCTCTATAAGTATAGGAGATTATAAAGGTGTCTATTTTTTCAAGAAATTTCCAGGCTTGCTGCATGACATACTTGTCCTCCATTTTTGACATTCTCTTTTTTTTATTGCATCTATACTAATCAAATAGTCTCCCTCTACATACAAGTGTCAGATGCTCATTCTATTGGCAATAACAAGCCCATGAAGCAAGGCCATAGCCTTTTCCATATTATTAGTTCCTTCAATAAGTGGTATGGCATTTGCTGCAATAAGGTTTCCAACTGAATCTCTAAAACAAACTCCCAATCCTAAGACACATGGATTGCCTCTACAGGCACCATAAAAATTGAGTTTCAAGAAGGGAGGTAATGAGGCTTACCATCTAACCTCATTCCTATTAATTTTTCCCTTGGTAGCATTCATTATGGATCCATTGAAAGGAAGAGAAATGTAGAGCCAATTTTTAAGTATTTGATTGTCCCATGATGAAAAAGTGGAGGTGCAAGACTTAGTATTTTGCGCATGCACCATTATAGCTTCAGAGATTGACATTTCAATTTTTTCTTGGATACTTTATATTGATAATGATACCTTCCTGAATATACAAGAAAACTGATCAACAATGTGCAATCTAGCAAGTCTATCACTAGTGAGAGCCCAATTTTTGAGTACCAACCATAAGAAACTTCTAGCCTTTGAGGGAGCCATACTGCTCTAGTAGAACAAGTAAACTCTTTGTGGGCTCTCATGTGTAACTCTCTTTTGAAGTGCCTCATATCCTATTTTAACTGAATATTAACTTGTTTTGGATGTGGCCCAAACAATATTTTCTCTATTTCAATTAAAAAACACCAATCCCCCCTTCAAAGTCCAAGAAATCAACTTCTTTTGCTCCAAGATAATAGGTAGGTCATTTAAACTTTCTAGATTATCCTACTAGTTGACAACTCCACTGCATTAACATAATCACATAGTTTATCTCCCCATAATTGAGAGACCAGTGGTGCAACCAAACTTATCTCATTATTTAAATATAGGGGCTTGAAGCCATTCCAAGAATCAAACCATAAGTTTACATCTTCTCCATTGTGTACCTCCCAAGTAATGTAGGATGAAACTATATCCCTTGATGCAATAATAAAATCCCACACATTCGAGCCCTTTGGGGGATTAGAAATAGTAAAAATTCTAGAAGATAGTGTTGTGTCTAAATATTTAGCCTGCATCAATTTACACCAGTTAGTATCATGTTTGGAAAATATATGCCAAGCTATTTTTCCATGAAATGCTAAATTTCTATTAGCAATATCATGCAAACCTACCCCACTTCTTATTTTCAACTGTCATACCATGTAATGAAATCAATGTTACTTTCTAAGAATCATTCATGTTCCCTCTCCATAACAAATTCTTAATGATCCTTTCAATCTTCTTTACAATTTCCATTGGGGCTCTTAGGACTGCTAGAAAATAGTTAGGGACCACCACATAATTTTTTTAACAAGAAGAATACAACCTAAAAAAGAAAGCCACCCTGCTTTCCATGAGGAGATTTGGCCCTTTAATCTATCCACTATATTGGCCCAATATAGATACTTGTAATTGCCCAAAAGGAATGAGATTCCCAAATATGTAGAGGGGAATTCAACATCTTTACATCCTAAGATTTGAATGATTTTTCTTTTGACGGTTGGATTTTCATTAAATATGATCTATACTCTAGATTTATGAGGACTAATTTTATGTTTAAAAGCTTGAAAATATACATCCAATACTAACTTAATCTGCTTGACTTATGATATGTTTGCCTACCCAAACAAGAGTGTATCATCTACAAAAAGGGAGTGGATAATGGAAATGTTGGTATGAGGAATGATTGCTCCTTTCCATAGCCCCTAATTTTTTTAGCCATGATTTCCCTACTTAAAGGCTCTTCCATGATGATAAAAGAGAAAGGAGAGAGCAAATCTCCTTGTCTAACACCCAGAGTTGCCAAAAAATGTCCCTTCAATGAGCCATTTATAATGACTAAAATGTTTGCACCTTTAACACATGCTAAGACTCATTTACACCACTTGGAGGAGAAACCAAATCTCTATAACACTTTCGTCAGGAAACCCTAGTTGAACTTATCATAGGCTTTCATCATATCCAATTTGACCATACGAGAAGAGAGATAGTTATCTTTGATTGAATGCAATACTTCATGAGCAACAAGTTCTTCTTCTACAAGCTCTACCCAAAACAAAATCCCCTTGTTTCGATGAGATGAGTTTTTGGATTAAGCTCCGAAGTCTTAAGTAGATAACTTTTGAAGAGAGCTTATAAACTATGTTACATAAGGAAAATGGCCTATATACTCTGCAAATTTTTTTGGTTTCTTTGTAGATTGGGGATGAGTTCTATATTTGTTGAATTGAAATGACTCAACACTAATCTATTCTTTCGTGACTCTTTCATGGCCAATAATAAATCAAAACCCAATACATCCCAGATTTTTCAAAAGAAGAGAGTTGTGAAGCCATAAGAACCCGATGCTTTTTCAAGTGGAAGGGAGAAAACTACTTTCTTGACCTCTTCTAATGTCAATGGCCTCATGAGTGAATCATTATCCTCTCTTGTGACTAAGGAAGGAATATGTGCAAGAAGGTCTTGTTCCACTTGGTCATCAATGATATCATGGATTTGCATTGGCGCAAGTAAATTAGTAAAAAAATCTACTCCTTTCTTAATATCTTGAGCATTAGAGATTTGATTACCTGTGACTGAATTTTGAATTGAGCAAATAGTTTTTGTTTCTCTCTTGATCTGGGCTGAAGCATGAAAGTACTTAGTGTGTCTATCCCCTTCACAAAGCCACAACTCTGTGGAAATCTGCTACCAGTATATCTTCTCCCTCTCGCCTGGTTCTTCCCATGTACTTTTTAGGTCTCTTTGTTTAGCATATACATTAGCATCTAGACCTTGCTGAATAATATGCTCATGTAATTTTTCTAATTCAGTTGCAACCTCTTTTTTTGCACAAAAATATTCTTTAAGACCTGAACATTCCAAACTGAAATTTGGGATTTTATGAATTGCAATTTGTTATGAAGTTGATACATTCTAGTACCTCTTTTGAAGGGAGCACTGAATCATGAGTTTAAAATAAAAAATCAATTATTAAATGCGCTCCTTAAAAGATATATTTTTTATAATATCTTTGATTACAATAATGTTTCTTATAATTATCTTTTATTGGGTTATGTTTAATTTTTATTTCAAAAGCTTATTTATTTTATAAATAAATTTATCTCTTGTGAATAATAACATAAGACATTGCACCCATAAAAAAATAAGTCATAGCATAAAATTGATCAAAATGGACAAATCATAAATCACCTTGATGAAAACAAAATTTAAAAGGAAGTCGTGAAAGAAATTTATAGATATAATTCATATGACGTAAAACATGCCACCATAATAAAAAATTGAATATTTTGACCTCTGACATACTAACATTGTGCACAATGGTTAATCATAAATCACCCTTATAAAACAACATTTAAAAAATAATTGGAAACTCCCATTATGAATGCAATTCACATGACAATCACATTCACCTCAATTATAAAATGTCTTTTCATTTTCAACCAATAACTTTCATCACAACAAATTATAACATGTGAAACATATGACTATTTGACACGTGATATATTTTTTATAGTCATCAATATTTGAGTTATATATTTAAAAGTATGTTAATATGTTTTTTATAGCCATCAAAGTTTGAGTTATATATTTAGAAGTATTTGAGTTATATACTTAGAAGTACGTTAATATGTTAATATATTTTTTTAAATAAAATAAATTGTATGTGTTGTGTTGCTTATATGTGGTGTTTTGTGCTATGTTTTGTTGTGTTATTTTGTACAATGTCATGTTTTTTCATGGTTGTCTTAGGTCCAACTAGGAGAGACCATGGTTGTCTTAGGTCTAATCAGGAGAGACCATATCAACACCACCTTCAAGTGGTTGGCCTCGTTAGTAGAGAATATTTTAATAAATATTTTTGTAGGTAAGAGAAGCTTTATTGTAAATATTTATGTAATTTAATTAAACAATGTTTTAAAAGTTTAAGTTAGTTCACATGACATGCATGACAAGATTATAATTAAAAAAAAAACTTAATCATGGAAATAAAAAAACTTGTGAAGATGAAATAGAACTTGTATAATCCTCGACTTCCAAGGATCCAAACACTTAATTAGTACCTCCAATCAATACACAACTATGTTAGAAAAAATCAAGGTCCTTTGGCTTTCAAATCCAACCTTATCTTGGCTCTCAAGTCTGCAGATGTATCTTTTCACATATTTTGGGACCTATGTGGATGAATGCCATCACAAGTCATAAATACAAATCCCATCAGCTCCAGATCAAGTCATGATTACTGTGCACTCGAACATCACAAATCATTAAACTTGAGGCACCTAAAAATTTGGAATAAATAAGTGGATAATCAAGCTGCAAACATAATGAGAACCTGTGTGACAAGTACACCCAAATCATACACTTGCATCATCCATCAAATTTAATTACTATGGTTTGTATACCCTTGACACAATCAAACTTATTACATCCAGAAGCTTCAAATACTGAAGAAGCTGGTCCATGTCAGCACTAAATTCCACCTCTCCATAATCACATACCAAATTGGCAAGTGATTCAACCAGTTTGTTACCCTATCTATAAGTATGGGAGATTACAAAGTTGTCTATTTTTTCAAGTAATTTTCAGGCTTGCTACATGACATACTTGTCTTCTAGTTTTGACATTCTCTTTTCTCAAGATTGCATCTATAGTAAGCAAAGAGTCTCCCTCTACGTGCAAGTGTGAGATGCTCATTCTATTAGCAATACCAATCCCATGAAGAAAGGTCATAACCTTTGCAATATTATTAGTTCCTTGAATAAGTGGTATGGGATTTGCTACAATAAGGTTTCCAAAAAATCTCTAAAACAAATTCCCGCTCCTAATGCACCTAGATTGCCTCTATAGGCACCATGAAAATTGAGTTTCAAGAAGGGAGGTAATTGGGCCTTCCATCTAACCTCATTCTTATTAATTTTTACCTTGGTAGTATTCATTATGGATCTATTGAAAGGAAAGAGAAATTTCAGGCCAATTTTTAAGTATTTGATTGTCCCGTGATGAAAAAGTGGAGGTGCAAGACTTAGTCTTTTGCACATGTGCCATTATAGCTTCAGAGATTGACATTTCAATTTTTGCTTGGATATTCTGTATTGGTAATGACACCTTCTTGAATGTACGCTTATTCTTCTCCCACCACAATGATCAGATTATTATAGCAGGAATAACATACCAAATACCAACAAAAAAGGATTCCTTGTAGATCAACGGTCATGATTGGAAAATGTCCCAAAATGAAGATGGCAAGGGCATAGATAACTCAAATTTTCCAAAAATAAACTGCCAAAATTGTTGTACAAATGAACATTTTAGAAAGAGGTGATTATTGTCTTCTAAAGTGGATTGACAAAGAACACAAGAAAAATGATCGAAAATGTACAATCTAGCAAGTCTGTCACTACTGAGAGCCCATTTTTTGAGTACCAACCATAAGAAACTTCCATCCTTCAAGGGAACCATACTACTCCAGTAGAACAAGTAAGCTCGTTGTGGGCTCTCTGTGTAACTCTCTTCTGAAGTTCCTCATATCCCATTTTAACTAAATATTGACCTATTTTGGATGGGGCCCAAACAATATTGTCTCTATTTCTGTTAAAAAGCACCAATCTCCCCTTCAAAGTTTGAGACATCAACTTCTTTTTTCTCCAAGATAATAGGCAAATCATTGACGTATTCCTAGATTACCCTACTAGTTGACAACTCCATCGCATTAACATAATTACATAGCTTGTCTCCCTATAATTGAGAGACCAATGGTGTAACCAAACTTAACTCATTATTTAAATATAAGAGATTAAATCCATTCAAAGAATCAAACTAGAAGTTTACATCTTGTCCACTGTATACCTCCCAAGTAATGTAGGATGTAACTATATCCCTTGATGCAAGAATAAAATTCCATATAGTTGATCCCTTTGGGGGATTGGAAATAGTAAAAATTCTAGATGATATCGTTGTGTTTAAATATTTAGCTTTCATCAATTTACACTAGTTAGTATTAGGTTTGGAAAACATATGCCAAGCTAGTTTTCCACCAAATGCTAAATTTCTATTAGCAATATTATGTAAACCTGCGCCCCTGCCTCCCATCTTCTTTTCAACTATCATACCCTGTAATGAAATCAGTGGTACTTTATTAGAATAATTCATGTTCCCTCTCCATAAGAAATTCTTAATGATCCTTTCAACCTTCTTTATAATTGTCATTGGGGCTCTTAGGACTGCTAGGAAATAGTTAGGGACCGCTGCCAAAACTATTTTAACAAGGAGAATACGACTTGAAAAAGAAAACCACCTTGCTTTCCTTGAGGAGGTTTGACCCTTTAATATTTCCACTATATTGGCCCAATATAGCTACTTGTTATTGCCCGTAAGGAATGGGATTCTCAAATATGTAGAGGGAAGTTCAACATCTTTACATCGTGATATTTGAATGATTTTTCTTTTGATAGTCGGCTTTGCATTGAATATGTATACTCTAGATTTATGAGGATTAATTTTCTGTCTAGAAGCTTGAGAGTATACATCCAATAATAACTTAATCTTCTTGACTTCTGATATGTTTGTCTACCCAAACAAGAGTGTATCATCTACAAAAAGGGAATGGGTAATGGAAATGTTGGTATAAGGAATGGTCACTCCTTTCTATAACCCCTAATTTATTTTAGTTGTGATTTCCCTATGCAAAGTCTCTTCCATGATGATAAAAAGGAAAGGAGATTGGGGATCTCCTTGTCTAACACCCTAAGTTGCCGAAAAAGTTCCTTTGATGAGCCATTTATAATAATTAAAAATTTGGCACCTTTAACACATGATAAGACCCATTTACACCACTTGGAGGAGAAACCAAATCTCTACAACACTTTCATTAGGAAACCCCAGGTGACCTTATCATCTAGGCTTTCATCATATCCAATTTTTTGCTTTGTGAAGTGGGGATGAGTGCTATATTTGTTGAATTGAAGTGACTCAACATTACTCCATTCTTTCATGACTCTTCCATGGATAACAATAAATAAAAACCTAATACATCCCATATTTTTTGAAAGATGAGAGTTGTGAAGCCATTGGAACCCGATGCTTTGTTAGGTGGAAGGGATAAAACTACCTTCTTGACCTCTTCTAATGTAAATGACCTCATGAGTGAATCATTATCCTCTCTTATGAGTAAGGAAGGAATATGTTCACAAAGGTCTTGTTTGACTTGGTCATTAGTGATATCATGGATTTGCATTAGCGCAAGTAAATTAGTAAATAAATATATTCCTTGTTTCTTAATCTCTTGAGCATTAGGGATTTAATTTCTTGTGACTGAATTTTGAATTGAGAAAATAGTTTGTGTTGGTCTCTTGATTTGGGCTGAAGCATGAAAGTACTTAGTGTTTCTATCCCCTTCACGAAGACACAACTCTTTGGATTTCTACTACCAGTATATCTCCACCCTCTTGCCTAATTATTCCCATGTACTATTTAGGTCTTTCTATTTAGCATATACATTAGCATCTAGACCATGTTGAATAATATGCTCACGTTATTTTTCTAATTTAGCCACAACATTTTTTTGTACAAAAATATTCTTGAAGTCTCGAAAATTCAAAACTGAATTTTAGGATTTTATGAATTGCAATTTGTTATGAAATTGATACATTCTAGTACCTCTTTTGAAGGGAGCACTGAATCATATAAGTGATGAATTTAAATGAAAAATCAATTATTAAATGTGTTGCTTAAAGATTTTTTTTATAATAGCTATGATTACAATAATGTTTCTAATAATTATCTTTTATTGGGTTATGTTTAATTTTTATTTCAAAAGCTTATTTATTTTATAAATAAATCTATCACTTGTGAATAATAATATAAGCGATTGCACCCATTAAAAGAAGTCATAGCATAAAATTGTTCAAAATGGACAAAATCATAAATCACCTTGATGAAAACAAAATTTAAAAGGAAGTTGTGAAAGAAATTTATAGATATAATTCATATGACGTAAAACATGCCACCATAATGAAAAATTGAATATTTTGACCTCTCACATACTAACATTGTGCACAATGGATAATCATAAATCAGCCTTATAAAACAACATTTAGAAAACAACATTCACCTCAATATAAAATGTCTTTTCATTTTCAACCAATAAGTTTCATCACAACAAATTATAACATATGAAACATACCATTTTGTACAGGGTTTCAGGGCCCCTTCAAAACATGTTTTTCCCTCAATCAAAACATATGAAACATACGACTATTTGACATGTGATATATTTTTTATAGCCATCAATATTTGAGTTATATATTTAAAAGTATGTTAATATATTTTTAATAGCTATCAATGTTTGAGTTATATATTTAGAAGTATTTGAGTTATATATTTAGAAGTACATTAATACATGTTAATATGTCTGTTTAAATAAAATAAAATATGTGTTGTGTTGTTATGTGGTGTTTTGTGCTATGTTTTTTTGTCTTATTTCGTACAATGTCATGTTGTGTCATGGTTGTCTTAGTCCAACTAGGAGAGACCATGGTTGTCTTAGGTCTAATTAGGAGAGACCATGTCAGCACCACCTTCAAGTGGTTGGCCTCGTTAGTAGATAATATTTGAATAAATATTCTTGTAGGTAACATAAGCTGTATTGTAAATATTTATGTAATTTAATTAGAAATAATATTTTAAAGATTTAAGTTAGTTCACATGACGTGTGTGTGTGAATTTTGTACCTAGCTGTAGACACAACACTTCAGTAAAACATTAGAGGTTAGCAAAAACCGAAATCTGCAATGAAATGGAAACTAAACTAACCAGGCAATTTACTGCCTTCTAATAGGTGCGAGTATGATATTCTCAGATTGGACCGAGATCAGTGACCTTGACGACACCTAAACGAAGGATTTGAATGTAGAATCTAGATATGAAATGAATGCAAATTAATCTGTATTTTTGTATTTTCTATGCAATTATGATGAAAGAAACTGATATGAATCTATTCTAGATGAAAAATAATATGATATGCAATTGATCTAAGAATTGATATGCTAAATGATATGAATGCTCAAAAACAATGAAAATCTCACAACAACCTTGATTCGTGAAGATGAATTCTTCGATCACCAATTCGCTAGCGTGAGGATGCAATTCGTGGATGGATCCATATGAAGAGCTAAAGCCTTGATTTTATAGAAATCCAGGGCTTTGGAGGTGCATGGGAAAATCCATAAATCACTCTTGATGAACTTAGGTTGATTTTTGAGTTATTAGGAAATCAGATATAATTAACTCACAAAATCATGCAAATCATGCAAGAACAACTTTTTAACTTGAATCCGAAGTTGAGATCATCTTTCAACTCAAAAATAGATGTTGAGTTTCTAAAAGTTAACAACTTGCATTGATTTCTTGATTTTAAGTTTAACTACTTTTTGAATGTGCACAATTAATTATAAATTAATTAAATAAATAAAGTGATTTATCCTCAACTCAATTGATTCTTGAATTAAAAATAATTGATTTATGGGTTAATCAATTATTAAATCAAACTTTTATTCAAAAACTATATTATTGAATTTGGCAATTGACATTAATTAATTAAATAAGAATTTAATCAATTAGTTATAGGATATTTGATTTATTGTCAAAATTTAAATAATACAATTTAGGGATAAATGTAATTAAATAATTAAGTGGCAGTATTAAATCTAATTAATTAAATATTCAGAATATTCAATTAATCAAACTTTAGGATAAATAAGATTTATCGCCAAATAATTATTAAATTAAAGATAATTAAGATTAAATAGGAATATTGCTAGGAATATTCCCCGATGCAGAATTAAGATAAAATCAATTAGGATTCAATAATGTGCAAATGTGTCTTAGGTTAGGACTTTGATGTCGATTTCGTTCGATTTGAGGATGTAGGAGGTTAATGAACCTATAGCCCATTTTTGGGGTATTACATTTTGCCCCTCTT
The DNA here is from genome assembly GCA_027943335.1 of Chamaecyparis obtusa. Lineage (NCBI taxonomy): Eukaryota > Viridiplantae > Streptophyta > Pinopsida > Cupressales > Cupressaceae > Chamaecyparis > Chamaecyparis obtusa. The sequence continues at coordinate 2,552,258 of BSBK01001547.1, forward strand.
TGAATTACTATGCGAAGCGCAATGGTTCAAAGATAGTCTATGTATGATAAATATGTATGAGATTGATTTGAAAGATGAACCGATTCCAAGACAGAAACTGATTGAAAGATTTGAAGATGCTAGGTCCTGAATGACCAAAGATAATGTTAACTGTAACAACAATGAACTGATGATTACGAAGAAGTGTCAAAATGCCTAATTCTCAACCTTATGATTACGAAGAAGTGAGTGACTGATTCCAGAACTGATTGTCAATAAGAATCACATTGGTATCACATTTGAGCCCTTTAGTTACGAAGAACCAAGGAAATAACACTAATGAACCGATGGTTACGAAAAAATTGATATAGTTTACAAGATAGATTAGGATACCAGATTGATATGGATCTCGATGAATCTGATATGCCCCAAGTGATGATAGATTTTTGATGAGTCAGCAACTAGACATGGTTGTTGTCTTGATTACTGAGGAAAGATTGATTACAGATTTAGATTTACAGACTTGAATGATGTGTAATACCATGCCCCCTTAGGGATAAAAATTGAAATCTGATAAGAAAAGTCAGCGTTATAGTTTAGAAGCATGTTAACTGATTCAAGAATTGGTTATACATGTTCGAGAACACGTTCTATATCATTTAGAGGTCCAAAAGATCAAGTTTGACTAGGTTAAACCATGAGTTGACCATAGTTGAAATTTTGGTAGTTTGATGTAAGATAATCAGTTAAGTTGAATTCTAGATGTCTTTGATGATTGAAGGGCGATTATGCAAGCAGTGGACCGTCCTAGGTCCAAAAATTCTAAATCATGATTTTGACATAGTAAATGATCTTAGATTTTGATTTTGATCCCGAAAATGGGTTCAGAACGTCGAAATTAGCTAGGGGTGCAATTTTCATGAAAAATGGAGCACTTTTGAAAATTAGGTCAAAATCATTTTCATTTCATTATTCACCTTTTGACTTTTGAAACCTTGTGGAGCCCCCTAAGCAAGAAAATGGTAGAAATGAAGGTACCTGTCAGTCTAATTGATTTGAGTGCAGCCAGAGATACCAAAGACCTCGACAGTATGGACATTCGGTAGGTGGACCTCTGTGCCTCTCTAAAAATTCAATTTTTGCACATTTGTAGCATGTTTAGATCATTTTTCGTACGCTTTTAATTTTCAATTTTCACATGTATGAAAACTCGTATGACTATCCTCCGTGACGTGTACGACTTTCCAATTTAATTTCCTTTGTTGTATGAGAACCCCCTGAAACTTGTATGATAAGGGCCCAAATGTCGTACGACATTTCATCGAGTCCCTCCTCTGTCATACGGGAAGCCTTGCAAACTTGTATGACTATGCTTTGTCGTATGATACCTTGTAGAAACTCGTACGAGTTTCAGTGCCAGTCTGAATTATCGTATGAAAAACAGTGAGGTTAAAACTCCTTCTTAGGTCAAATTTTTTGATTTTTTGATTCCTTAGGCTGATTACTGAGCATTTAATGTACCTCCTGTAATAGTGAACTATCAAATTCCTACACTGTTAGCCTATCTTTCAACCAAATTACTGATAGGATTTCCAGATGTTCATTTTCGTATCTCTCATCTGGTGACACAGAGATTATGTGTTTCACTTCCCGACCCCATGAGGGTACACCTTGCTACTTATGGATTTGAGTTTCTGATTCATTTACCTGAGATTAGGGTAAACCATGGTCTTTTGACTGCGTTGATAGAGAGATTCCATTCAAAGACGTAGACATTTCATTTACCCACTGGAGAGCTCACTGTGACTCCGAAGGATGTTTATAGGATTCTACATATTCCGTTCCATAGTAGTTAGCGGTCGAAGTATGTGAGTTCTGGGCACTCAGGTCTGCATGCCTTTAGATGTCTTTTTGGAGACAATACACAGTTGACATGATCTATTTCTTGGGAGACTCTAGTACAATGCTATGGATAGTCTCACAAACTGGAGTGCATTATTGCCAAGATGATCCGCGGTATCATCATGTCTGACTATCAACAAAATGGTCTTTTGATGGGCTAGGCCTCGATGGTGGCATGACTAATGGTGACTACTTCTGAGCTAGCCTAGGGTCAGTGTCTTTTAGCACACATGTTTTCAGAGATGCACGAGATTGTGTATCAGGATAGTAGGACTTTTGCTTCTAGTGTGTTGGTATTATAGATATGGGCCTGGGAGCATATCCCAGTGTTGAGACCTGTTTGTCAGTCACAGTGGCAACCATAGGAGCCAGTTATATATGTCTATTCTAGTTACGTCACACAGGTGAACATGGGCCACGTAGAGTATTGGAGGTGATGCCTCGATGACATGACATATGTACGATGGAGGCCTTATTTAGAGATTGAGGCTTGGCCCACAGCAAGAGAGTAGTTCAGTTATTTTTGTCAGAGTCGTGTGCTGTTTGGTCAATCACCTTCTACATTAGAATGATTTCTCATTACCAGAATTTGGCATCAGTATGGATGAGTGCAGGATGCACTAGAGGATTACGTCGCTTATGCTTGCATAGTGTGTGAGATCAGACTTGGATGGACCGCCAGGCTTACATATTCTTTATGTTCATAGGAGTATAGTGGTATTATTGGTAGAGACTGGGACTACCTTCCATAGGTTGTAGATGTCAGGGTTACAAATGGGTTTATTGCATGGCTTGATGATCATCTCATTCACAGATTTTCTGATCCTACCGAGCTGATACCCTCCATGGAGGAGGTGATGGATGTCACAGGGGCTCCCATGAGACAGGATCTGAGACCCACATAGGTACCTATTTTATAGCCCACACCTTTGAGACCCAGAGCTATGGCTCTATAGAGACTAGCTGGACAGATGAGGCCCCCTCATCCCACTAGTTCTATAGTAGGTAGGTCTATAGGTGCATAGAGACGGACTAGGGGAGAGAGCGGTACTTTAGGTAGTGTTGGTACTGCTGAGGAGGTACTTATAATGGAGTAGGTTGTAGGTGGTGATTCTGATCCCTTATAGGATGATACTGGTTTTGATCTTGGTGCAGAGGTTAGATGCCATAAGGTGCAGAGAGCTGAGACCACCGAGCATCCTGCTATAGATGCTAATATGCCAACGGAAGATGCTGATCCTAGTGTTCTACTGACTACATAGGAGATTGTGAGGAGACTCAGGGTACAGGTCAGGGACCTAAAGATGTGTAGTGCTCGCTAGGAGGAGAGGTTTCTAGAGGTAGATAGACAACACACTGAGCTTCGGGGTGAGGTTCTGAGATTATAGGTAGAGGCTATTCATCAGATCTCCAGACTTGCCTATTATGTTTCTACATATTATGCTGTGGTACCACTTGATTAGAGAGTTCCTTTGTACTCTAAGTATATGCTAGCATTAGAGGGAGTGAGAGCACCTAGAGCTGAGGCAGTGCCAGATGCACCACCACCACCTCCACCAGATGGAGAGGATTAGACCGACAACTAATCTGTCATGATATTCTGATATTTTTGTTGCTCTTTTGATATTGATACTATTTTGACTGCTAATAGCTCACATGAGCCCATTATTTTGTACATTGTGCTAGTAGTGCACCCCTGACTATTTTGAGTTTTATGATATATATATGAAATTGAGATTTTGGTTATGACTTCCTTTGTACTTGTCATGTTTTTGATGTATGATGATATCATGTGATGCTTATGCTATGAGTAGTGTAGAATGTATGTATGGATTTATGCAATGTAATGATTTCTTTCATATGTATGGATGTGATGCCTATGCATTTGATTATGAAAAGATGTATTTATGATTTATGCTTATGCACATGGATGTATTGTAATGCAATAGATGGTTATGATATGAAATGTAAATGCAACGATACACATGATATGTTTGGCAGGAATTGATGAAGACAAGTACTCAGTCTTATGTCAAAAGTATGTTTAACCCAGGAGGATAACTGCTTGTGGTTCCATGAAGAGACCTTCGAGTTAGGTTTCAGCTCTTGTGAGATTTGAAGAGGTGATTAAAGAATCATTTAAGCATTGAAGTTTATCTAGCCATTTGTGAGATCATGCAAACATGCAAAATGCAAAGAGACATGTAAAATGAAATGCAACCTAAGACCTAGGACCTAGTCACTGATCATGTGTCAGTCATTTTCATCATTGAATTTTTAGGTAATCGGATAAATCAATACAATGCCCACTAGTTATGAAACCATAAACATATGAATATCGATTTGTATGCTCAAGAATCAATACAACACCCACTGGTCAAACAACCATGGACATATGCATAATGATTTTATTTTCAGAATGTTAGATTAGATATAAGCACCAAGGCACAAACGCCAAGATGACCTGAATATCATGTCCATTTTGATATTGCAATTTGTATAAGCATCAAAACATAAACATCATGATGACCTGAATATGCCTTACGGTCAAACACATCAAACAGTCAAGAGATCATTCTAAATCTAATGTGAATTACCTGTAGTGACCCTTTATCATTCACATCCTTAGGTAAGATTGCGTTTCATAGTAGGAGAAAGAAAGCACTCAAAAAGACAATAGTTAGATCAAACTTCCTTGAATTTTTCAGGTATCAATGGTTGAGGTACGCATGGCCATCCAATTTGAGATAGAGGCTCTTACAGACGAACACCATTTCAATCCAGAATTTCAAAAGTTGTTAGATTTTCACATACAAGCAGAAGACAAAGAAAAGATTATGCCCCCAGTCATCACTCTCTAAATCCTGTAAAGGACATCATCGAAGAGCTCGAAGGGACACAATATGAAAAAATTTCAATGCGAATCAGTAAGCATACAAGGAGGTAAAAGCATGTAAAAAGCATAGATTGTTTTCAATTTGTGTTTGATTGCATTGTTGTAGATGCAAAATCCTTTCTGGAGAGGAGACAGACAGATAGACTCAGATGAGGCTTCAAAGGACTCTGACTAGATATGACACATCGAAGATACATTGGAGGCCATAGGATATGACATTGATTACCTCCAAGTTTTAAGTATTGATAGGATACAGATGCTTGAGCTGATTGGTGTATAGACTGACTTATTGGAAACTGGAAGTGCAGAAACAAACCGGGAGATATGTACAAACTAAAGCAAGACTGAAAGATGGGAAAGACCAAGATTGCACTGATAGATGGAGCATTTTTGAAACAAGTGGCACCTATTTGCCAGGTTTTCACCATCTTGGTAGAGATTCTATTTTTGCTACCAAGGCGCCTGTTTCCAGGTTTTCACCAAGGCACTTTTTCTTTTTCTCATTTTTTTTGTTTTTCTCATTTTTCTCATTTTTTTATATTTTTGGTATTTTTAAAATTTTTTTGTGAATCATCAAGGTGCCTATTTCTAGGTTTTCACCAAAATGTTCATTTTTTCAGGACTTTTCCAAATTTTAAGATTTTTTCAAGACATTTTACCATAGACTAAATGCCTCAGGCATAGAATTTCTTCAAATGGAGAACATTGATTGGTTCTCGGAGCTGTTCTCCTCCAGTCATTGAGAGTTGATAGGCACCAGAGCCAAAAGTAGCAATGATTGCAAAGGGACCCAGCTAGTTGGGTTCAAACTTCCCCTTGCTCTCTCTATGTGATTGATTTTTAGGATTCTCTCTCAAGACTAGATCACCAACCTAAAATTCTCTGTGTCTGACTTTCTTGTTGTAGCCTCTAGACATTCTCTTCTGATATAATTTGAGATGATCATACACTGCTTGTCTACACTCATCTAGTAGTTCAAGTTCTTGCAACCTAGACACTCTATAGTCATCATTAGTTACTAGACCATGCATTTTGATTCTTAGTGATGGGATTTCAACCTTAATAGGCAGTACTGCTTCAGACCCATAAACTAAAGCGAAAGGTGTAGCCCCAGTGGGCATTTTGATACTTTTTTTGTAGGCCTAGAGAGCTGGATTGATCATGAGATGCCAATCTCTTCCTATTTTATTAAATGTCCGATGCAAGATTTTCAATAGATTCTTGTTAGAAGCCTCTGCTTGTCCATTCCCTTGAGGATAGTAGATAGAAGACCAATGTTGTGTAATCTTGAATTTGGCACATAAATCATCTAGGTCTTTGTTTTTGAATTGTCCACCATTATCTGTGATTATGGAATGAGGGATCCCATATCTGCATATGATATAGTTCAAGATGAACATAGATATTTGTTTCCCAGTTGCTTATGTTAAGGGAACTACTTCTATCCATTTTGTGAAATAGTCCGTAGCTGTTATGATATGGGTATGTCCATTAGAAGAATGAGGATGTATGGATCCTATAAGATCAAACACCCATTGGTGAAAAGGCCATTGTGTAGTAAAGGGAATTAGATCTTTCCTTGGAGCATGAATTAAGTTACCATGTACTTGGCACTTTTGACAGTTCTTAGCAAACTTGATGGCATCTTTCTCCATTTTAGGCCAATAGTACCTAGCCCTAATAAGATTTCAAGCTAGTGTTAAACCATTCAAGTGTGACCCACATATACCCTCATTGACTTCCTCTAGTGCACATCGAGGCTCTTCCTATTCTAAATATCTAATTAGTGTACCATCTAGACCTTGTTTGTAAAGATCGTGACCAATGATGACATACCGAGATGCATTTCGGATAAGATATCTTTTCTCATGACAATTGATGGTTTCAGGAATGATTTGGTCTTGGAGATAGGAGAAAAGGTTTTTGTATCAGGATGAATCATGACCAACAACAGTGTAGATCATGCAAGTTTTAGGTGAATCATATGCATGATAAGATAGTGCTTCCACCAGGAACTCGTAGTGTAGCTCATGTTCAGGCTGTTGTACTAGAGTAGATAGTGTTGCCATTGCATCGACAGCCTCATTCTCTATTCTAAGTATTTTCTCAAATGTGATAGATATGAATTATTTAGTTTGATCATCTACCATTCTCTTGTGTGGAACAAGATTTTCATCCTTAGTTTGATACACATCATTGACTTGATGGATTACAAGTTGTGAGTCTCCATGAATGTGTAATTCTGTTACTCTCCACTCAATTGCTATTTTCATGCCATTAAGAAGGGCTTCATATTCAATAATATTGTCTGTGCAAGGAAACTTTAATCTAAATGCTTTAGGTATGGAGTATCCTTGAGGAGTAATAAATAATATGCCTGCTCCTGATCTATTCTATGTATAGGAGCCATCAAAGAACAATTTCCATTCTCTAGAAGAAAGATTCATGATAGAGGAATCTGGGAATTCCATGTGCATTGGTGTATCATCAAACATAGGTATATCAGCCAATTGATCTGCAATTACCTATCCTTTGAGAGCTTTTCTTTCAACATATTCAATGTCAAATTCACTTAAGAGCATGACCCATTTAGCTAATCTACCTGTGAGGGAAGCTTTGCTTAGTAGGTACTTTAGTGGATCAATCTTGGCTACCAAATGTGTGGTATGAGTTAACATGTAATGTCTTAGTTTCTGTGATGCAAAGATCATAGTTAGACAAGCTTTCTCAATCATTGAATAGTTCTTCTCATATGCTACCAATGTTCTACTAATATAGTATATAGCTCTTTCCTTTTTGTTCTCATCATGTTGTGCTAGCAATGCCCCCAGTGATGTATTTGTTGTGGAGACATATAAGATCAAAGGCTTCCCTTGAACAAGAGGCATCAAGATAGGAGGATTTGATAGATACTTCTTGATATGGTTAAAGTTGTTCTCACATTCTTCATTCCATGCAAATGTCACACCTTTATGTAATGTTTTTGTAAAAGGCTATGATATGTCTGCTAGCTGAGATATGAAGCGTCTGATAGATTGAACTCTTGCTTGCAATGTTCTCATTTGATTGATGGTCTATGGGGGTTGTATGTCCATTATAGCCTTTACTTTAGCTAGATCAACCTCAATGCCTTTCTTTGAAACTATATATCCTAAGAGCTTTCCAGAAGTGACACCAAAAGCACACTTCTTAGGATTCAGTCTGAGACTAAATTTTTCCATTCTGTCTAGTATCTTTCTTAAGTCATTTAGATGTTCAGCTCTAATCATAGATTTTGCTAAAGTATCATCAACATAATCCTCCATAGTCCTATGCATCATGTCATGAAAAATTGATGTCATAGCTCTTTGATATGTGGCACCAACATTTTTAAGCCCAAATGGCATAACATTCCAGAAAAAGGTACCCCATGCACATGTGAAAGCAGTTTTCTCTTGATCCTTTGGAGAAATTTTGATTTGATTATATCCAGAAAAACCATCCATTAAAGAATACATCTCAAAACCCGCAGTCATGTCCACTATCATATCAATGTTAGGTAGTGGAAAATCATCCTTAGGGCATGCTCTATTTACATCTCTAAAGTCTGTGCACACTTTGATTGATTTATCTGGTTTTGAAATAGGTACAATATTAGAGATCCATTCTACATAATCAATAACTTAGATGAATCCAACTTTTAGTAGTTTCTCTAATTCAGCTTTTACCAAGAGTGCAACATGAGGATGCATCTTTCTCAATTTTTGTTTAACCGGTTTTACTCCAGGAGCAATAGATAGATGGTGCATAATAAGATCAGGATCCAACCCTGGCATATCAGAGTATTTCCATGCAAAGTTGATCTTCTTTTCTATTAAGAATGTTGTAAATTTTTGCTTCTCTTCTTCTGATAAAGATTGTGTTACATGGATCAACTGTGGTTCCTCTATTGTTCCCAAGTTGATAGATTGAGTGGGCTCAATTAGAACTAGAGATCTATCTTGTAAATGACTCAAAAGGACATCAAATATCTCATCCTTAGGCACCTCAAAGAGATTTTCACCTTCGGATACATCTTTTATTTTTACTTTTGTAGGTTTTGAGACTGCTACAAAGTGGTTTTTACCCTCAGAACTCCTTTTCTTTTTATTCTTATTCTTATTTTTGAGACTAAGATACTTGATGTCCAACACCTTCATGCTAATGCTCAGTTCACTGATGGAAGTCCTCATAGGCTCAACTGCATTTAGGTAGCAAGCAAGGGCATAGTCATTCGGGAAGGTATAAATACCATAGCTTGGATTTGTGGAGGTTTGATCAAGAAGGTCAGGATATTGGATAGTCAAAGTGGGGAAAGATTGGGAGATAGTGTTTATGGATATGGATCTGTCATCATTGGTCCTAACCTGACACTTGAGTTTGAAGGTGATATTACAACTTAAGACATTCAATTCATGAATAGGATCAATGTCATTGTGGGAGTCCACTTCAGCCATCGGTGGATCAAACTCGTTAAGTACATTACTTCACTCTAGACTTATGTTGGGTTTAGGTGCATATTGGTGAATAACATCAACATGTTTTTCTATAATAAGCTCATCTGGTTCTGGAATGGCTCCACATTCATAGTGATTTGATTCATCTTCCATTTCTTCCTCTAGACCTCTAGGAAATCTAAGAACATGAGTAAAGTCAGGATGAATACTCCAAGAAGGGTTTCCCTCAGATTTTGATTTGAATTCATACTCATGGGAATCTATCTCAGAACACTACCACCTTCCTCTTTGTTTGTTTGATTGTCTTTGAGATTAGCTGGTTCTTGTGGTGTAACTATCCCTTGCTTTATAGTAGGTTCTTGTGTTTCTACCACATTAATTCTTTTTGTTGGATCATCTTCAACATCAAGGAGGTCTTTTATTTCTTTGGGAAAATGCTCATAAGGAATGAGATCAACAGTGGTGTCTAAATCATCACTATCAGATTATCAGTTATTTCTCCCTTTAGTTGATTCGCTATAGAGGGCTCAATCTATTCTAATACATGTGGGGAATTCTTGCTAAGACAAAATGTTGTAAATATAGATGGAGTAACTGAGAGGGGGGGGTGAATCAGTTAACCACAAAAATATTACCACAGATCCCTTAGATGTTTTATTAAATCATTTATTGTTGTTATACTAAAAACTTAGTTATTGCAGTGAGTATTAATTATAACTATTCTTAAGCATTCATCAGTGATTAACATACATGAATAAAGAAAGTATCATGAACACAAGAGACACTAGATTTAACATGGAAACCCAATATGGGAAAAACCACCAATGTAACTAGTTACTATTTTTCACTCTTCTGAAGTGAGCCCTATTAGGAGCCAACCCAGTTAAAGGTTACAAAACACACTGTTAGGTGTGACCTTGTTAGAGGATTTAATCACCCTATTAGGAGTGGCCTTGTAAGAGGTTTTGAAACAATTCAATAGAACTATCACCTTGTTAGAGGATTTTCAAAATGGCTGTTAAACCGACTCGGTTAGGAGATTTTGAAATCACTACTACAATGGTAAGAAAGTAACAATGAAGTGACCTGAATAATGATGCAACTGAATTACTGATTACAGATCTCTATTTTGCTTCACTAGATCCTTCCTGATCAAATATATCTCTGCTGCTCTTCAAGGATATCTAATCATCCTTCAAAATTTTCTCACACTTTTCTTCTTTTCACTTACACACACTTTTAAATTCACAACTTGACCTTCTATATATACCATTCAGATTGTCCATTCAGATTGTCAAGTCAGCACTAATAACATTACTAATCATTACAACAGTCGGCTGGAATAAACAAACTTTATTTCTCAAAATAAAAAATTCCTTCACTGGGCCGACCTTGCTCGGTAAACACTAATCCGAAGAGATTTCCTTTGGTGACCGAGAGAACTCGGTAAGCATTGTGAATTCTGTAACATCCTTTGGAGACCGAGTGAACTCGGTAAACACTAACTTTCCTTTGATAACTATGGAAGCTCGGTTAACACTATTTTCTACCATATTTTTCTTTGACGCCCGAAATATCTCGGTAGATACTAAAAACTGCCTGCAATCGACTGAGCTCGATAAATACTAGGAACTGCTTTGCTGACTGACTGAGCTCGGTAAATGATATGACATTTGTGTGACATCAAAGACAACACACAATTAATCCAACAATCTCCTTCAGACAATTGTATCCAACAATCTCCCTCTTTGGCATTGATGGCAACACAAGATGTCATAGCACAATGAAATTTCATAGAAAACATAGAGTAAGGAACATATCCTTAGCTTCATTCTGATTCTCATCTATGAGAACTCCCTCTGTCAGCAAACTTCTCTTTTTGACTGAAAAATCTCCAAGAAAACTCTTAGAAATCTTAAGAAATTTCTTGAAGTATGACAACAAACTCTCCCTCTTTGACAACACATGCCAAAGACAACACATACCAGGTGAATAGCAATGTACCTTGAGTACTGATTCATATGCAATGATTCCTTGACTAAGCTGTATCAACTGACTGATCTTCAATATGCTTTGGTTGATGCATCACTAAAACTTCATTTAGTGAGCCTCAGATAGGGGAATGACCCCTAACTTACCTCTTAGATACAAGAATGCATCCTTAGGTAGTGGCTTGGTGAATATATCTACAATTTTTTCTTTTGTATGAATATATTCCGATCTGATTTCCTTGTCCTACACCAATTCTCTGACAAAGTGATATTTTATAGCAATGTGCTTGGTTTTGGAATACATTACTGGATTCTTTGAAATATTTATTGCACTTGTATTATCACAAAATATAACAACTGGTTCTTTGATCTCAACCTTCATGCCTTCCAATAACTGTTTAAACCAAACAATATTAGAGCAATTTACTGCTGCAGCAACATATTCTGCTTCTGCTATGGATTGGGATGTGCAATTTTTCTTTTTACTAGTCCAAGATACCAACCTCTTGCCAAGAAAGAATGCTCCACCACTTGTACTCTTTCTATCATCAATGTTTCCTGCCCAATCAGCATCAGTAAACACTTTTAAATCCAGATTGCCTCCAAATTTATACCACAAGCCATAATCTTCAGTTCCTTTCAAGTATCTCAAGATTCTTTTGATTGCCATCATATGATTTTCTCTAGGTTTTGCTGAGAATCTTGCTACAATACCAACTGCTAAGGCAATATTAGGCCTTGTATGAACTACATACTGTAATTTTCCAATCATTGATCTGTATAAGGTTTGATCTACTTCTTTTGAATCATCATCTTTTGTAAGCTTTAGTCCTGTACACATGGGTGTACCAATTGGTTTTGCATCTTCCATACCAAACTTCTTAAGTATTTCCTTGATGTATTTAGACTGAGTAATGTAGATACCATTCTTGCTCTGCTAAATTTGAAGACCAACAAAAAACTTTATTTGACCAAACATAGACATTTCAAACTCTTTGTTCATTTGCTCTGAAAATTCTTTGCACTGATCATCATTACCTGTAAACACAGTATCATCCACAAATATTTCTACCAAAACAATTCTATTATCTGGTCCTTCTTTGATGTATAAACTATTGTTATCATTAGCTCTTTTGAAACCAATCTGAATAAGATAGTTATGTAATCTTTCATACCATGCTCTAGGGGCTTGTTTCAGACCATACAATGCTTTGTGTAACTTGCAGACCATATCCTTTTTGTCTGGATCAACAAAACCTTTAGGTTGCTCAATGTAGACTTCTTCATCAAGAATACCATTGAGAAATGCAGATTTTACATCCATCTGATATACCTTAAATCATTTATGTGTTGCATATGCAAGTAGAGTTCTTACACCTTCTAATCTTGCAACAGGAGCAAAAGTCTCTCCATAATCTATACCTTCTTCTTGAGAATACCCTTTACACACTAATCTAGCTTTGTTTCTAGATACTTGACCATCTTCATTCAGCTTGTTTCTGAATACCCATTTTGTTTCAATTACATTTTTGTCTTTAGGCCTAGGTACAAGAGTCCATGTCTTTTTTTTCTCTATTTGTTCTATTTCTTCATTCAAAGCCTCAATCCAACTTTCATTTTCCAATGCATTTTTAATATTTCTAGGTTCAAAATCAGCAAGTAAACATGTACCTTTCAGTTTACTTCTTGTCATAGTACCATCAGATTTGTTTCCAATAATATGATTTGGTGTATGATGCTTCTTGACATACTTGGCCAATATAGGTTCCTTTCATCTTGAATGAGTTATATTGTCATTTTCTTGAATTTCATCTTCAGGTTCAGTTTGCTCGGGCTTGGTAGATATTTGCTCGGTAGCTTCAGGCTGAGACTCAGTTTCTTGTGACTCGGTTACTATACTGGGCTCGGTAGATGCAATTTACTTATTGACAAATGTGTTTGGCAATGTATCAAGTTCAATGTAAACAAATATTTTGTAATCCTCTAGTTCCTTTTTGCTTTCTTCTTCAGTCTTTTCTGCAAACTCATCAACTTTCACATGTGCACTTTCTATGATTTTGTGAGTAGACAAATTCAGACATCTATATGCTTTACTTTTGTAAGAATATCCCAAAAATATTCCTTCATCACTTTTTACATCAAATTTTCCTTTTCTAGATTCTTTTAAGATGTAACATTTACCACCAAATACTTTCAGGTAACTTACATTAGGTTTATAGCCATACCATAACTCATAAGGAGTTTTGAATGTGTCTTTCCTCAATTGTACTCCGTTCAAGGTATGAACTGCAGTGCTAATAGCTTCCTTCCAATATTTCATAGCAATTTTATTTTCAATCATTAGAGTCCTTGCACAATCCATGATGGATTTGTTCCTTCTTTCAACTATTCCATTCTGCTCAAGAGTTCTTGGGGCTGATACCTGTCTTTTGATTCCTCTTTCAATGTAGAAATTATTGAATTTATGGGAGATGAATTCACCACCTCTGTCTGATCTTAAGCACTTCATTCTTTTTCCTATTTCCTTTTCTACTCTTGCCAAATACCATTTGAATTTCTCAAATGCTTTTGATTTTTCTCTTAAATACATAACAGTCATCATTCTAGAGTAATCATCAACAAAGAGAATAAAGAATTTTTCTCCAGTATAGCCTTCAATTCCAATAGGTCCACATAAGTCAGTATGCACAATATCCAAAATATCTTCAGACTAATAGTTTTTAATTTTAAAGCTAGTCTTTCCCATTTTACCAATCTGACAATTCTTGCATAGACCAACATCAGGTTTCTTCAAAGTAGGAATACCTCTTACTTTCTTGAATTTACTTATTTTCACCATATTATCAAAATTTACATGACATAACCTTTTGTGCCATAACCAAGTTTCTTCAATTTGAGCAATAAAACATGAGCATTCACCAAGATCAAGATAAAATAGGTTACCTTTGGTTTGTTTTCCTAAACCAATCAATTTTCCTTTGTCATCCAGCAGTCTTGCTTTGCCATTCATGAATTCAACCTTGAATCCAATGTTGATTAGTTGTGCTACACTTAGAAGATTATGCTTTAGTCCTTCAACCCAATATGCATTATCACATATAAGTTCTTTGGTTAATGAAATTCATCCTCTTCCTTTTATACAACAAGGTTCATTGTTTCCAAACCTTACATTACCACCATCATAGTCTTCAAGGTGTTCAAAATTTGTTCTATCACCAGTCATATGATGTGAGCATCCACTATCTATAATCCATGTATCATCTTTGCTTATATGAGAGATAAGTGCCATCTCATCTTCATCATCATCAGATTCATCTTTTACAGCAATGAAGATAATTTCTTTTTCACTATCATCAGAATCCTTAGCCAAAAAACATGTTTTCTTACCTTTATCCTTGAATGACTTGAAATTCTTCTTGCCATTGTACTTGTGACCTTTTTTCTCATCCTTGCTTTGCTTGTCTGGGCACCTAGCTGCAATATGACCAATTTCTTCACATGAAAAATAGATTAAAGGAGTTTTACCTTTGTATTTACCTCTACCTCTAGTATATTTCTTTGCAAGTAATGCTTCAATAACTTCAAGATCACTATCTGAACTTTCCTCCGATTCTTCTTCACTTTTTGACTGGATTTTCTTACCCTTCTTAAGTGAAAGTTTGGCCTCAAATGTTGATTCAATATTTTTAGAAGTTGGAACATAGTTTTCATAGCTATCTAATTCAAAAGCTATCAACCTTCCAACTAAGGCATCCAAAGTTATATTGTGATTTTGTTCACATCTTCTTTCTTGAATAGCAGATACTCTTATTGCATAGATAGGAAGCAATGTTCTAAGAACCTTACTTATAACAGTTTCATCATCAATTTTTCCTCCAGAAGCTCTGATTGTACTAACATTGACCTTGATCCTTTCAACATATTTTGCAATTTTTTCATCTTCTTTCATCTTCATCTGATCAAACTGTCCTCTTAGGCTTTCTGGTTTGGCTCTCTTCACATTGTCATCACCACCATAAATTTTCTTCAGCTTGTTCCACATTTCATAAGCAGTTGTGCAGTCTTTGATCTCATCAAATTCTTCATAGCTAAGAGTTGATGCAATGTCTATCATCATGGTGTTATGGTTCTTTTTCTCTGCAATGTCTTCAACAGTTAATGTGCTAGTAGGAACTGTATATTCTTGATCAACATATTTGCATCTTGAATCGCCAATGGAAGCCAGATGAAGTCTCATGAGACCTTGCCAAGCTAAAAAGTTATCTATGTTAAGCCTTGGAATTTCTCTCTTGTAAGACATCCTGATCTTTAGCTTAGGTCCTTGAAACCCTTCCTGTAAGCACCAAAAGCTTTGATACCAATTGTTGGAAATATAGATGGAGTAACTGAGAGGGGGGGGTGAATTAGTTAACCACAAAAATATTACCATAGATCCTTTAGATGTTTTATTAAATCATTTACTACTATTATACTGAAAACTTGGTTATTGCAATGAGTATTAATTATAACTGTTCTTAAGCATTCATCAGTGATTAACATACATGAATAAATAAAGTATCATGAACACAAGAGACACCAGATTTAACATGGAAACCCAATATGGGAAAAACCACCAATGTAACTAGTTACTATTTTTCACTCTTCTAAAGTGAGCCCTGTTAGGAGCCAACCCGGTTAAAGGTTACAAAACACACTGTTAGGTGTGACCTTGTTAGAGGATTCACTAATACATTTGGGGTGAAATTCCGATGGCAATTTGCGATGGCAGGGAAATGTCATGCGGTTTTGGCTTTTTTTTTTTCAAATATAGCCCGACACCATCGCAATTGCGACGACAATACATTTGGAAACGTCGCCATTGCGACGTTGTCAGGATATAAGGGAAAAAAAAAAAGGAACATTGTCATTTGTGTTTTCAACAGCGCCGTAACCCTCCGTGAAATCACATCAGGATATAAGGGCAAAAAAAACAAGAACGTTCTCATTTGTGTTTTCAATAGCGCCGTAACCCTCCGCGAAATCACATCAGGATATAAGGGCAAAAAAAAAAAGAATGTTGTCATTTGTGTTTTCAACAGTGCCGTAACCCTCCGCGAAATCACAGCTACAATTTCTGAGTACGTTGGGTTTATTTTTCTTTTGTCATTATTATGTAATCTAGTATTCAGCTGTTAGAGAGCTAAAATACCCAGAAATGAGGACATATCTGTGTTGAATTTATTGTTAGCGGCTTTGGTTATTTAGAAGTTTAATTTTATTTGTTCATCTTTCAAGCACAAACATTTTGTGGACCGTAACGTCTTCATTGTTTCGGGTATGCAGTGAAACAGCCCTAACTTGCAATTGCGACGTTGTCAGGATATAAGGGCCAAAAAAAAAGGAACGTTGTCATTTGTGTTTTCAACAGCGTTGTAACCCTCCGTGAAATCACATCGGGATATAAGGGCAAAAAAAACAAGAACGTTGTCATTTGTGTTTTCAACAGCGCCGAGAGAGATTCCCTCTGCGAAATCATAGCTACAATTTCTGAGTACGTTGGGTTTATTTTTCTTTTTTCATTATTATGTAATCTGGTATTCAGCTGTTAGAGAGCTAAAATACCCAGAAATGAGGACATATCTGTGTTGAATTTATTGTTAGCGGCTTTGGTTATTTAGAAGTTTAATTTTATTTGTTCATCTTTCAAGCACAAATGTTTTGTGGACCGTAACGTCTTCATTGTTTCGGGTATGCAATGAAACAACCCTAACTTGTGACTACCTTCACGGTACTTGTGTACATTATCATGTTGTCTTTACAGTGACTGTCCTCATTCAAGTGGCAATTACACAAGGGACAGTCACTGTGAGATGTCCTCATTTGTGACAAGGACAGTCACACTTAGGACATCTCACAGTGATATTCCCTTGTGTAATTGCCACTTGAATGTATTGCTATTGAACCACATTAATTCTTTTCTTCTTCAACAAATGAGGACAGTCACTCTAAAGACAACATGATAATGTACACAATTACCAAAAAATGATCTTGTTAATTGATGTAACACTTTGTCTTGCTCACTCCCTATCCTTCACTAGGGTCTCTTTAGGCCAATGTTTTGACTTGATAGGGTACTTAACTATCCCTACACTCTTTAGGTATCTCTACCCAAGATCCCACTCCTTCAACTAGTGCACACCAACAAGAAACACAACGAACTCTGCTCAATACCAATCCAGCTACTAGGACACTCCTAATCTTGTCTTCACAAATTGAAACACATTCAACTAGAACTTTACTCCATGGAGAGGCTGGCCACTAGGACCTCTATTGGTTTCAATATTACTCCTTCACCTATACTTTTCATCAGTACTTCAATCCGGTTCATCAAACCATGCCAATTGCACCCAAAAATAGGCTGCTAGCAATTAGGCCTTTGTCAAGCCTTTTTGTTTATATTAAGCCACCTAAAGGGCTTAGGATTCAGATGCCCTTTATTGAGAACTCCAAGATATCTAAGGTCTTCTCCTCCTAGATTTTTTGTACACCAACTCCTACAGCCATGCCTGAAAACAAGTATTTTGACACAACTTGGACAGTCTGACTAAGAGTTTGTTTTCTTAGCAACCAAAGAAACTCACCCAATCTTCTAATTTGACTTGGGGCTTCTTTAGATGTGTGTCTACCTCTCCATGAGATTTTAGTTGAAGCAACCAATGCATTCAACTTGTTGTAATCTTCTTGTAATGATTTGTCATCCCTAACTGTGCTCAACTGACTCACCTAGGACATCATTGCAAACATAGAAAATGAGCTTCCCAGGGCCCCTCCTTCCAAACATATAGTACATGGAGTCTCCTCACCCATTCCAAGAGCCCGTACAAAATTGACAATGGAATGATGAGCTAAGACTCCATTTGTTCAACCTGCCTGGTTCAAACCAACGATAGGGTACTTAACAAAAGAATTAACAAACTAGTTGGAATGCTTCAAAACTCAAAAAAAACACAACACAGAATAACAAAACAACTTGTACTAACTTTTCCAATAGACACTGCGAGCTATCTAATCCATTAATCAACTGACAACAAAGAAACAAAAAAACTCAAGAATTCACTAAAACTGTGTTACTCTACAAATCTTCTTAATTCCAAATGTTTTTTCCCCCAACCTTTTGCACAGATCGATGGAGGCCTCTTATAGTTGATCTGATGCCTAATTCAATGGTTTCATATAGTTACATAACCATCTTACTCGAAAATGCTCCCTTGCACAAATGTTGTCAATGTTGTGAATGACAACATTAACAACTTGTTACAACCTTTGGGATTTTGGTTCAAAACTTATTGTTCAAACACCATAAGACCCTAACCATGACTTAGTTATGCTATTTAGACCTCACATAGGCCACTTCTACACTTCTTTGCCCAATTTGACCCCTAAATGCTTCATTCCCACTTTTGCCACAATATTGGTAACTTGGGTACAAATTGGCACTTGCCTTCACAAAGGTCACACATGAGGACATCTCACAGTGATCGATTGTCCCTTGTGTAATTGCCACTTGAATGTATTGCTATTGAACCACATTAATGCTTTTCTTCTTCAACAAATGAGGACAGTCACTCTAAAGACAACATGATAATGTACACTCACTGTAAGGACAGTCACAAATGAGGACATCTCATAGTGACTGTCCCTTGTGTAATTGCCGCTTGAATTACACAAGGGACAGTCATTGTGAGATGTCCTCATTTGTGACAAGGATAGTCACACATGAGGACATCTCACAGTGATTGTCCCTTGTGTAATTGCCACTTGAATGTATTGCTATTGAACCACATTAATGCTTTTCTTCTTCAACAAATGAGGACAGTCACTCTAAAGACAACATGATAATGTACACTCACTGTAAGGACAGTCACAAATGAGGACATCTCACAGTGACTGTCCCTTGTGTAATTGCCACTTGAATTACACAAGGGACAGTCATTGTGAGATGTCCTCATTTGTGACAAGGACAGTCACACATGAGGACATCTCACAGTGATTGTTTGTAATGTCCCCTTTTTGGCTAACTTGGAAAATAGGAACAATTACTCCACTTCTCAGACTTACTCTATCAGATACTTACAATTAAACTAAGTAATGGAGGTTACTTAAGATATCAACCGCTATTTCAGATTCAATCACAATATGTGTGCAAGATGATATTGATACCAATATGTTTAATAGCACTGTCGGATATAATGATATGAAATATGCTATGAATATGATGTTTCCTATCACTTATAGTGATAGTATAATGATGCTATGTCTAATATAAACAATATCGATATACAATCAATAAGTATTGCTTGCAGCAATGTATTTGCTGTGTCTGATATGATGATGTAATTATGCAAATGTGTAATATCACTATGAATGATATGTTGCTATTTCAGATTCTGAATTATATGCTTGCA
The DNA here is from genome assembly GCA_027943335.1 of Chamaecyparis obtusa. Classification (NCBI taxonomy): domain Eukaryota; kingdom Viridiplantae; phylum Streptophyta; class Pinopsida; order Cupressales; family Cupressaceae; genus Chamaecyparis; species Chamaecyparis obtusa. The sequence goes on from BSBK01001547.1 coordinate 2,571,945, forward strand.
ACTTCAAATATTGATGTTGTTTCTGACTATCCTTTCTATCTGTGCAATCATGGTGCTGTCTCTGATCTGCAATGATAAACTTGAAACCAAATTGCCAAAGGCAGATGCTCTATTGAGTATATCCAAATATGGATAAGTAAATAAAGTTCCAATGATGCCTTGAGTGACTGACGAGAATGCATTCTTATATTGTCTTTAACAAATGAAGAGATGCTATGAATGCAACGTGTCTTGTTTCTTCCTCCATGTCCCTTTGTTAATCACACGTTTCCATAATCCAATAGTTCGCATAATATTATTTCATTATTTTCTGATCATAGATAACTCCCAGATTGACTCAATATCAAATCTTTTTATGAAGGTAATCTTCCCTAATTGGTAGTGCAACCAGTAGTTAACATCCACTGTGTTTGTATTAGTTTGGTCTAACTATCATTAGTATTTAGTCAATCGATATTAACTCTTGCCTTATCCCATATTGTTATGATTATATCCAATCTTTCTACTTTGATATAAGTCGATATCATTTTCTGATAATTGTCCATTTATTGGTTGATTGCTGGTAATGGAGTTTGATCTTCAAATTGACTTCCATTCCTGTTAATACTTAAGGATACATTGTACTTATTATCCGCGACTGATGCCTCATTCATCGATAGCTTGTGATATAATCACTGATGCTTTTGTGTTTCTACAAGATGTGGTTTATCTCAGACAATCGATAATCTTTCAATCCTTTAGTCGATATCCTCCTATGTGGTGTCTATTGATATAGATAGTAGAATTCAATCTAGTTTCTGTTATTGTCATGATAACATAGGAAGTGATGGTGCATATTTGCTAGCGGGTCTTCATGTTTGATATTGCTTTATCGGATATGTCATTGTCTAAACTTGTGCAATTAATGATTATTTATAATATATGAATGGTTATCCTTCTTGCTTATCAATACATCTTCTGAAACACATAGCGACCTATCCCTTATTCATATCATGTTGATCTTGACTTCATAGTATTCGGTTCATTAATCATCCTCTCATGGTATCGATGTGTAATGACTAGTGATTGTTGTATCACTTCTTCATTCCTCATCATGATAGATAATGCAAATGTTTAACGTAGATGTATATCGATTACAGATATTTGATATTGCTTTAAACGTTATTATTATTATTATTATTATTATTAATGTTATTGTTATTATTAAATATTATAATTAATGATGTTAGTAATATTAATAATATTATAATAAATATTATTATAGTGATAACATATTGTTTTATATTGAGAGGTTTATTAATATTATTTATATATTAAAATTATTATATCAATAATTGATTTAATATTATTACTTAATATATTATTATAATATAATATATATAATTTATTAATAATTATTTATTATTAATTTATATTATAATTATAATCATAATTATATTACTTATTAATATTTTAATATTATTTAATTAACATATTACTTATTATGCTAACTATATATTATTATTATCTCTTGATAATAATTATATATTATTGTTATATACCGTTAATAATAGATTATTATATATCATCTAATCATTTTATTATTATACTAAGTTCAATATGTCATGGCTCATGACATTGTCCCTTGTGTAATTGCCACTTGAATGTATTGCTATTGAACCACATTAATGCTTTTCTTCTTCAACAAATGAGGACAGTCACTCTAAAGACAACATGATAATGTACACTCACTGTAAGGACAGTCACAAATGAGGACATCTCACAGTGACTGTCCCTTGTGTAATTGCCGCTTGAATTACACAAGGGACATTCATTGTGAGATGTCCTCATTTGTGACAAGGACAGTCACACATGAGGACATCTCACAGTGATTGTCCCTTGTGTAATTGCCACTTGAATGTATTGCTATTGAACCACATTAATGCTTTTCTTCTTCAACAAATGAGGACAGTCACTCTAAAGACAACATGATAATGTACACTCACTGTAAGGACAGTCACAAATGAGGACATCTCATAGTGACTGTCCCTTGTGTAATTGCCACTTGAATATATTGCTATTCAGCCACATTAATGCTTTTCTTCTTCAACAAATGAGGATAGTCACTCTAAAGACAACATGATAATGTACACTCACTGTAAGTGTACATTATCATGTTGTCTTTACAGTGACTGTCCTCCTTCAAGTGGCAATTACACAAGGGACAGTCACTGTAAAGACAACATGATAATGTAGAGAAATGTTGTCATTTGTATTTTCAACAGCGCCGAGAGAGATTCCGTCCGCGAAATCACAGCTACAATTTCTGAGTACGTTGGGTTTATTTTTCTTTTGTCATTATTATGTAATCTGGTATTCAGCTGTTACAGAGCTAAAATACCCAGAAATGAGGACATATCTGTGTTGAATTTATTGTTAGCGGCTTTGGTTATTTAGAAGTTTAATTTTATTTGTTCATCTTTCAAGCACAAACGTTTTGTGGACTGTAACGTCTTCATTGTTTCGGGTATGCAATGAAACAGCCCTAACTTGCGACTACCTTCATGGTACTTGTGTACATTATCATGTTGTCTTTACAGTGACTGTCCTCATTCAAGTGGCAATTACACAAGGGATAGTCACTGTGAGATGTCCTCATTTGTGACAAGGACAGTCACACATGAGGACATCTCACAGTGACTGTCCCTTGTGTAATTTCCACTTGAATGTATTGTTATTCAACCACATTTATGGGCCCATTTGGACCATGACACACAGTAGCATCTACAGAGAAGAAGTTTGGTATGCAATGGTCTTGAAACCTTCTGAGAAATTCTTGGTATGCATTTGTGTGGTGCAAAAGCTTCGTTGAAAGAGAAAAAGAAGAAAAGAATAGAAATGATTTTTTTCTTTTTATGTCATATACTGTAACCAGCTACTTATAACTTGCAAAAATTATTATAACCATTTGAAATTGAAACTTGGTTTAATGTGAAACTGAGAACTGTTTTATTAGAGCTTTCTGTGATTTAGATTCAGACATCAAGAACATTGTTTGCCTAATATTGTGATTAATGCTTATTTATTAATATCTCATACTAACAGACAATTGATAATTGTAGGGAAAACGTCATTGGGGGTCTTTGAGGATCCACCAGAAGCCAAGGAGAAAATGTATTCAAATGCTAAAGATGGTGTAACAGTCCTTACAGCTGTTGAACCTTGCTGTGTAGATCATCTCTGATTCTCCAAGTTCAACAGTACTGTGGTATTCCTTTGGATACTTCTAATGGTAAATTTCAGACATCAAGTTCTTTTCGTATGAAACTACTACATTTGTAATCTGTAGTTTTAAACTTTTAGTTTATAAATGTTCATCAGCTTTAGTTCGTATGCTGCCATTTCAAGTATGATTAATGAAGTTACCTTTATCACAGGATGAAAGTGAGCAGTTAGCATACTGGTACGGAGCTGGCAGCATTGATACGGTGACTAGGACATCGTTTAATGGTGGTATTGTGTTTTCCCGTGTTTAGGGCATCGGCCTTTTGAAGCATTGCCTTCATCTTTCTTAAGTCTGAGTTTTAAGTTTGTTTATCTCTCTCGGCACTATTGAAAATACAAATGACAATGTTCTTGTTTGTTTTGCCCTTATATCCCGATGTGATTTCGCGGAGGGTTACGGCGCTGTTGAAAACACAAATGAAAACACAAATCCCTTGTGTAATTGCCACTTGAAGGAGGACAGTCACTGTAAAGACAACATGATAATGTACACTTACAGTGAGTGTACCTTATCATGTTGTCTTTAGAGTGACTATCCTCATTTGTTGAAGAAGAAAAGCATTAATGTGGCTGAATAGCAATACATTCAAGTGGCAATCACACAAGGGACAGTCACTGTGAGATGTCCTCATTTGTGACTGTCCTTACAGTGAGTGTACATTATCATGTTGTCTTTAGAGTGACTGTCCTCATTTGTTGAAGAAGAAAAGCATTAATGTGGTTCAATAGCAATACATTCAAGTGGCAATTACACAAGGGACAATCGATCACTGTGAGATGTCCTCATGTGTGACTATCCTTGTCACAAATGAGGACATCTCACAATGACTGTCCCTTCTGTAATTGCCACTTGAATGAGGACAGTCACTGTAAAGACAACATGATAATGTACACATACAATGAGTGTACATTATCATGTTGTCTTTACAGTGGCTGCCCTCATGTTGTATATTCTTCTTTGTAGATGCTACTATGTGCTAGGGAACTTCTTAGAACTGTTGGTATATTCTTACAACTTGTTAAACCTAGGATATTCTTCTCTGTAGATGCTATTGTGTGCCATGGTCCAAACAAGCCCATAAATGTGGTTGAATAGAAATACATTCAAGTGGCAATTACACAAGGGACAGTCACTGTGAGATGTCCTCATGTGTGACTGTCCTTGTCACAAATGAGGACATCTCACAGTGACTGTCCCTTGTGTAATTGCCACTTGAAGGAAAAAAGCATTAATGTGGTTCAATAGCAATGTATTCAAGCGGCAATTACACAAGGGATAATCACTCTGAGATTTCCTCATTTGTGACTATCCTTACAGTGAGTGTACATTATCATGTTGTCTTTACAGTGACTGTCCTCATTTGTTGAAGGAAAAAAGCATTAATGTGGTTCAATAGTGATGCAGAGTAGTCAGCAAGAAACTTGGATCTATGTCCCAACCCACTTCAAGACACCAAAATGACTCAACCAATCAATTAGGCTCTGATTTCTATAGGTTAATGTTTAAACTCTGCAAAGTAATGAATTTGAAGGTTTCAAGGATCACACAACAACTTATGGACTCAATCCCATTCAATAACAAATTTCCTTTTAGGGACAAGTTCCCTGATTTTCTATCAAAAGAGACTTTTAAGGTTCTAGATCTTACTTCCTGCATCAAAACTTAGAAACCCCTTAGATATCATCTAAATAACAAGAATCATGCATTGGTTGTGATCTAAACAACCCAAGACATCAAAATAACAAACTGACCTAGTGACCCTAGTAGGTCTCCCAAACCTGCTCTGCAGCCATAACTCTGCAACTTGCCAAAGGACTCTAAGAAGTTATATGTTTTCCGAGTACCCTTTTTGGATTTCTAACAGACCACCAACTCCCAGACCCTGACTCCACTCCAACATATCAATGTCTTCATTAAGTCCGCAGACCTAATGCATGCTTTTAGGTGTGGGTTCCAAAACAAAGCATTGAAAATGGGTGTATGAAACCAAGATCAGAGTTTTGGAGTGTTCTCTTGATCTAGATAAACAAGAATGCATAAGTTTTCAAGTCCTCAATACGATGCAAGCTTCTGATTTTATTCTAATTACCATCTTCCCAGCCAAAAACATGGTAGTTTTTGATCTAGGGCTCACTCTCAACAAATGCAGATGCAACCCCCTACCTCAGGGCTTTTAGAATATACAAATATACATCCTTAAATATCATTCCACCAAGGAAGAAGGAATTCCAATGGTTGAAACGTGAGTTAAGGTCTTTACATCAGTCAAACCCTGAAAATGAGGGTTTGTAAACAATGCACAGAAAATTTGAAATAACTTAGATATAAAACAAAGAGAATCAATCAAACCAACTTCCAAAGCATCAGATGTCACTATTACAACTTCCAGGAAAATTTTATCATCCAACCACCATCCGTACAGCCGTACAGAGTTCATTTTTCACCAGAAATGCACTAAAACAGGGTTATTTTTATTTTTTATGAAAGCAAAATGATTACAATACTGGTTCTCTGTCTGTCTTCGACCATTTGAAGCCTAAAATAGGCTCTCCAAATGTTGGTTCAACCATCTAGGTGGTTAGAACAGTTTATCCAACAAATGTCAACTTTGCTAAGCAACTTTTAAAGTTGCATTACAACTTTGCAAACAACTTTGCCGAGAAGGTTAAAAATGTGTTGTGAAACTTTAGGAACCTTATTAAAGTTATTTTGGACCTTCAAACTTCTTAACAACATCTAAAAGACACCTAATAAACACTTACTATGCTCATTTCATCCAAGGACTCAAAAGATGCCCAAGGTTTATAAGTCACCAAGGGGTCTTGTGTCCAACAAGTGGATGTTTATAAGGAGATAAAATCAATCCTTAATATTTATTACAAACCAAGAAAACATCTAAAACTCCTATTCTAATTTATTGTCATTCAAAAAGACTCTGATTTGTCATTCAAAAAGACTCTGATTTGTCCAAGAATCCATCTCTTATAAGATTGAATAGTCTATTTAGGAAGTATTTCTGATAGTATGTCAAATTATGATATTACTATTACCATTAGATTGCATGGCTTTGAAGTCAACCTCGTTGACCCATATTCTTCTCTGTAGATGCTACTATGTGCTAGGGAACTTCTTAGAACTATTGGTATATTCTTACAACTTGTTACACCTGGGATATTCTTCTCTGTAGATGCTACTATGTGCCGCGGTCCAAACGGGCCCATAAATGTGGTTGAATAGCAATACATTCAAGTGGCAATTACACAAGGGACAGTCACTGTGAGATGTCCTCATGTGTGACTGTCCTTGTCACAAATGAGGACATCTCACAGTGATTGTCCCTTATGTAATTTCCACTTGAATGAGGACAGTCACTGTAAAGACAACATGATAATGTACACATACAATGAGTGTACATTATCATGTTGTCTTTACAGTGGCTGCCCTCATGTTGTATATTCTTCTCTGTAGATGCTACTATGTGCTAGGGAACTTCTTAGAACTATTGGTATATTCTTACAACTTGTTACACCTGGGATATTCTTCTCTGTAGATGCTACTGTGTGATGTGGTCCAAACGGGCCCATAAATGTGGTTGAATAGCAATACATTCAAGTGGCAATTACACAAGGGACAGTCACTGTGAGATGTCCTCATGTGTGACTGTCCTTGTCACAAATGAGGACATCTCATAGTGACTGTCCCTTGTGTAATTGCCACTTGAATGAGGATAGTCACTGTAAAGACAACATGATAATGTACACAAGTACCGTGAAGGTAGTTGCAAGTTAGGGCTGTTTCATTGCATACCCGAAATAATGAAGATGTTACGGTCCACAAAATGTTTGTGCTTGAAAGATGAACAAATAAAATTAAACTTCTAAATAACCAAAGCCGCTAACAATAAATTCAACACAGATATGTCCTCATTTCTGGGTATTTTAGCTCTGTAACAGCTGAATACCAGATTACATAATAATGACAAAAGAAAAATAAACCCAACGTACTCAGAAATTGTAGCTGTGATTTCACGGAGGGAATCTCTCTCGGCACTGTTGAGAATACAAATGACAACGTTTCTCTACATTATCATGTTTCCTTTACAGTGACTGTCCCTTGTGTAATTGCCACTTGAAGGAGGACAGTCACTGTAAAGACAACATGATAATGTACACTTACAGCCCGTGTACATTATCATGTTGTCTTTAGAGTGACTATCCTCATTTGTTGAAGAAGAAAAGCATTAATGTGGCTGAATAGCAATACATTCAAGTGGCAATTACACAATGGACAGTCACTGTGAGATGTCCTCATTTGTGACTATCCTTACAGTGAGTGTACATTATCATGTTGTCTTTATAGTGACTGTCCTCAGTTGTTGAAGGAAAAAAGCATTAATGTGGTTCATTAGTAATGTATTCAAGCGGCAATTACACAAGGGATAGTCACTCTGAGATTTCCTCATTTGTGACTATCCTTACAGTGAGTGTACATTATCATGTTGTCTTTACAGTGACTGTCCTCATTTGTTGAAGGAAAAAAGCATTAATGTGGTTCAATAGCAATGTATTCAAGCGGCAATTACACAAGGGATAATCACTCTGAGATTTCCTCATTTGTGACTATCCTTACAGTGAGTGTACATTATCATGTTGTCTTTACAGTGACTGTCCTCATTTGTTGAAGGAAAAAAGCATTAATGTGGTTCAATAGCAATTCATTCAAGTGGCAATTACACAAGGGATAGTACATGCCCATTAAAGTTGGTGTTTTGTTATCCAGCATGACAATGGAGACAGCATACTCTGTGTCAATTTTACTGATCAAATTTCCCTCCGCCAGGCAAAGCAACAATCTGGGTATGATAAGGTAAAGTTTTTGCAACAATTTCTTACTGCTGCTAAGGTTACCATTGTTTATGGTTTCTATTATATAGTTCTATCTATATTGCTATATGGCCTTTTGTTTAGGATTAAGTAGACGAGGGAAAATATTTCTTTTGTGGATTGTAAACAAAACATTGAATTATTTCAGAGAACAGATCTAAATCTATAAGATGCTACGATGGAGCACATGACCATGTACTTGTGAATATTAGGATCCATGTTAATCAAATGACTGCTTTATGTAAATTACTTTTGAGTAATTAAAAGGCAATACAATTTTTTGAAGTGTGCAAGGATTTTTATGATATACAGGTGTACGAAGAAATGAATCTGTGTTGTTTTGTATCAATATCAAACATCTCTGATATATTTTCATGTTTTTATAATCTATTTTGCAGATGGAAAGTTGAAATTCCAGCTATCCTAGAGCAGTCAATAAGAATATTGTCTGATGCTGGTCTTGGTATGGCCATGTTCAGTCTGGGTATGTTTTGAATTCTTCTCTATCTCTCTGATTGAGGAGTACTTGATATATGCATGTGCTTTTTTCTTCTTTGATGGTTGTGAAGCTCTGTTTGTTCTAAATACCACCGTATTGCAATTGTATTAGTTTCATTATTTTCTCTAAAGTCACTGTATTTTTTCTTATTATAATAAAAGAGGAAGTTGTGAATGTCAAAGTTGAGTGAAAAAAAATTATTTTCATCAAATTTTTCTTCTGATGCCTCAAAATCTAAGCAGCACCTACGCATGCCTCGTTGTGGTTGATTATCATTCTGTACATGAATTATAATGAGTAATCAGTTTTGGGCCTTGGAATCTTGTATGTAACATGCACAGGCATTTCATGGCTAAATGAATCTATTTTAAAAGCATCAACTTTTCTTACATGATGCTGGATACATAAGTAGAACAAGCGTATATCAAATTGGAAGCAATCAGAACTCCACAATGACATATTATTTAGAGTACTCTTCAGTTTAAGTAATAATGCATATATTGACACTGTAAAGACAACATGATAATGTACACTCACTGTAAAGACAACATGATAATGTACACTCACTGTAAGGATAGTCACAAATGAGGACATCTCACAGTGACTGTCCCTAGTGTAATTTCCACTTGAATGTATTGCTATTCAACCACATTAATGCTTTTCTTCTTCAACAAATGAGGATAGTCACTGTAAAGACAACATGATAATGTACACTTCAACAAATGAGGATAGTCACTGTAAAGACAACATGATAATGTACACTCACTGTGAGTGTACATTATCATGTTGTCTTTAGAGTGACTATCCTCATTTGTTGAAGAATAAAAGCATTAATGTGGCTGAATAGCAATACATTCAAGTGGCAACTACACAAGGGACAGTCACTGTGAGATGTCCTCATTTGTGACTATCCTTACAGTGAGTGTACATTATCATGTTGTCTTTACAGTGACTGTCCTCATTTGTTGAAAGAAAAAAGCATTAATGTGGTTCATTAGCAATGTATTAAATATATTTTTTTTTTATCCACCCATGGGCATCGCAATTGCGACGGGCTCCCGTCGTAATGCGATGCAGGTTCCCGTCGCAATTGCTTGGGAGGCCCGTCACAATTGCGACGGCCCTCTGAAGCCATGCGACGAGGGGGTGACGCCCATGCCGCTAACAAATCTTAGCGACATTGCGATGGGAGGGCGTCGCAATTGCGATGGCTACCCATAGATGTCACAATTTGCGACTAAAAAATAGCGACGTCTATGGGTGTGGCTATTGCGACACATAGCCGTCACAAAATGCCCCCAAATGTATTAGTGATTTAATCACCCTATTAGGAGTGGCCTTGTAAGAGGTCTTGAAACAATTCAATAGAACTGTCACCTTGTTAGAGGATTTACAAATGGCTGTTAAACCAACTCGGTTAGGAGATTTTGAAATCACTGCTACAATGGTAAGAAAGTAACAATGAAGTGACCTGAATAATGATGCAATTGAATTTCTGATTATAGATCTCTGTTCTACTTCACTAGATCCTTCTTGATCAAATATATCTCTACTGCTCTTCAAGGATATCTAATCATCCTTCAAAATTTTCTCACACTTTTCTTCTTTTCACTTACACACATTTTTTAATTCACAACTTGACCTTTTATATATACCATTCAGATTGTCCATTCAGATTGTCAAGTCGGCACTAATAACATTACTAATCATTACAACAATTGGCTGGAATAAACAAACTTTATTTCTCAAAATAACAAATTCCTTCACTGGGCCGACCTTGCTCGGTAAACACTAATCTGAAGAGATTTCCTTTGGTGATTGAGAGAACTTGGTAAGCACTATGAATTCTGTAACATCCTTTAGAGACCGAGTGAACTCGGTAAACACTAACTTTCCTTTGATAACCATGGAAGCTCAGTTAACACTATTTTTTGCCATATTTTTCTTTGACACCCGAAATATCTCGGTAGATACTAAAAACCACCTGCAGACCGACTGAGCTCGGTAAATACTGGGAACTACTTTGCTGACCAACTAAGCTCGGTAAATGATATGATATTTGTGTAACATCAAAGACAACACACGATTAATCCAACAATCTCCTTCAGATAATTGTATCCAACACAGAAAGGATTCTTCATGTATCCTAGACCTGTTGTATTCTTGTTTGCTCAACCACGATGGTCAAGAGGTGATAGAAGACCCTTACCGTGTAGTCCTAGAGGCCCTTTTTGTGTATATCCCATCTTTGTAATCAATTTTTCACCTAGACCGTATGACTTAGAAGGAACCTTGGATGTTTTAGAATCACATGATTGATCATTTTGTGATTTAGGTTCATCTTTGTAGAGCCATGCAAGCATAGCTTCATCCTCTTCAAATTCTTTTTTAGGTACTTTTTCTGCAACAAATTTTCCTTTATATGCCTTAAGAGGTTCCTTAGATTCTATTTTGGACTATTGTAGAGCTTGCCCATAAGACTTAGGCGAGATAGGGAGAGATGTCAAAGATAGGGCTGGCTCGATAGTATACTCTCCCATACCTTTTTCTTTGATTGTGACTTCTTTAGCAATATCTTCCATCTTGGATGTTGAAGCAATGTCTGACTGTTGAGTGGAATATTCTCTATTATTAGGAACAAGTTTATCAATGCTTTCATTCAATGCATTGCAAATTGTAGACACGTCAGCTGGGATAGTTACCTTTACTCCTTCATAAGGAAATTTCAAGCACTGATGGTATGTAGAAGGAATAGCTTTCATTTCATGTATCCAGGGTCTCCCTAGAAGGATGTTGTTGTAATACCCCAAAAATGGGCTATAGGTTCATTAACCTCCTATATTGACACATCGAATGAAATCGACATCAAAGTCCTAACCTAAGGCACATCTGCACATTATCCAAATCCTAATTGATTTTATCATAAATTATGCATCGGGGAATATTCCTTAATCTTATTTATCCTAATTATCTTTAATTTAATGATTATTTGGCGATAAATCCTATTTATCCTAAAGTTTGATTAATTGAATATTCTAAATATTTAATTAATTAGATTTAATACTGCCACTTAATTATTTAATTATATTTATTCCTAATTATATTATTTAATTTTGACAATAAATCTAAAATTTCATGACTAATTGATTAAATTCTTATTTAATTAATTAAAGTCAATTGTCAAATTTAATAATAGAGTTTTTGAATAAAAGTTTGATTTAATAATTGATTAACCCATAAATCAATTGTTTTATTTTTTAAAATCAGTTAAGTTGAGGATAAATCACTTTATTTATTTATTTAATTCATAATTAATTATGCACATCCAAAAAGTAGTTAAACTTTAAATCAAAAAATTAATTCAAGTTGTTTTAAAAAATAAATTCAACTCTCTTTTGAGTTGAAAGCTGATCTCAACTTCTGATTTAAATTAAAAAGTTGATTTGCATGATTTTGTGAGTTAATCTATCTCTAAATTCTTGATAACTTAAAAATCAACCTGAGTTTATCAAGAGTGATTTATGGCTTTTTCCATGCACCTCCAAAGTCCTAGATTTCTATAAATTAAGGCCTTAGCTCTTCATTTGGATCCATCCACAGAATTTGCCTACTTACTCTGGCGAATTGACATCAAAGGAATCATCAAGCTTCTTGCCAATCAGCATTTTGTGAGATCAATCTTGTTTCCAATTCATTCTAGTTTCATATTTCATATCATTGTTAGCTTAATTTTCATATCATTTCAATCTATTTAGATTAATTTATTATCAGTTTTTCTCATCTTATTGCATCAAAAAATTAAAAAAGAAGAAGATTAATTTGCATTCATATTTTATTGCTTTCATCATCTAAATCCTTCGTTTAGGTGTTGCATTGTCACTGATCTCGGTCTAATATGAGAATACCATACTCGCACCTATTAGAAGGTAGTAAATCACCTAGTTAGCTATATTGTTCTTATTTGTGATTTTGATTTTAGCTAACCTCTAATGTTTTACTGAAGTGTTGTGTCTACAACTAGGTACAAAATTCACACACACATTTCTGGTGCCCACCATGGGGCCCTAAAATGGGTTTCCATTCCAATTCTATCAATTTCTATCTCTTTCTTGTCATTTTCTGATCAAAACTACAATTTTTATTTTCTATCCGTACATTTATCGTACAACTTTTGTCAGAAAGTCATTTCGGGAGATACCCATTGTCGTACAAAAGGTTTAGATTCTCATGTCAGAGTGTACACATTTTTGGTTTGAATTCTTGATTGACATATGAACAAGTACCCATAGTCATACGAGTTTACAGACTATCATTTGGTAGGTAACCCAGTGTCGTATGAGTTTTGACTCTAGATTCAATTGTCATTTCATATTTTCAGGCAATTTTCCAGATTTGGACTAACAACTAACATTAACAATTGATATCTTCTATTTCTGATTGGTATTTGCTGGTTTTGATTGGAAAAAGCATGAGAATTGCTAAAAATAGGTAAGAATCTACTAAGCACGTTGCAAGGAATTTAGGTAATCTTCTCAGCTGATAACATTTCAATTTGGACTAAAACAAACTCTCACGTGTCAAGCTTGTGTGACCTTTATTTCTTTCATATCATAGATTTCATTTTGGGCTAGAAACGAATGTAGATTTGCTTTCTGCATATCTGTTACACATAGTAAATAGGCCCTATGAACACTATTTGTGGTTCTTGAGAGAGTGGGTTTCCAGCAAAGCTCTTCTCAATGAGAGAACCCTTGTAGGTAGGGAGGTTACTAAGAGCATCTCACGTTCTACTAGATTTGTGCGTCTTCAGCTTCTGATTGATACATTCTCTCTCTAGAGAGGTTGATAGATCATAAGTGGTTGACATCATAGATCTTTGTGAGATAATCTTGGTCTTAGTGTGTCGGATTAATTTGTCTGCTTTGTTTTTCTTAAAAGTGAAAAGGCTAGAGGACTATGCTCTACTCCCTTTTTGGGTAGTATCAGAAACTCAAATCCTTGAATCTAGAACTAGTCTCCATGTGGTATCTTTTGTGAGTCACCTTTAGAGAGGGTTAACCATAGTGGACATTCCATTAATTGGGTCAACCATGTGGATGAAACCTCAAGTGGTAATAGGCATTTTTACCGTGGTGGTAGCAGTTGCTATATAAATGTCCTTGTGGAGGAAATCTTCACAGGTGTGGTCTCTTGTTGGGCTGTCAGATCTCCCTAGCAGATCCTGATTGATTAATTTCTTGGACTGTGTCAAAACCCCGGTGCACCTGGATTGAATTTTTCCCTCTTGAGATCATAGAAGTTGCAGAGTCAGACCATTACTACAAACCCTAGAGAGGCCAAATTTTCATTTTCTAGGAATATGTGCATTATTGCAAAACTTTTTGGAACATACACTGTTAGCACTCCTAGGGATTCGCACATTCAGTCACTTGGTTATTCATGCATAGGGTTTCTTTATCCCCTGTTCATTGTTTTCAGATGCGCTTGAAATCACTTGCTTGTTATTTTGCGTGCCTGTTTATCTATCTGGTTACTAAGAACGAATCAATCCGGTACAATCTTCAAATCTGGATAGACAATTTTGTGAACAATTTGAAACTGAAAACCTAAAAATTGCAAAATCTAATGTCAAACACCTTTTTGGAGTTAAAATTCATCTCATAAAGTCAGAAAGTTGTATGAGTTTTAGCTATTGTCGTTTCAAAACCCCCAGATTGTTGTATGATAGCTGGTATAATGTCGTATGAGTTTTGGCACCAGTCAATAACAAAAGTCAAAAATCCTTCTATCAACTGTCATGTGAGTTTTGCAACTATCGGATGAGCTTGTCAATTGTCATTTCATAGTCTACCCACTGTCATACGAGCCTGTAGAAAGTCATTTGAGAAAAATCTGAAAAAATTGTCAGAAAGTGTTAAAAACTGTCAGAGACCCATCTTTTACAGCCTATTTCCAGAGTCTATCAAGAAAATGACTGTGTCGGGAACATAGCAGAAACTAGAACAAATCCAATCATTTTCCTAAAGTGGCCTCTTGAGTTTGATTCGGCCTTCTGTTTAAACAATTTGAGTCTTTTTCATCTTGTGTCAAAACCTTGTCATAACTATCAATCTTCAATCAATCTTCAAAACGGCTAAGTGTTGTGAACTCATGTCCGCTATCTTTTGGGCATCTAGCCATACATCCAGGGCACAATATCCTTCATTTACATCTAATCTTATCCTCAATCAATCAAACTTTGACAAGGTTGTGTCATTTGTTCTTCTTGAATCAAATCTTTCTTCAGTTGTCTTCATCGTATTCTTTTGCTTCACCCAAGGTTAATGGTGGAGACTAGAGCTTCCTCTCACAAGAAATATAGAGAAGCACTTAACACCACAACTTTTTCTACTCACATAGGTCCAACTCTTGAGAAACTCTACAATTCTGGTCTTTACAAAGACAATGGTCTTGGCAATTTTTGACTGAAAAGTTGTTACATACCCCCTCCATCAACTCATAGAGGTAATCAACAAACCCCTCCTCAATCTACTCTAGGGAGCCCTAAAACTCCTAACATGTCTCATAGAGGAACACATCATAGGTCCCAAGGACATCAGTCTCAACATGGTATGGATCAAGAACCTACACCTTCTAAAATTGCTCAATATCAAAATGATGATAACTTCAAAAGAATGATGAAACATTTCTTGAAAGAAGATAGAGAAACATACTTTCTAGAGTTAGCTCATCAAGGAGCTAAACTTCCTCCAAACTTTAATGTGGAAGATATCATTACACATGAGGAAGAAACTCCTATTACAACTATGATGATACAAATGCATGCCATGCAAGTAAAACATAACAAAATGGAAAAAGAAAAAGAACCTAAGGAGTTCTCCATGGAGGCCCTATGTCCTTTTCCATTTAATAAAGACTTGTATATGCCACCATTCCCTAAGAGGGTAGAAATGCTGAAATATGATAAGTATGATGGAAACTCTGATCCTCAAGATCATGTTAGAGAATTCTATGCTCAATCTATGGAGTTCATGCATGAACCGACCTATCTGATGTATCTTTTCCCCCAATCTATGGGAGGGTCAGCCATTCATTGGTTCTCTAGGATGCCTCATGTTGTGGTTCCACAACACATGCCCCATTTTGGCCACTTGGCCTAATGGGGACCCCCTTTATTTTAGGGTTCTTTTTTGTTTTCTTTAGGGTTTCAGTTTGTTTTCCTTGTGCATTTAGCTTTGATAGTTAGATTTTTTCTTCATGCTTTCAATAAGGCATTACTAACAACAGTTTTTTTTTTAAATGCAGAAGTTTGATGCCCACCTTTTGAGATTTACAAAGAAACAACAAGGGAAACTGACATCCATAGGAGTACTAAGATTTTTGGAAATCCAAGAAGTGAAAAAGAAGTTTTGAAGAGCTCACCCCAACATTCTTCCATAATACTAAGTCTTCAATTTTGACAAGTTCAGAGAATTTCAACACTTAGTCATTTTTGGTGCTGGTAGATTTCTAGAGGTTCGAAAGTGCAGAGGTTTGGAAGTTTGGAGGTTCAGAGGTCCAAAATTTTGGAGGTTCAAAAGTTTGGAGGTTCAGAGGTTTGAAGGTCTGAAAGTTGAGAGGTTTAGAAGTTCGGAGGTTCAGAGGTCTGAAAATTTAGAGGTTCAGAGGTCCAAAAGTTTGAAGGTTCAGAGGATCAGAAGTTCAGAGATTCAGAGGTTTGGAGGTTCGAAGGTCTGAAAGTTTGGAGGTTCTAAGGTTCAAAAGTTCAGAGGTTTAGAGGTTCGAAGGTTCAAAAGTTTGGAGGTTCGGAGGTCCGAAAGTTCAGAGGTTTGAAGGTCCAAAAGTTCAGAGGTTCGAAAGTTTGGAGGTTCAGAGGTCTGAAAATTCAGAGGTTCGAAGGTCCAAAATTTTGAAGGTTTAGATGTTCGAAAGTTTTGAGGTTTAGAGGTTCAGAAGTTTAGAGGTTCGGAGGTCTGAAAGTTCAGAGGTTCGAAGGTTCGGAAGTTCGGAGGTCTGAAAGTTCAGAGGTTCAAAGGTTTGGAAGTTTAGAGGTTCAGAGGTCCGACAGTTTAGAAGTTTGAAGGTCCAAAATTTTAGAGGTTCAGAGGTTCGAAAGTTCAAAGGTTCAGAGGTTTAGAATTTTGGAGGTTCAGAGGTTTGGAAGTTTGGAGGTTCGAAAGTTTAGAGGTCTGACAAGTTGGAAAGGTCAAAATTCCTAGACAACATTTTGTGGACTTAGCCAATTTTCGATAGAAAAGGGGCAGTTTTCACACTTAGCCATTTTTGAGGGCCTGATTTTTTGGCATTTCGGCAATGTGGATTTTTCAGCCATCGACCAAGTTCGAAAGTCTAAAATTTTGGAGACAAAGGCCTTAATACTTAGCCAATTTTGGAGTCTTGAGTTTTTGGACCAATTGTTGGGATTTGGGCATTTTTGGGCACGCCCGAAAGTTGAGTCCAGTTATCTCAGAGATCATTTTCTAGTCATCTAAGCTTCCTTCTTTGGGTCGTTTGTGCATGATTTTGGGTTCTCTTCTAGTTGGGTCCACATGGAGAAGCCGGAGCTAGAGATCAAGGGCAGATTCATGAAGATAATTAAGAGCATGCATGAGTTCCAACTCCACTTTTGAGTCATTTAATGCATAATCTTTTCAAATCTTTGTAATGCATGAGGTTTAATTCTATGCTAGGGTAGTTTAGCTAAGCTTTAGAAGTAGTTTCATTAATGAAATCTCTAGTTTAGATTTTCTTTCAAGGTTTAGTTGCAGCTAAACCCTAGCTGTGAAAATAAGAGCCTAGCTCTATAAATTGTAATAAAACAATGTAATGAGGGTCGACTTGATGATTAATACAACAAATACAATTGGTGCTTCATTCATGGTGTGATTTATTTGCTATCTATGCAAAATTTGTGAATGTGTGACTTGCTCATTCTTTATTTCAAAGAGCCAATTGGTTGTTTAATGATTTTAAGTCTGTGATCTTTTAGTTTGGTGTTTGTTGGTATTGCATTGCTGTATTGTGACGAATCTCTAAGAAGATTATTCTTTGGTTCTTGAAGATTAACTTGTCTCACGTGTGTGCACATCTGGAGTGGCTTCATGATCTAATGAGTTTTGACCTATCCTACGTCTGCATTGTTCGATTCCATTGATGATTGCATCCATTCAGCTGAAGATTGTGACATGATCTGATCTCTGTTTTGTGGGTTTCTTCATCTTCTTGGTTATTTAATTCACATGGTGGTGTGATGCTAGCATCTGTTCGTTAGATTTCTTTTCAGCAATTTCCTTCGAATTTCTTGTTACCCTACTTTTCCTAACCTTCTTTGCAAATCATTTTAGTAGATTAATTAGATTAACATTGTTTTATCATAAATCTTAAAATTCAAAAAGAGATATTGTGGTTTCCTAAAGTTTGTTTTGTAGACCTTTTGAGATATGAACCAGCAAAGGCCTCCTTGTTAACAAATTCACATTTGTCTTCCGTTGAGCTATCCAAGCGGTTGAGACCCAACCAAAAGGAACCTTGAGATTGATTCCATCAGTCTTCCAAGAGGGGAATTTGCTCACGTAAATTCCTAGCCATTGTCTTCGTGTAAAAATGACGCTCAACACCTCCTACAATCAAAACCTTTAAGGAGTTCATCAAATTGTTCTATCAGTGTAATACCCCAAAAATGGTCTATAAGTTCATTAATCTCCTATATCGACAATTCGAATGAAATTGACATCAAAGTCCTAACCTAAGGCACATCTAAACATCATCTAATCCTAATTGATTATCATAAATTCTGCATCAGGGAATATTCCTAGTAATATTCCTAATTATCCTAATTATCTTTAATTTAATGATTATTTGGCGATAAATCCTATTTATCCTAAAGTTTGATTAATTGAATATTCTTAATATTTAATTAATTAGATTTAATTCTACCACTTAATTATTTAATTGAATTTAATTGTATTTATTCCTAAGTATTATTATTTAAATTTGACAATAAATCAAAATTCCTATCATTAATTGATTAAATTCTTATTTAATTAGTTAAAGCAAGTTGTCATATTTGATGATATTATTTTTGAATAAAAGTTTGATTAAATGATTGATTAACCCATAAATCAATTGTTTTATTTCAAAAATTAGTTAAGTTGAGAATAAATCACTTTATTTATTTATTAATTCATAATTATCCATGTGCACAATCAAAGACCAATTAAACTCCAAATCAAAAAATCAATGCAAGTTATTGACTTTTTGGAACTCAACATCATTTTTGAGTTTTAAAGTTGATCTAAACTTCTAATTTGAGTTAAAAAGCTATTTTTGCATGATTTGCATGTTTTTGTGAATTAAATTATCTTTATTTAAAAATAACTCAAAATCAAGCTGAGTTATTTGAGTGATTTATGGTTTTTTTCCCATGCACCTCCAAAGCCCTGGATTTCTATAAATTAAGGCTTCAGCTCATCTCTCAAATCCGCAAGAATTGCATAATCATGTTGCTGAATTGGAGACTGAAGAATCATCTTTGTGAATCCAAGCTTTGTGAGATCAATATTGTATAGTTTTTCATATTATATTAGTTTTCATTTGGTAGATCATTTAGCATATCATAGCATATCAGTTTTTACATATCATAGATTTCATATCATTTTTCATCATATCATTGCATAGAAAATCCAAAAAAATAGATTAATTGTATTCATATTTCATATCAGTTTTGCATTCAAATCCTTCGTTTAGGTGTCGTCAAGGTCACTGATCTCGATAACAATCTGAGAACATCATACTCACAACTATTAGAAGGCAGTAAATCACTTGGTTAGTTTAGCTTTCAATTCATTGCACGATTTCAATTTTTGCTAACCTCTAATGTTTTACTGAAGTGTTGTGTCTACAGATCAGGTACAAAATTCACACACACATTTTTGGAGCCCACCGTGGGGCCTTGAAATGGGTTTCCAATTCAATTCTATCAATTTCTATCTTTTTCTCCTCGGTTTCTGTGCAAAACTAAGGATTTTTTTTGTCCGTACAATCTTCATATGAGTTTTTGACAAAAGTCATTTTGCACTGTACCCATTGTCGTACGATAGTCTATTGGATCAAGAATCATGCCAGGCTATACACACTATCATCTGGAAGTTCAACTTTCATTTCATCATACACCCAATGTCGTATGAGTTTTTGGACTGTCATCTGGGAGCATACCCACTGTCGTACGAGTTTTGGATTATCGTCTGGTAACAGACCCACTGTCGTATGAGTTTCGGCATCAGGTTTCAACTGTCATTTCATTTTTCAGGGCAGTTTGTCATATTTGGTTTTCAGATTTCGACTAACGGCTAATCTTAACAATTGAAATTCTCTATTTTTGATTGACTCCTACTGGTTTTGATTAAAAAAAGTGCAAGAATTGCTAAAAATAGGTAAACATCTACTAAGCGCATTGCAAGGATTCCAGGTATTCTCCTTAATTTGATAACATTTCAATTTGGATCCTAAAATGAATCTCTCATGTGTTTGGCTTGAGTGTTTTCTTTGCATGCTTTTCTTCAAATTTGCATAATTGGATACTAGGTTGTAACACCTTAAGTATTGATAAGTAGTCTTAGGATATTTTTGATTGATCTTATTAGCAAAATTGGGATATTGGACTTGCTTATTCTTACTCGCCCCTCATTTTCACCCCATGGTTACAAGGTCAGCACCATATTCAGGGGAGGGGTCTACTTAGAAAGAGCATTAATTGTTCCACCAGTTCTTTCCCATTTTGTGCTTTTTGGATCTCATTAGTATTCTAGGGTGTGGACTTGCTTTTAAATTTGTGTGAGGAGTTAAATGCACCACTTTTTGGACTCACCTCATGTTTATTTGGAGCATTAAGTGTACCACCTTTTTTGCTTTTGAATGCTTTTGGATAGATTTTTTTTCTGATATATCTGTGAAAACATAGTAATTAGGCCCTATGAACACTATTTGTGGTTCTTGAGAGATTGGATTCCCATTGAAATCCTTCTTGATGATGGAATCCTTGTAGGTAGGGAGGATACTTAGTGCATCTCATGTTTTACTTGGTCCGTGTGTCTTCCCTTATTGATTGATACATTCTCTCTCCAGAGGGGTTGATAGATCACATGGGGTTGATATCATAGACCTTGGTGAGATAATCTTCATTTTAGTGTGTCAAATTTATTTGCCTACTTTGTCTGGGTTAAAAGTGAAAAGGCATCAAACCCTTGGATCTGGAGCCAAGTCCCCTTGTGGTATACTATTGTGAGTCACCTTTAGAGAGGGTTAACCGTAGTGGACACTCCCTTCACAGGGAAAACTGCGTTGATGGAACCTCAAGTGGTAATAGCCATTTTTTCCATGGTAGTGACAACCACTATATAAATGTCCTTATGGAAGAAATCTTCACAGGTATGGTTCATTGTTGGGTTGTCAGATCTCCCTAGTAGATCTTGAAGATTAAGTTCTTGACTGTGTCAAAACTCTGGTGTGCCAGATTGGAGTTCACCCCTTTGGATCATAAAAGTTGCAGAGTCAAACCATTACTAAAAACCCTAGTGAGGCCAAATTTTCATTTTCTAGGGTATATGTGCGTTATTGCAAAACATTTTTGGAACATACACAATTAGCGCTTCTGAGGATTAGAATGAATAAGTCACTTGATTGTTCATGCACAAGGTTGCTTTTACCCTTGTTCATTATTTTCAGACATGCTTGAAATCACTTGCTTGCTATTTTGTGTGCTTGTTTATCTATCTAGTTACTGAAAATGAACAAATCTATTACAATCCTCAAATCTGGACATTAAAATTTGCAAACAATCTGAATCTGAAAACTCAAAATTTGCAAAATCTGAAGTAAAATTCTTTTTTGGAGTCAAAAGTCATCTCAGGAGGTCAGAAAGTCATATGAGTTTCTATCAAGTGTCATTTCATTACTGCCCATCTGTCATATGGTAGCGAACCCAATGTCGTATGAGCCTTTCTGCCAGTCAAATTCAAAAATTCAAATCCTGCTAGCAACTGTCGTGTGAGTTTTACAACTGTCATACGAGCTTTTCAATTGTCATTTCATAGAATACCCACTGTCGTATGAGTTTTTCAACTATCGTACGAGCTTTTCAACTATCATTTCATATCACACCCACTGTTGTATGAGTTTTGCAACTATTGTACGAGTTTTTTTTAACTGTCGTTTCATAGCATACCCATTGTCATACGAGTCTGCAGAGTGTCGTTTGGGAAATTTTTGAAAGTTGTTAGAATTGCTAGGTATTTAGCTTTTTCAACCTATTTCTAGAATCTTTCAAACAAATCATTGTGTCAAGAACAAAGTAGTAGCTATTGAGAATGTAATCTTTTTCCTAAAGTGGCCTTTTGAATCTGATTCAACCTTTTGTTTAATCGATTTGAGTCCTTTTCGTCTTGTGTCAAAACCTTGTCATAACTATCAATCTTCAATCAATCATCAAAATGACTAAGTGTTGTGATATCTTGTCTGCTATCTTTTGGGAACCTACCCATACATCCAAGGCATAGTATCCTTCACCCACGTCTAATCGAATCTTCAAATCAATCAAACCTTGACAAGGTTGCGTCATCTGATCATCTTGATTCAATTAATTCTTCAGTCATCTGGATCTTATTCTTTGTTTCACTCAAAGTTGATGGTGGAAACTAGAGCTTCCTCACACAAGAAATTTGGAGAAGCATCCCAGACCTTACCTATAACCGCTACTAGGGGTCCAACTCTTGAGCAACTCATCAATTCTGGTCTTTACGAAGACGATGGTCTTGGCAACTATCGATTAAAAACTAGTTACATTTCTCCTCCATCAACTCATGGACGTACCCAACAAACCCCACATCAATCTATTCCAGGGAGTCCACAAACTCCTACCATGTCTCAAGTAGGGAAAAACTTTGGCTCTCAAAGAACTCAATCTCAACATGGTGCAGATCAGGAACCCACACTTGAAGAAATTGCTCAATATCAAAATGATGATAACTTCAAACGAATGATGAAGCATTTTTTGAAAGAAGATAGAGAGGCATACTTTTTACAATTAGCTCATCAAGGAGGTAAACTTCCTCCCAACTTTAATGTTGAAGATATCATTATGCATGAGGAAGAAAATCCACTCACAGCTATGATGAAACAGATGCATGCTATGCAAGTTGAACTTAACAATCTTAAGAAAGAGAAGGAACCCAAGGAATTCTCCATGGAGGTCCTTTGTCCTTTCCCTTTTAACAAAGACTTGTACATGCCCCCATTCCCAAAAAGAGTGGAGATGCCAAAGTATGATAAATATGATGGACACTTTGATCCTCAAGATCACGTCAGAGAGTTCTGTACATAATCCATGGAGTTCATGCATGAACCGACCTATCTCATGCACCTATTTCCTAGATCTTTGGGAGGAGCATCCATTCATTGGTTTTCTAGGTTGCCACCTACTATCAAAACTTTTGAGGAGTTGATCAAATTGCTTTATCAATAATACTCCTACAATATTCAACATCTGATCACCATGATTGATATCTGTAATCTCAAGCAATATCTAGGGGAACCATTCCTAACGTTTCTCAAGAGATGGAGGAAGAAGTTCTCTCTATATGCTAGACCTATTCCAGAAATAGAAAAACTAGAAATCTTCATCAATAACCTTGTTCTAGAAATCAATTATCCTCTACAAATGCAAGCTCATACATCTTTTGATAAGATGGTAGATAATGCTATTAAAATAAAAAAAGTGCTTGTGAAAAAAGGAGAAATCACACTTCAAAAAGACAAGTACGAATCAGGATCCAGTTCTAAAGACAAGAATAAAAAATGGAACAAGAATAAAGGCATCGTCACAGATGGTGTTGTTGACACTATCCATACCCCATCAAAGGCACCAGCCTACAACCTAACTCTTGGTTCCCAAGCCATTAAAGCTTCAGAACAAAAGTCATCCGAACCATTTCAAAAGAAGCCAGAATACAAATCTTAGGATAAACATCAAAAGCTCACTCCTCTTGGAGAATCTTTAGAGTTAGCTATGAAAACTCTATTGGCTGATAAAATCATCTCTTTGCCACCAATTTGACCACCTGATTTTGAGCCTAAGCCAAAATGGTGGAGAGAAAATGAATTCTGTGATTTCCATTGAGGTAAGGGTCACAAAATGAATAACTGCTTCCGGTTGAAACACACCATTCAAGATCTGATCGATAGTGGAGACATTACAATTGACAATCCTAAGAGAAATAATGATCATATGGAATTTACAGAACCATTTCCACAACATGGTCAAGGAGTTTCAACTTCTCAACCTAATATGGGGGCAAAAGTCAACTATGCCTACCCTGGAAATAATGTTGTCATCAATATGGTTGAACCATGTCTCTCTGAAAGTTGCAATGTCATCACAATTGTAAGGAGAGATAGACAATATCAATCCACCAACACAGTTACTCAATCACAAGCCCAAGCACATCTAAAAGGACAAATCCTAGATTCATCAAATGTCCCTAAGATACCCTTCAATCTTTCATCTGCTTCTAAACAGAAGGCTGCTTCAAAATCTTCCAATCCAAAGGATACAAGGCCTACATCTTATAGCATTGTTCAACAACTCCAGCACACTAATGCCAAAATCTCTATGTTTGAGTTGCTTCAAATATCTCCAGCTCACAAAGCCATACTAGACAAAGCTTTGCTCGGTTCCAATGTTCCTGATGACCTTGATTTAGACAGGTTCTAGACTATGGTTGGATGTCTTACATCTCCACAATATATCTCCTTTTCAGAGGAAGATGACAACTCCTTGAGTCACCCACATAATCAGCCTTTGCATATAGAAGTCTTGATCCAAAACCATAGAGTTAAACATGTGTTGATAGATGGGGGCGCTGGCCTAAACATTTGTTCTTACAACTTGATCACATAATTGGGATTTTTAGAATTGGCTATTGATCCTCGAAAGAAGATAACCATAAAAGCCTATGATGAACAAGAAAGATCTTCTAAAGGCACCATTGTCTTACCCATCTGGGTGGGTCCAGTTATCAAAGATACCACTTGTCAAGTGCTTGATCTACCATTGGCCTACAACATCCTCCTAGGGAGGCCATGGATACATGAAATGCAAGCTATTCCTTCTACATACCATCAATGTTTGAAGTTTCCTTATGAAGGAGTAGAGGTTACTATCCCCACGAATCTGAATACAACTTGTAATACCTTGAAGGAAAGTGAAGATAAGCTTTTGCCTAATAACATAGAATCTTCCATTGAACCAACTAAAGAAGCATCCACATCTAAAATGGAAGATCTTGCAAAAGAGGTTAATATCAAAGAAAATAGTATGGGAGAATATACTATCGAGCTAGACTTATCTTTGATGTCTCTCCCTATCTCACCTAAGTCTTATGGGAAATCTTTGAAACAATCCAAACCAGACTCTAAAGAACCCCTTGAGGTATATAAAAAGAATTTTGTAGCAGAACAAGTCTCCAAGCAAGAATTTGAAGAAGATGAAGTTGTGCTCGCATGGCTATACAAAGATGAACCTGAATCCCACAATGTTCAAACTAGCGACTCTACAGCACCACAGATCCCTTCTAAGTCATACGGTCTAGGAAATAAATTGATAGCTAAGATGGGATATCCAGGTCAAGGACCTCTAGGAGTCAGAGGAAAAGGTCTTGTGGCACCTCTCCCACATACTGGTAGAGAAAATAAAGGCAAAGTTGGCTTAGGCTTTAAAAAGAAACCCTATCACCTCAAAGGTAATTTTTCTCATGTCATAGAGCAGATTGCACCAGGAGAACCTCTTCTTAAGAAAGAAGAGACAAAACCATCAGATAGTGATTCAGATAGCTCAGAACTCATCCCCTATGAAAAATTTCCTAAGGAGATCAAAGACCTTCTTGATGATAAAGATGATCCAATCAAAAGAATTAATATAGTAGAAACACAAGAACCTACTATCAATCAAGAGATAGTTGCAACACAAGAACCAGCTAATCTTGAAAACCATCAAGAAGAAGAAGGTGGTAGTTATTCTGAGACAAATTCCCATGAGTATGAATACAAATCTGAATCTGAGGGTAACCCTTCTTGGGGTATTCACCTTGACTTTACTCATGTTTTAAGATTTCCTAGAGATCCTGAATCAGAAGATGAATCTAATGAATATGAATGGGGAGTCATTCTAGAACCAGATGAGCTTATCACCAAGAAACATGTTGATGTTATTCACCAATATGCACCTCAACCCAACATAAGTCTAGAGTGAAATGATGAACCTATCAAGTCTGATCCACCTATGGCTGAATTGGACTCCCATGATGACATTGAGCCTATTCACAAATTGAATGTCTTAAGTTGTAATATCACCTTTGAACTCTAGCATCAGGTTAGGACCAATGGTGACATATCCGTATCCATAAACACTATCTCCCAATCTTTCCCCACTTTGACTTTCCAATATCCAAACCTTATTGATCAAACCTCCACAAATCCAAGCCATGGTATTTATACCTTCCCGAATGACTATGCCCTTGCTTGCTACCTAAATGTAGTTGAGCCTATGAGGACTTCCATCAGTGAACCAAGTGTCAGCATGACCGAGTCAGACATCAAATATCTTAATCAGAAAAATATGAATAAGAATAAAAAGAAAAGGATTTCTGAAGGTGAAAACCACTTTGTGGTAGTCTCAGAACCTACAAAAGTAAAAATAAAAGATTTATCCAAAGGTGAAACCTCTCTGAGGTGCCTAAGGATGGGATATTTGATGTCCTTCCGAGTCATTTACAAGATAGATCTCCAGTTCTAATTGAGCCCACTCAATCCATCAATTTGGGTACACCAGAAGAACCACAATTGGTACATGTAGCACAATCATTATCAAAAGAAGAGAAGAAAAAATTTACAACATTCCTCACAGGGAAGAAGATCAACTTTGCATGGAAATATCCAGATATGCCAGGATTGGATCCTAATCTTATCATGCACCATTTATCTATAGCTCCTAATGTAAAACCTGTCAAGAAAAAATTGTGAAAGATGCATCCTCATGTCGCCCTCTTGGTAAAAGCTGAATTAGAGAAGCTCCTAAAAGTTGGGTTCATCTGAGTTATTGACTATGCAGAGTGGATCTCTAATATTGTACCTATTTCTAAACCAAATGGTTCAATTAGAGTGTGCATAGACTTTAGAGATGTGAATAGAGTGTGCCCTAAGGATGATTTTCCACTACCTAACATTGATATGATAGTGGATATGACTTAAGGTTTCGAGATGTATTCCTTAATGGATGGTTTCTCTAGATATAACCAAATAAAAATTGCTCTAGAAGATTAAGAGAAAACTACTTTCACATGTGCATGGGGTACCTTCTGTTGGAATGTCATGCCATTTGGGCTTTAAAATGTTGGTGCTACATATCAAAAAGCAATGACATCTATTTTCCATGACATGATGCATCAAACCATGGAAGATTATGTTGATGACACATTAGCAAAATCTATGATCAGAACTAAACATCTAAAGGACTTGAGCATGATCCTAGACAGAATGGAAAAGTTTAGTCTCCGACTAAATCCTAAGAAGTGTGCTTTTGGTGTCACTTTTGAAAAGCTCTTAGGATACATCATTTCAAAGAAGGGCATTGAGGTTGATCTAGCTAAAGTAAAGGCTATAATGGAGATGCAACCCCCTAAGAATATCAGTCAGATGAGGACATTGCAAGGAAGAGTTCAATCTATCAAAAGATTCATATCATAGCTAGCGAACATATCCTAGTTGTTTACAAAAACATTACATAAAGGTGTGACCTTTGCATGGAACAAAGAATGTGAATAGAACTTCAATCATATCAAGAAGTATCTATCTAATCTTCCTATCTTGATGCCTCCTATTCATGGGAAGCCATTGATCTTATATGTCTCCACAACAGATACATCACTAGGGGCATTACTAGCACAACATGATGAAGATAAAAAGGAAAGAGCTATTTACTACATCAGTAGAATATTGGTGGCATATGAAAAGAACTATTCAATGATTGAGAAAGCTTGTCTAGCTGTGATCTTTGCATCATAGAAACTGAGACACTACATGTTAGCTCATACCACTCAATTGGTAGCCAAGATTGATCAACTAAAATCCCCCATTGGCATTGATGGCAACATAGATGAAAAACATCCAATGTTCCAAAAATCCAATACTGCAACATCACTGCAAAATATCAAATTAAATCTTGCTTCATTTTCCTATTCAGCTCTCTCATACAATCCTTAATGTTTTTCATGTATATCTCTCCCCCATTGACATCAATGACAGAAATTCCATGACTAAGTCAACAAAAACTTAATGTCAAAAGACACTTTTCAGAAAAATACAATAAGAAGAGTCCTCATGACTCAGCTCATAAACTCCCCCATAAAGGAAGTTCCAACATCCAATCCAAAAGAAAGATAGGGCTCATATACCACTGGAAAGATGCAATCATCTGCATCAATTCTCAAAAATAGGTTGGGGCATAACCCCAAGCATACCTCTTAGATACACAAATGTATCCTTAGGTAAAGGTTTTGTAAATATATTTGCTATCTGTTCCTTTGTGCTTATGTACTCCAATCTTACTTCTTTTTCTGCAACTTTCTCTCTTACAACATGATACTTGATCTCAATATGTTTAGTCTTAGAATGTAAAACATGATTTTTTGACATACTCTCTGTACTGGTGTTATCACAATGTATAACAATAGGCTCATCAAACTTTATTCCAATATCCTTCAACATCTGCTTCATCCAAATAATCTGATTACAATTATTTGCTACTGCAACATATTCTGCTTCTACTGTACTTTGTGAAGTACAATTCTACTTCTTACTTAACCAAGAGACCAATTTTCTTCCAAGAAAAAAGGCTCCACCACTGGTGCTTTTCTTTTCATCAACGTTGCCTCCCCAATCTGCACCAGTATAGGCACATAAAGTAAAATCATTAGAATTCTCATACCATAATCCATAATCCATTGTTCCTTTTAGATATCTCAGTATCCTCTTTACTGCTGCATAATGTGATTCTCTAGGTTTTGCTTGAAATCTTGCTACAATCCCAACTGAATGTGCTATATCAGGTCTTGTATGTGTCAAGTACTGCAATCCTCCAATCATAGATCTGTATTTTTTCTACTCAACTGCTGGTGTCTCATCTTTGCTAGATAACTTATGTCCAGTTACCATAGGTGTTCCAACAGGTTTAGAATCTTTCATTCCAAATCTTTTCAATAAGTCATTCAAATACTTAGTCTAACTTACAAATATACCTTCCTTTCTTTGTGTTATTTGTAATCCCAAAAAATATTTCATTTCTCCAATCATGCTCATCTCAAATTTATTCTTCATTTCATTTGCAAATTTGTCACTAGCTTCATCTTCTCATCCAAAGATAATATCATCAACAAATATAACTATAACCAACAAACCATTCTCAATTTCTTTTGTTTATAAGTTACTATCTTTTGTTCCTTTTATAAATCCCAATTTCAATAAATACTTATCCAATCTTGCATACCAGGTTCTAGGTGCTTGTTTTAATCCATATAAAGCTTTCTTTAACTTACATACCATATCTCCTTCTTGTGTCAAAGGAAAACCTTCAGGTTGCTCAATGTAGACTTCTTCTTCCAATTCACCATTCAAAAATGCTGATTTCACATCCATCTAATACACTTTGAATTTCTTGTAAGCTGCATATGCTAGAAACATTCTCACTGCTTCAAGTCTAGCCACAGGTGCAAAAGTTTCTTCATAGTCAATTCCTTCTTGTTGTGAATATCCTTTACATACCAATCTTTCTTTGTTTCCTATCACTTCTCCTTGTTCATTCATCTTGTTTCTGAATACCCACTTTGTTCCAATCACATTCTTGTCTTCAGGTCTAGGGACCAATTCCCATGTCTTGTTTTTTTCAATCTGCTCCAGTTCTTCTTTCATAGCATTAATCCAATGTTCATCTTCACAAGCTTCATTAGTATTCTTAGGTTCAATTTGAGAAATCAAACATAAATGTACCTTATTTCGAGTCAAAACTCCTCTGTCTAAACTTCCAATAACTTGCTCAACAGGGTGATGTCTTGAAGTATACTTGTTAGGTGTCATAGTTACTGATCTTGTTCCGACTGTAGATTCTTCTCTGCTTTCTTCTCTGTTTTCTTCTCTATTTTCTTCAGTATGACTTTCATTTAGCAAAGCACTGTTAGTTTCAAAAAATAATTTTGCATTTTCAATGTTAGGCTGAGGTTTTGCTTCTCCATCAGATTCATAATCAAGCATTCTTTCCTGAATTTTAAACTTCTCATCAACTTTTACATTTGCACTTTCAACAATAGTCTTAGTTCTTTTGTTATAACATTTATATGCTTTTCTTTTTAAAGAATATCCAAGAAATATTCCTTCATCACTTCTAGGATCAAATTTTCCTATATCATCATCTCTCTTTATATAACATTTACTTCCAAAAATTCTAAAATACTTAACTGAGGGTGCATGTCCAAACCATAATTCATAAGGTGTCTTGTTTGTATCTGCTCTGATTTGTACACTGTTCATAGTGTATACTGATGTGTTCACTGCTTCTCTCCAAAAAGTCTTAGCCAAATCATTTTCAAACAACATAGCTCTTACTGCTTCAGTTATTGACCTGTTCCTTCTTTCGGCAATACCATTTTGTTCTAGTGTTCTAGGGGCTGAAAGTTGTCTCTTAATACCATTCATTTCACAAAAGGTGTTAAACTCTCTAGATGTAAATTCACCACCTCTATCAGATCTTAGACACTTAATCTTCATTCCAGATTCATTCTCAAATGCTTCAAATTTTTCTTTCAAAAATGCAATCCACATCATCCTTGTAAAATCATCAACAAGAATCATAAAATACCTTTCTCCATAGAATCCTCTAGTCCAAGTAGGACCACTCAACTCTGTATGAACAATCTCCAGCTTCTCTCTCAATGTGAACTTCTTGTTGGGAAATGAACTCCTTTTCTGCTTTGCCATCATACATTCTTTGCAAATCATGTTAGTAGGTTTCATAATTCTAGGTAAATCTCTTACCGCAAGTGTAGTGCTCACCTTGACAATATTATCAAAGTTTATATGACAAAACCTTTTATGCCATAAGCAACTATCATCAATCCTAGTTATCAAACATATCATCTCAGTAGGATTCAACTGAAATACATTACCTTTGGTTCTGGATCCTTTTCCAATCAGATTTCCATCTTTATCTTTTATCACACAAGTTTTCTTACCAAACCAAACTTGATAACCCTTATCAGCCAATTGTCCAACACTTAGTAGATTATGTCTCAATCCATCAACAAAGTAAACATCATCAGTGTTAGTCTTTCCATCAAGAGTAATAGATCCTATACCCTTAATCAAACAAGGTGCATTATTACCAACCCTAACAATTCCTCCATCATAATTATCTAACTTAACAAACTTTCTTTTATCTCCAGTCATATGATGTGAACAACCATTGTCTATAATCCAATCAGATTTCTTTTCAACTTGAGAAACTAATGCTTTTTCTTCCCTTTTATCAGATTCAAAACTTTCTTCTTTAATTGCTACAAATCCTATTTCCTCAAAGTTATCATTATCACTGTCACTTAAATGTCTTTCAATTCCTACTTCAAGATATTCATCATTTGCATAATAACATTCTTTAGATCTCCTAGGTTTAAAATTGCTTCTATACTTCTTAACTCTTTTAGGACATTTAGATGCAAAATGACCATATTCTTGACAAGTCCAACATTTAAAGATTTTCTTACCATCTGGTTCTCTTTTTACAAGTAATGGAATACCCTCTTCAATCTTCTTATCTTCCTCAGATTTAGATCTGCTACTGCTGGCATAATCTCCATTCACACTAGTAATTCTTGTAGGTCTAATGTTAAGAGCACTAAATGTTGTTTCCATTCTAGGTAGCTCTCCTGATAATCTCAAGTTCATCTCTGCTGTTTCTAATCTTCCAAGAAGAGTCTCTCTTGAAAAGTTTGATGTACAAGGTATCACTTGTTCAATCATCTGTGTTGTCTGCTTGAATACTGGTGTCAAAGTTCACAAAATTTTCCATATCACTTCATTCTCTGTCTTATCACCTCCACAAGACTTTATTCCTGTTACAATCTCAGACATCCTACCAATATAGCTTCTAATAGATTCATCTTCCATCATTCTAATATCTTCAAATGCACAAATCCAATTATGTAATCTAGCCTTCTTTGCATGTTCATCACCTTCAAAAGTAGAATATAAAGCTTTCCAAATTGAATGAGATGTTTTCAAACATCTTACCTGACTATATTCATTCTCCGGTAGTGCTGACAAAAGTGCTTCTCTTGCAAGTATGTTACACATGAATAGATCTAGTTCATCTTTAGTTCCTGCCTCTAGATTGTCTTCCTCAATGATAGTCTTCTCATTCTTTGTAATCAACCAATAACTTGGTCCTAAACACAATAGATGAGTCTTCATCTTTTCTTTCCAGCTGTCAAAATTTACTCCATCAAACTTAGGGCTTTCTTTTCTGAAATTCGCCATGGATCTCCTTAAGTTGTTAAACTTTTCTTTCAAGGACCTGATGCTCTGATACCAATTGTTAGAAAGTAAAGATCCCCATGATAACTAAGAGGGGTGGGGTGAATTAGTTATCTAATAATTTAAGCATTCAACTACTTTAAACAATATAATTAATGTACTAGCCAACCATAGAAAGATAACCATACACAATTGCACAATAACACAAGATATGTTGACTAGGGAACCTCTTGAAAAGAGTAAACCCCGGTGGGAATGATGCCCACAAAATGATGCACTAATATAAAAGTTCCTTGTTAGAGGATGGACCCTGTTAGGAGTCTTATGAAATACATTCAGTACATATAAATCCCTGTTAGGAGATTTTGAATCCCTGTTAAAAGATTCTAACCCAGTTAAGAGTTTATGGAAGACAGAAGGACCCACTGCCCAAACAGCTTCAAGGCAAGATCTCTGAACCCACTGTCCAAAAGATCTTAGAATTATTCAATAGAATAATATGAAATATATTACCTCCTTCACACTGTGCCAAAACCACACTCTCTGCTACACAAGATCACAATTCCAGATCTCTGTACTCATAAGTCTTCCTTCATCACTGAATTAGCTCTTTTCTTCACTTCATGCATATATTCGCATCTCAAACTTCATAGTACATATTACAACAAGGAAAACATTCCTTCATATATACCAAACTCAAATAATTACAAATGAGTCAGTCCTCAATTACAAAATAATAAATTCTACATGCTACACAAAATTCACATAAAACTGTCGGCTTCCAAATACTGTAACTTTCTCCAAACATATCTTCAAAGTTTTCACTATGAACCAAGTCATAATTAATGATTCTCCAACATCCCTTTAACTACACAAAATTAGATTCCATCCCAGATAAGAGATATCCTCTAATTTTTGAAAATCACTTCACAGAAACACTGTCTAAACACTGCTTTCACCAAAATGCTCATAACTCTCATAAATGAATGAATTTCTTTTTGCACTATTAACCATAGGTTAATAACACACCAAAGAACATACCATCAACTACGCAAAAGCCAATCTATAATACAAAATGTTCACAAAACAAAATTGTACCTACTTTCCTGTTGATATCCAGAATATCACTATGTTGACATCAATGACAATCCAAGTCATGAATGCAACAACAACTACTACAGAATGATTGCCAAAATACTTTGCATTCATTCCTAACAATTGAGTGAATTTGAAATTGAGTATGTTGAGAGAAAAGCTATAAAAGGACAGGTCATTGCTGATCAATTGGCTGAAGCACCATTGTTTGATGACACACCACTACAAATGGAATTTTCAGATTCCTCTATCATGCATCTTTCTTCTAGAGAATGGAAATTATTCTTTGATGGCTCCTATACATAGAATGGATCTAGAGTAGGCATATTGTTCATAACTCCTCAAGGATACTCAATTCCAAAAGCATTCAGATTAAAGTTTCCTTCCACAAACAATATTGTTGAATATGAAGTCCTTTTGAATGGTATGAAAATAGCAATTGAATGGAGAGTGATAGAGCTACACATTCATGGAGAATCTCAACTTGTTATTCATTAAGTCAATGATGTGTACCAAAATAAAGATGAAAAGCTCATTCCTTACAAGAGAATGGTAGATGATTTAAAGAAGTATTTCATATCTATCACATTTGAGAAAATTCCTAGAACGGAGAACAAGGCTGCCGATGCAATGGAAACATTATCTACTCTCTTACAATAGCTCGAACATGAGCTATGCTATGAGTTCCTGGTGGAAGCACTATCCTATCCTGCATATGATTCTCCCAAAACCTGCATGATCTGCACTGTTGTAGGTCATGAGTCATCCAGATACAAAAACCTATTTTCCTATCTTCAAGACCAAATCATTCCCGATACCTTCAACCGCCATGAAAAGAGATACGTTATCCATAATACCTCCTGATATGTCATCATTGGTCACGATCTGTACAAATGAGGTCTAGATGGTACACTACTTAGATGTTTAGAATGGGAAGAGTCTCAACGTGTGTTAGAGGAAGTCCATGATAGTATTTTTGGGTCACACTCGAATAGTTTAACACTAGCTCAAAAACTTATTAGGGCTGGATACTATTAGCCTGAGATGGAGAAAGAGGCTATCAAATTTGCTAAGAATTGTCAAAAGTGTCAAGTACATGGCAACCTAATTCATGCTCCAAGGAGAGATCTAATCCCCTTTACAACACAATGGCCTTTCCATCAATGGGCATTTGATCTTATCAGGATGATTCATCCTCATTCTTCTAATGGACATACCCATATAATCACAACTACAGATTATTTTACAAAATGGGTAGAAGCAGTCCCTTTGACACAAGCAACTGGAAAGAAAATATCTATGTTCATATTGAACTATATCATATGCCAATATGGGATACCTCATTCCATAATCATAGATAATGGTGGAGAATTCAAGAACAAAGACCTAGATGATCTATGTGCCAAATTCAAGATCACACAAAATTGGTCTTCTATCTACTATCCTCAAGGGAATGGACAAGCAGAGGCATCTAATAAGAATCTATTGAAAATCTTGCATCAAACTGTTAATAAAATAGGAAGAGACTGGCATCTCATGATCAATCTAGCTCTCTGGGCCTACAAAACAAGTATCAGAACACCTACCGGGGCTACACCTTTTGCTTTAGTTTATGGGTTTGAAGAAGTACTGCCTATTGAGGTTGAAATCCCATCACTAAGAATCAGAATGCATGGTCTAGTAACTGATGATGACTACAGAGTGTCTAGGTTGCAAGAACTTGAGCTACTACATGAGCACAGACAAGCAGCGTATGATCATCTCAGAGTGTATCAAAAAAGAATGTCTAGAGGCTACAACAAGAAAGTCAGATACAAAGAATTTTAGGTTGGTGATCTAGTCTTGAGAGAGAATCCTAAAAATCAATCACATCGAGAATGCAAGGGGAAGTTTGAACCCAACTAGCTGGGTCCCTTTGTAATCACTGCTACTTTTGGCTCTAGTGCCTATCAACTCTCAATGACTGAAGGAGAACAGCTCTGAGAATCAATCAACGTTCTCCATCTGAAGAAATTCTATGCCTAAAGCATTCAGTCTATGGTAAAATGTCCTGAAAAAATCTTTAAAATCAGAAAAAGTCCTGAAAAAATGAACATCTTGGTGAAAACCTAGCAATGGGCGCCTTGATGATTCAAAAAAAAATTGGAAATATCAAAAGTACAAAAAAAATTGAAAAAATGGAAAATGCAAAAAAAATGAGAAAAAGAAAAAGTGCCTTGGTGAAAACCTAGAAACAGGCACCTTGGTAGCAAAAATAGAATCTCTACCAAGATGGTGAAAACCCAGCAAATGAGTGTCACTTTTTTCAAAATGCTCCATCTATCAACACAATCTTGGTCTTTCCCAGCTTTCAGTCTTGCTTTAGTTTGTACATATCTCCCGGTTTATTTCCATGTTCCTATTGTCAATAAGTTAGTCTATACACCAATCAGCTCAAGCATCTGTATCCTATCAATGCTTAACACTTGGGGGCAATCAATGTCATATCCTATGGTCTCCCATGCATCTTAGATGTATCATATCCAGTCAGAATCCTTTGAAGCTTCATTTGAGTCAGTCAGTCAGTCTTGTCTCCAGAAAGGATTTTGCATCTACAACAATGCAATCAAACATCAAACAATCTATGCTTTTTACATGCTTTTATCTCCTTCTATGCTTACTGATTCGCATTGAGATTTTTGCATATTATGTCCTTTTGAGCTCTTCGATGATGTCCTTTATAGGATTTAGAGAGTGATGACTGGGGGCATAATCTTTTTTTTGTCTTCTGTTTGTATGTGAAAATATAACAACTTTGGAAATTCTGGATTGAAATGGTGTCCAACTGTAAGAGCCTCTATCTCGAATTGGATGGCCATGCGTACCTCAACCATAGATACCCAAAAAATTCAAGGAAGTTTGATCTGACTATTGTCTTTTTGAGTGAGTTCTTTCTCCTATTGTGAAACACGATCTTACCTAAGGATGTGAACGATAAAGGGTCACTATGTGTAATTCACACTGGATTTAAAATGATCTCTTAACTATTTGATGTGTTTGTACCACAAGGTGTATTCTGGTCATCATGACGTTTATGTTTTGATGCTTATACAAATTGCTATATCAAAATGGATATGATATTTAGGTCATCCTGGCGCTTATGCTTGGATGCTTATATCTAATCTGACATTCCAAAAACAAAATCATTATTCATATATCCATGGTTTCCTAATTAGTGGGTGTTGTATTGATTCCTACACATACAAATTGATATTCATATGTCTATGGTTTCATAGCTAGTGGGCATTGTATTGATTTATCTAGTTACCTAAAAGTTCAATGATGATAACAAATCGACATATGATTAGTGAGTAGGTCCTAGGTCTTAGGTTTCATTTCATTTTTCATCTTTGCATGATCTCACAATGATTAAACAAACTTCAATGCTTAAACGATTCTTCAAATCGCATCTTCAAATCTAACAAGAGCTGAATCTCACACGAAGGTTCCTCCAACAAAACAGCAAGTAGAATCCTTTTTCGGGATCAAAATCAAAATCTGAGATCATTCATATTGTGTACTGCTTGCATAATCAACCTTCCATCATCACAGAAATCCAAAATTCAACTTAACTAATTATCTTACATCAAACTATCAAAATTTCAAATTGGTTAACCATGGTCAACTCATGGTCAAACCTAGTCAAACTTGGTCTCCAGGACCTCCCAACGATGTAGAATGTGTTCTTGAATGTGTATAACCACTTCTCAAATCAATTAACATGCTTTTGAACTATTCAACACTAACTTTTCTTGTCAAATTTCAATTTTAATCCTGAAGGGGGCATGGTATTGCATATCATTCAAAGTTTGTAATCAAATTTGAAATCATATCTTTCCTCAGTAATCAAGACAACAACCATATCTAATTGCTGATTCATCAAAAGACCTAATCGCTTGGGGCAAATCAATCATCGCTCGGGACATATTAGATTCATCAAGATCCATATCAATCTGGTATTCTCTTAATCTTGTAAATTGTATCAGCTTTTTGCAACTACCGGTTCAATTGTGTTATTTCCTTGATTCTTCGATAACTGAAGGGTTCAAATGTGATACCTACATGATTCTTCTAAGGACAATCAAGTCTGGAATCGATCACTCACTTCTTCACAATCATAAGGTTTGAAATCAGGCGTTTTGACACTTTTTCACAATCATTGGTTCATTGCTGTTATAGTTAACATTATCTTTGGTCATTCAGGACCTATTATCTTCATACAAATCTTTCAATCAGCTTCTGTCTCATATCAATTATCGATTTTGAATTAGTTTCATATCTTTATCAAACACAGACTGTCTTTGAACCACTGCACTTTGCACAACGATTCAAAGAGGGGCAAAATGTAATACCCCAAAAATGGGCTATAGGTTCATTAATCTCCTATATCGACAATTTGAATGAAATCGACATCAAAGTCCTAACCTAAGACACATCTAAACATCATCGAATCCTAATTGATTATCATAAATTCTGCATTGGGGAATATTCCTAGTAATATTCCTAATATCCTAATTATCTTTAATTTAATGATTATTTGGCGATAAATCCTATTTATCCTAAAGTTTGATTAATTGAATATTCTTAATATTTAATTAATTAGATTTAATTCTGCCACTTAATTATTTAATTGAATTTAATTGTATTTATTCCTAAGTATTATTATTTAAATTTGACAATAAATCAAAATTCCTATCATTAATTGATTAAATTCTTATTTAATTAATTAAAGCAAGTTGTCATATTTGATGATATTATTTTTGAATAAAATTTTGATTAAATGATTGATTAACCCATAAATCAGTTGTTTTATTTCAAAAATCAATTAAGTTGAGAATAAATCACTTTATTTATTTATTAATTCATAATTATCCATGTGCACAATCAAAGAGTAGTTAAAATCCAAATCAGAAAATCAATGCAAGTTATTGACTTTTTGGAACTCATCATTTTTGAGTTTTAAAGTTGATCTAAACTTCTAATTTGAGTTAAAAAGCTATTTTTGCATGATTTGCATGTTTTTGTGAATTAAATTATCTTTATTTAAAAATAACTCAAAATCAAGCTGAGTTATTTGAGTGATTTATGGCTTTTTGCCCATGCACCTCCAAAGCCCTGGATTTCTATAAATTAAGGCTTCAGCTCATCTCTCAAATCTGCAAGAATTGCATAATCACGCTGCTGAATTGGAGACTAAAGAATCATCTTTGCGAATCCAAGCTTTGTGAGATCAATATTGTATAGTTTTTCATATTATATTAGTTTTCATTTGGTAGATCATTTAGCATATCATAGCATATTAGTTTTTACATATCATAGATTTCATATCATTTTTCATCATATCATTGCATAGAAAATCCAAAAAAATAGATTAATTGCATTCATATTTCATATCAATTTTGCATTCAAATCCTTTGTTTAGGTGTCATCAAGGTCATTGATCTCGATAACAATCTAAGAACATCATACTTGCACCTATTAGAAGGCAGTAAATCACCTGGTTAGTTTAGCTTTCAATTCATTGCACGATTTCAATTTTTGCTAACCTCTAATGTTTTACTGAAGTGTTGTGTCTACAAATCAGATACAAAATTCACACACATGATGAGCAATACTCCTACAACATCCAACATCCAGTCACCATGATTGATATCTGCAATCTCAAACAATATCCAGGAGAACCATTCCTGACATTTCTCAAAAGATGGAGAAAGAAATCCTCTTTATATACTAGGCATATTCCAGAAACTGAGAAGCTGGAAATCTTCATCAACAATCTTGTTCTAGAAATAAACTACCCTTTACAAATGAAAAATCATACATCTTTTAATAAGATGGTAGACAATGCAATCAAAATTGAAAAAGTACTTGTGAAAAAAGGAGACATCACACTTCAAAAGGACAAGTATGAATCTAGTTCTAAGGATAAGAACAAAAATTGGAACAAGAATAAGGGTGTCATCACATATGGCATTGTTGATAATCTCCATGCCCCATCTAAGGCACCCGCTTTCAATCTAACCATTGGTACCCAAGCCATCAAAGCTTCAGAACAAAAGGTACTCAAATCATCTCAAAAGAAGCCAGAATACAAATTTTGGTCCGCTGATAATAAATGAAAGTTCACTCCTCTTGGACAATCTTTGGAATCAGCTATGAGAACCCTACTGGCTAATAACATCATCTATTTTCCTGAGATCTGACAATCTGATCCTGACCCTAAGCTGAAATGGTGGAGATAGAATGAATTCTATGATTTCCATCAGGGTAAAGGTAAAAAAACTAATAACTGCTTGCGCTTGAAGCATACCATTCAAGACAAGATTAATAATAGAGAAATCACGATTGATAATCCTAAAAGCAATAATGATCACACAACATTCACCAAACCATTTCTGAAGCATAGTTAAGGAGATTCATCTTCTCAGCCTAATGTGGGTGCTAAGGTCAATTATGCCTATTTTGGAAATAATACTGTTATCAATATGGTTGAACCAAGCCTATCTCAGCATTGCAATGTCATCACAATTGTAAGAAGAGATAGAGAAAATCCATCAACTAACGCAGTTACTCAATCACAAGATCAGGCACACCTACAAAGACAAATCCTAGATCAATCAAATGTCCCTAAGGTGCCTTTCAATCTGTCTTTTGCTTCTAAATAGAGGGCAACATCTAAATCTTCAAATCCTAAGGACACGAGGCCTACTTCGTATAGTATCATTCAAAAACTCTGACATACTAATGCAAAAATCTCCATGTTTGAGTTGCTTCAGATATCTCCAGCTCATAGAGCCATCCTAGACAAAGCTCTACTTGGATCCAATGTTCTTGATAACCTTGATTTAGATAGATTCCAGGCTATGGTTGGTCATCTTACATCTCCATAGTATATCTCATTTTTAGAGGAAGATGATAACTCCTTGAGTCATCCACATAACCAGCCCTTGCATATAGAAGTCTTGATCCAAAACCATCATGTCAAATGTGTGTTGATAGATGGGGGTGCTGGTCTAAATATTTGTTCTTACAACTTGATCACACAATTGGGATTTTTAGAAATGGCCATTGATCCTAGAAAGAAAATAACTATCAAAGCATATGATGAAGAAGAAAGATCCTCAAAGGGAACAATTATCCTGCCTATCAGAACAAGTCCTGTCATCAGAGATACTATATGTTAGGTTCTTGATATACCTTTGGCTTACAAAATCCTTCTAGGGAGAACCTGGATACATGAAATGAAGGCTATTCCTTCTACATACCATCAGTGATTGAAATTTCCTTGTGAAGGAGTAGAGGTAACCATTCTAGCTGATGTGTCAACAACTTGCAATGTATTGAAGGAAAATGCGGATAAACTTGTTCCTAATAACATAGAATCTTCCACCAAGTAAACAGATGTAACATCCACATCTAAGATGGAATACATTGCAAAAGAGGTCAATATGAAAGAAAATGGTATGGGAGAATATACTATAGAGCCAGTCTTGTCTTTGACATCTCTCCCTATCTCACCTAAGTCTTATGGGCAAGCTCTAAAACAGTCCAAACCAAAATCTAAGGAATCTCTTGAGGCATATAAAGGAAAATTTGTTGCAGAAAAAGTACCTAAGCAAGAATTTGAAGAAGATGAAGCTGTGCTTGCATGGCTCTACAAAGATGAACCTGAATCCCAAGTTGTTCAAGCTGGTGACTCTAAAGTATCGAAGGTTCCTTCTAAGTCATATGGCCCAAAGGATAAAATGATAGCTAAAATGGGATATACAGGAAAAGGACCTCTAGGAATCCATGGTAAGGGTCTTCTATCACCTCTTGAGCATCGTGGTCGAGCCAACAAGAATATGACAGGACTAGGATACATGAA
Organism: Chamaecyparis obtusa; assembly: GCA_027943335.1. Taxonomy (NCBI): domain Eukaryota; kingdom Viridiplantae; phylum Streptophyta; class Pinopsida; order Cupressales; family Cupressaceae; genus Chamaecyparis; species Chamaecyparis obtusa. The sequence continues at coordinate 2,613,221 of BSBK01001547.1, forward strand.
GAAGCCTTTCTATCTTAGCAAGAATTCCTCACATGTCTTAGAATAGATTAAGCCCTCTGTAGCAAATCAACTAAAGGGTGAAATAATAGAACAATCTGATAGTGATGATTCTGACACCACTGAAGATCTCATTCCCTATGAGCATTTACCTAAAGAAATCAAAGATCTCTTGGACGCTGAAGATGATCCAATCAAAAGAATTAATGTAGTAGAAACACAAGAACCTACTATAAAGAAAGAGACAGTTGTACCACAAGAACCAGCTGATCTCAAAGATAATCAAATAGACAAAGAGGAAGGTGATATTTATTCTAAGACAGATTCTCATGAGTATGAATTCAAATTAGAATCTGAGGGTAACCCTTCTTGGGGTATTCATCCTAACTTTACTCATGTTCTTAGATTTCCTAGAGGCATAGATGAAGAATCTAATGACTATGAATGGGGACCCATTCCAAAAGAAGATGAGCTTATTACATAGAAACATGTTGATGTTATTCACCAATACGCACCTAAACCCAACGTAATTCTAGAGAGAAATGATGAACTTATCGAGTCTGATCCACCGATGGCTGAAGTGGACTATCACAATGACATTGAGCCTATTCACGAATTGAATGTCTTAAGTTGTAATATCACCTTTGAACTCGAGCGTCAGGTTAGGACCGATGATGACAGATCCATATCCATAAACACTCTTTCCCAATCTTTCACCACTTTGACTATCCAATGCCCTGACCTTCTTAACATAACATCCACCAAATCTAAGCCATGGTATTTATACCTTCCCAAATGACTATGCCCTTTCTTGCTACCTCAATGTAGTTGAGCCTATGAGGACCTCCATCAGTGAACCGAGTGTTAGCATGATGAAGTTAGACATCAAGTATCTTAGTCAGAAAAATAAGAATAAGAATAAAAATAAAAGGAGTTCTGAGGGTGAAAACCACTTTGTGGAAATCTCAGAACCTATAAAAGTAAAAATAAAAGATGTATCCAAAGGTGAAAACCTCTTTGAGGCACCTAAGGATGAGATATTTGATGTCCTTCTGAGTCATTTATAGGATAGATCTCCAGTTCTAATTGAGCCCACTCAATCCATTGACTTGGGAACAACAGAGGAACCATAGTTGATCCATGTAGCACAATCTTTATCAGAAGAAGAGAAGCAAAAATTTACAACCTTCCTCACAGAGAAGAAGATCAACTTTGCATGGAAATATTCAAATATGCCAGTGTTGGATCCTGATCTTATAATGCACCATTTATCTATAGCTCTAAACGTTAAACCTATTAAGAAAAAATTGAGAAAGATGCATCCACATGTTGCACTCTTCGTAAAAGTTGAATTAGAGAAGCTCCTAAAAGCCAAATTCATCTAAGTTATTGATTATGCAGAATGGATCTCTAATATTGCACCTATTTCAAAATGAGATAAATCAATCAGAGTGTGCACAGACTTTAGAGATGTAAATAGAGCATGCCCCAAGGATGATTTTCCACTACCTAACATTGATATGATAGTGGACATGACTGCAGGTTTTGAGATGTATTCTTTAATGGATGGTTTTTCTAGATATAATCAAATCAAAATTTCTCCAGAGGATCAAGAGAAAACTGCTTTCACATGTGCATGGGGCACCTTCTGTTGGAATGTCATGTCATTTGGGCTTAAGAATGCTGGTGTGACATATCAGAGAGCCATGACATCTATTTTTCATGACATGATGCATAGGACTATGGAGGATTATGTTGATAATACTTTAGAAAAATCTATGATTAGAGTTGAACATCTAAATGAATTGAGCAAGATACTAGACAAAATGGAAAAATTTAGTCTCAGACTAAATCCTAAGAAGTGTGCTTTTGGTGTCACTTCTAGAAAGCTCTTAGGATACATAGTCTCAAAGAAAGGCATTGAAGTTGATCCAGGTAAAGTAAAGGCTATAATGGAGATGCAACCCCCAAAGAATATTAGTCAAATGAGAACATTGCAAGGGAGAGTTCAATCTATCAGATGCTTCATATCTTAGCTAGTAGACATATCACAGCCTTTTACAAAAACATTACATAATGGTGTGACATTTGCGTAGAATGAAGAATGTGAGAACAAATTTAACCATATCAAGAAGTATCTATCAAATCCTCCTATCTTGATGCCTCCCATTCAAGGGAAGCCTTTGATCTTATATGTCTCTGCTACAGATACATCACTGGGGGCATTTCTTGCACAACATGATGAGAACAAAAAGGAAAGAGCTATATACTATATCAATAGGACATTGGTGGCATATGAAAATAATTATTCTATGATTGAGAAGGCTTGTCTAGCTATGATCTTTGCATCACAGAAATTGAGACATTACATGTTGGTGCATACCACACATTTGGTAGCTAAGATTGATCCACTAAAATACCTACAAAGCAAAGCTGCCCTCACGGGTAGATTAGCTAAATGGGTCATGCTCTTAAGTGAATTTGAAATTGAATATGTTGAAAGAAAAGCCATTAAAGGCCAAGTTATTGTTGATCAATTGGAAGATGTGCCTATGATTGATTATACACCAATGCAAATGGAATTTCCAAATTCCTCTATCATGACTCTTTCTTCTAGAGAATGGTATCTATTCATTGATGGCTCCTATACACAGAATGGATCAGGAGTAGGCATATTATTTATAACTCCTCAAGGATACTCCATACCTAAAGCATTTAGATTAAAGTTCCCTTGCACAAACAATATTACATAATATGAAGCCCTTCTTAATGGCATGAAACTAGCAATTGAGTGGAGAGTGACATAGATACACATTCATGGAGACTCTCAACTTGTTATCCATCAAGTCAATGATGTGTACTAGACTAAAGATGAAAAGCTTATTCCATACAAAAGAATGGTAGATGATCTAAAGAAGTATTTTATATCTATCACATTTGAGAAAATACCTAGAATAGAGAATAAGGCTGTCGATGCAATGGTAACGCTATCTACTCTATTACAGCAGCGTGAACATGAGCTACGCTATGAGTTCCTGGTGGAAGCACTATATTATCCTACATATGACTCCCTTGAAACCTGCATGATTTACACTGTTGTAGGTCATGATTCATCCAGATATAAAAACCTATTCTCCTATCTCAAAGACCAAATCATTCACGATACCTTTAACCATCATGAAAAGAGATACCTTATCTGTAATGCCTCCTGATATGTCATCATTGGTCATGATCTTTACAAATGAGGTCTAGATGGTATGCTCCTTAGATGTTTAGAATAGGAAGAGTCTCAATGTGCATTAGAGGAAGTCCATGAGGGTATATGTGGGTCACACTCGAATGGTTTAATACTAGCTTGAAAACTTATTAGGGCTGGGTACTATTGGCCTAAAATGGAGAAAGAGTCTATCAAGTTTGCTAAGAACTGTCAAAAGTGCCAAGTACATGGTAACTTAATTCATGCTCCAAGGAGAGATCTAATTCCCTTTACTACACAATGGCCTTTTCACCAATGGGCATACCCACATTATTACAACTACAGATTATTTCACAAAGTGGGTAGAAGCAGTCCCTTTAACACAAGCAACTGGAAAACAAATATCTATGTTCATCTTGAACTATATCATATGCAGATATGGGATACCTCATTCCATAATTATAGATAATGGTGGACAATTCAAGAACAAAGATCTAGATGATTTATGCACTAAATTCAAGATTACACAACATTGGTCATCTATCTACTATCCTCAAGGGAACGGACAAGCAAAGGCTTCTAACAAGAATCTGTTGAAAATCTTGCACCGTACAGTTAATAAAATAGGAAGAGACTGGCATCTCATGATCAATCCAACTTTTTGGGCCTACAGAACAAGTATCAAAATGCCCATTGGGGCTACACCATTTGCTTTAGTGTATGGGCCTGAAGCAGTACTGCCTATTGAGGTTGAAATCCCATCACTAAGAATTAGAATGCATGGTCTAGTAACTGATGATGACTACAGAGTGTCTAGGTTGCAAGAACTTGAACTACTAGATGAGCGCAGACAAGCAGTGTATGATCATCTTAGAGTGTATCAGAAAAGAATGTTTAGAGGTTACAACAAGAAATTTAGACACAAAGAATTTCAGGTTGGCGATCTAGTCTTGAGAGAGAATCCTAAAAATCAATCACATAGAGAACGTAAGGGGAAGTTTGAACCCAACTGGCTAGGTCCCTTTGTTATCACTACTACTTTTGCTTTTGGTGCCTATCAAATCTCAATGACTGATGGAGAACAGCTCTGAGAACCAATCAACGTTCTCCATCTAAAGAAATTCTATGCCTAAGGCATTCAGTGTATGGTAAAATGTCTTGAAAAAATCTTAAAAATTTGAAAAAGTCCTAAAAAAATGAACATCTTGGTGAAAACCTAGCAATAGGCACCTTGATGATTCACAAAAAAAGTAAAAAATATCAAAAGTACAAAAAAAATTGAAAAAATGAAAAATACAAAAAAATGAGAAAAAGAAAAAGTGCCTTGGTGAAAACTTGGAAACAGGCGCCTTGGTAGAAAAAATAGAATCTTTGCCAAGATGGTGAAAACCTGGCAAACAGGTGCCACTTGTTTCAAAATGCTCCATCTATCAATGAAATCTTGGTCTTTCCCAGCTGTTAGTCTTGCTTTAGTTTGTACATATCTCTTGGTTTGTTCCCGCATTCCTATTTTCAATAACTCATTCTGTACAACAATCAGCTAAAACATCTGTATCCTATCAATGTTCAAACTTGGGGGCAATCAAAGTCATATCCTATGGCCTCCAATATATCTTAGACGTATCATATCCAATCAGAGTCCTTTGAAGCTTCATCCAAGTCAGTCAGTCAGTCTCATCTCCAGAAAGGATTTTGCATCTACAACAACGCAATCAAACATCAAACACAAATTAAAAACAATCTATGCTTTTTACATGATTTTATCTCCTTGTATGCTTACTGATTCACATTGAGATTTTTGCATATTATGTTCCCACAAGCTTTGCAATGATGTCCTTTATAGGATTTAGAGAGTGATGACTAGGGGCATAATCTTTTCTTTGTCTTCTATTTGTATGTGAAAATCTAACAACTTTGGAAATTCTAGATTGAAATGGTATCCGACTGTAAGAGCCTCTATCTCGAATTGGATGGCCATGCGTACCTTGACCATTAATACCTAGAAAATTCAAGGAAGTTTGATCTAACTATTGTCTTTTTTTGAGTGAGTTCTTTCTCCTATTGTGAAATGTGATCTTACCTAAGGATGTGAACGATAAAGGGTCACTACGGGTAATTCACATTGGATTTAGAATGATCTCTTGACTATTTGATGTGTTTGTATGCAAGGCGTATTCAGGTCAGCACAACATTTATGTTTTGATGCTTATACAAATTTCTATATCAAAATGGACATGATATTCAAGTCATCCTGGCATTTATGCCTTGGTGCTTATACCTACTCTGACATTCTGAAAACAAAATCAATATTCATATGTCCATGGTTTCCTAACCAGTGGGTGTTGTATTGATCCTTGCGTATATAAATCAATATTCATATGTCTATGGTTTCATAACTAGTGGGCATTGTATTGATTTATCCAGTTACCTAAAAATTCAATGATGAAATCGACCGACACATGATCAATGACTAGGTTCTAGGTCTTATGTTGCATTATATTTTACATGTTTCTTTGCATTTTGCATGTTTGCATGATCTCACAAATGGCTACATAAACTTTAATGCTTAAATGATTCTTCTATCACCTATTCACATCTAACAAGAGCTGACACCTAACTTGAATGTCTCTTCATGGAATCACAAGCAGTTATCCTCCTGGGTTAAACATCCTTTCGACATAAGACTGAGTACTTGTCTTCATCAATTCCTGCAAAACATATCATGTGTATCATTGCATTTACATTTCATATCATAACCATCTATTGCATTACACTACATCCATGTGCATACGCATAAATCATACATACATCTTTTCATAATCAAAACACATTTGCATTACATCCATACATATGAAAGAAATCATTGCATTGCATATATCCATACATACATTCTACACTACTCATAGCATAAGCATCACATGATATCATCATAACTCAAAAACATGACAAGTACAAATGAAGTCATAACCAACATCCCAATCTCATATATCATAAAACTTGAAATAGTTAGGGGTGCACTATTGGCACAATATACAAAAGAATGGGCTCAATGAGCTATCAGTAATTAGAATAGTATCAGTATCAATATCAATAAAAATAATAGAATATCATAATATCAGGACAGATCAGCTGTCGGCCTAATCCTCACCATCTGATGGAGCTGGTGGTGGTGCATCTAGTACTACTCAGCCCTAGGTGCTCTCGCTCCCTCTGATGCCATCATGTACTAAGAGTATGAAGGAACTCTCTGAGCAAGTGGAACCACAGTGTAGTATGCTGAAACATAATAAGAAGATCTGGAGGTCTGATGGATAACCTCTACCTGTAATCTTTGTACCTCACCATGAAGCTCAGTGCATTGTCTATCTGCCTCTAGATATCTCTCCTCCCAATGAGCACTATGCACCTTCAGGTCCCGAACCTATAATCTAAGCCTCCTCACATTCTCCTATGTAGACAATGGCACACTAGGCTCAGCATCTACCACTAGCATGTCAGTATCCTCTATAGGCTGCTCTATGGTTTATGCTCTTTGTGCCTTAGGGTGTCTAACCTCTACACCCAGATCAAACCTAGTATCCTCCTGTATCAGATCAATATCACCACCTACAACCTGCTCAGCTGCAAGTACCTCCTCAGATGTACCAACACTCCCTAGAGTACCGCCCTCTCCCCTAGTTTGTCTCTGAGAAACTGTAGATCTACTTGTTGTGGAACTAGTGGGACGAGGGGGCCTCATCTATCCTGATGGTCTCTATTGAGGAGCCATCACTCTCAATCTCAAAGGCGTAGGGTGTACAATCAGAACATGTGTAGGTCTTGGACCCTATCCCATCAGAGCACCTATAACATCCATCACCTCCTCCATGGAGGGTATCAACTCTGTCGGGTCGAAGAATCTATATATCGAATGATCAGCAAGCCATGAGATGAACCCATCTGTAACACTGGCATCAACAACTTATGGTCTATACTCCCAATCTCTACTGACAATAGCAATATACTCCTTTGAACACAAGGCATAAGAAAGCCTCTAGGTCCATCCAAGTATGAGCTCCTGAGCTATCCACGCATAAGTGGCATAATCCTGCGGTGCATCCTGCACTCATCCATATTACCGCTAGACCCTGGTAATAATGAATCTCTCTAGAATGGAGGAGGAGATCCCAATTAGTACATGACTCTGAAAGAAGAAACTAAACTACTCATGTGCAATAGGCTAGGGCTCAATATCTACATATGGCCTCCATCGAACAAAAGTCATATCATCAAGGCATCACCTCCAATACTCTACATGACCCATATGCCCCTGTATGACATATCCAACATATATATATCACAAGCTCTTGTGGCTGCCTCTATGAGGTACACACTGGTCTCAAAACTGGGACATGCTCCCATGTCCAGATCTATAAAACAAGAGCTCCTGCAGCAAAAGTCTTGCTCTCACGATACACTACCTCATGCATCTCAGAGAACATATGTGCCAAAAGACACTAACCCCAGGCTAACTTGGAAGGAGTCACCATCAAGCGTGCAATCATCGGGGCCAAGCTCATCAATAGACCATTCTACTGACAGTCGAACATAATGATACCACCTATCATCCTGGCAATGATACACTCCAGTTGTTGCATCTGTCCATAATGTTGAACTAAGGTCTCCCAAGAAATCGAAGCTGTCATCTGTGTGTCATCTCCAAAAAGATGTCAGAAAGCCAATAGACTTGAGTTCCCCAAACTCACATACTCTATACATCACCCTGCATGGAAAGGAATGCACAGTATACGATAGACATCCTATGGGGTCACAGTAATCTCCCCAATTGGCAAGTGAAAGGTTTGGGTCTCTGAGTGAAACCGCTCGATCAAAGAAAGCAATAGTCCATGATTTACCCTAATCTTGGGTAAATGAATGAGATCTCAAATCCACATGAAGCAAGGTGTACCCTCATGGGGTCTGGCAGTAACACACATAGTCTCTGAGTGGCTGGATGTGAGATACATACATGAACATCAGGATATATGACCTACATAGTACAAAAATAGGGAACCCTATCATTAATTTGGTTACAGAATAGGTTACAAGTGTAGTAAATTGGATAGTTCAGTATTTCAAAAGGTAGGTTAAAAGGTTAGCAATCAGGCTATGAGATCAAAAAAAAAAAATTAACCTAGTAATAAGTTTTTGGCTCACTATTTTTCATACGACACTTCAAACTGGTAGGGAAAGTCGTACAAGTTTTAGCATCATACCATACGACAAAGCATAGTAGTACGATAATGTATACCTCCTTATACGAGGTATGAGGGACCCGACAAAATGTCGTACGACTCTTGGGTCCCTCTCATATGAGTCTGTGGGGTTAATGAAATGACCATCTACCTAGGGTTGAAAAGTCGTATGAGTCCAGGAGGATAGTCGTACAAGTTTCCATGCATGCAAAATTGAAAAATTAAAAGCGTACGAAAAAGGTGCTAAAAATCCTATAAATAAAGAAAAATTGACTTTTCAAAGAAGCAAAGAGGTCCACCTACCAGATGTCCATACTACCGGGGTCTCTGGTGTCTCTGACTGTGCTTAAAATGATGCGAACTCATAGGTACCTTCATTTCTACCATTTTCTCTCTCAGAGGGCTCTACAAGTTTTCAGAAGTTAGCGGTGAAAATGATTTGAAAATGACCCTTCTGGCCTTTATATAGCTTTTGACGTAATTTTCAAAAGTGCTCTATTTTTCATGAAAATTGAACCCTTGGCTAATTTCGATGTTCTGAACCCATTTTCGAGATCAAAATCAAAATTTGAGATCATTTACTATGTCAAAATCATGATTTAAAATTTTCAAACACAGGACAGTCTACTGCTTGCATAATCGACCTTCAATCATCACAGAAATCTAGTATTCAACTTAACTGATTATCTTACATCAAACTATCAAAATTTCAACTTGGTCAACTATGGTCAACCCATGCTTTCACCTAGTCAAACTTGGTCTTCTAGACCTCCAAATGATGCAGAAGGCATTCTCGAACGTGAATAACCATTTCTCAAATCAATTAACATGCTTCTAAACTACAATGCTAACTTTTCTTGTCAGATTTTGATTTTCATCCCGAAGGGGGCATGGTATTACACATCATTCAAAGTCTATAATCTAAATTTGAAATCAAATCTTTCCTCAATAATCAAGACAACAACCACGTCTAGTTGTCGATTCATCAAAAAGACCTCATCGCTTGGGGCAAATCAATCATCGCTTGGGGCATATCAGATTCATCGAGATCCATATCAATCTGGTATTCTCTTAATCTTGTAAACTGTATTAGTTTTTTGTAACCATCGGTTCATTAGTGTTATTTCCTTGGTTCTTCATAACCGAAGGGTTCAGATGTGATTCTTATCAACAATCGGGTCTAGAACCGGTCAATCACTTCTTCACAATCATAAGGTTCAGAATCGGGCGTTTTGACACTTCTTCACAATCGTCGATTCATGGCTGTTATAGTTAACATTATCTTTGGTCGTACAGGTCCTAATATCTTTGAATCTTTCAATCAATTTCTGTCTCATATCACAGTTTCTATCTCATATCAATTTCAATTTCAAACATCAGTTTCAACATCATACATAGACTATCTTTGAACCACTGTGCTTTGCACAGTAATTCAAAGAGGGGTAAAATGTAATACCCCAAAAATGGGCTATAGGTTCATTAACCTCCTATATCGACACATCGAATGAAATCGACATCAAAGTCCTAACCTAAGGCACATCTACACATTATCAAAATTCTAATTAATTTTATCATAAATTCTACATCGCGGAATATTCCTTATTCCTATTTATCCTAATTATCTTTAATTTAATGATTATTTGGTGATAAATCCTATTTATCCTAAAGTTTGATTAATTGAATATTCTAAATATTTAATTAATTAGATTTAATACTGCCACTTAATTATTTAATTAAATTTAATTATATTTATTCCTAATTATATTATTTAATTTTGACAATAAATCTAAAATTCATGACTAATTGATTAAATTCTTATTTAATTAATTAAAGTCAATTGTCAAATTTAATAATATAGTTTTTGAATAAAAGTTTGATTTAATAATTGATTAACCCATAAATCAATTGTTTTATTTTTTTAAATCAGTTATGTTGAGGATAAATCACTTTATTTATTTAATTAATTGATAATTAGTTATGCACATCCAAAAAGTAGTTAAACTTTAAATCAGAAAATCAATTCAAGTTGTTTTAAAAAATAAACTCAACTCTCTTTTGAGTTGAAAGCTGATCTCAACTTCTGATTTAAATTAAAAAGCTGATTTGCATGATTTTGTGAGTTAATCTATCTCTAAATTCTTGATAACTTAAAAATTAACCTCAGTTTATCAAGAGTGATTTATGGCTTTTTCCATGCACCTCCAAAGTCCTGGATTTCTATAAATTAAGGCCTCAGCTCTTCATTTGGATCCATCCACAGAATTTGCATACTTACTCTGGCGAATTGACATCAGAGGAATCATCAAGCTTCTTGCGAATCAGCGTTTTGTGAGATCAATCTTGTTTTCAATTCATTCTAGTTTCATATTTCATATCATTGTTATCTTAATTTTCATATCATTTCAATCTATTTAGATTAATTTATTACTAGTTTTTCTCATCTTATTTCATCAAAAATTTAAAAAAAATAGATTAATTTGCATTCATATTTTATTGCTTTCATCATTTAAATCCTTCGTTTAGGTGTTGCATTGTCACTAATCTCAGTCTAATCTGAGAATACCATACTCGCACCTACTAGAAGGCAGTAAATCACCTGGTTAGCTATATTGTTCTTATTTTCATTTTTTATTTTAGCTAACCTCTAATGTTTTATTGAAGTGTTGTGTCTACAACTAGGTACAAAATTCACACACACAGTTATAAGCCAAAGGTATATCAAGAACTTGACATGTAGTATCTCTGATGACAGGACCTATTCTGATAGGTAGGACAATTGTTCCCTTGGAGGATCTTTCTTCTTCATCATATGCCTTGATAGTTATTTTCTTTCTAGGATCAATAGCCATTTTTGAAAATCCCAATTGTGTGATCAAGCTATAAGAACAAATATTCAGACCAGTGCCCCCATCTATCAACACACATTTGATGTGACAGTTTTGGATCAAGACTTCTATATGCAAGGGCTGGTTATGTGGATGACTCAAGGAGTTATCATCTTCCTCTAAAAAGGAGATATACTATGGAGACGTAAGATGACCAACCATAGTTTGGAACCTGTCTAAATTAAGGTTATTAAGAACATTAGATCCAAGCAAAGCTTTGTCTAGAATGGCTCTATGAGCTGGACATATCTGAAGAAACTCAAACATGGATATTTTTGCATTAGTATGCTGGAGTTATTGAACAATACTATATGATGTAGGCCTTGTGTCCTTAGGATTTGAAGATTTATATGTAGCCCTCTGTTTAGAAGTGGAAGATAGATTGAAAGGCACCTTAGGGGTATTTGATGGATTTGGGATTTGTCCTTGCAGGTGTACCTGAGCTTGTGATCGAGTAACTATGTTAGTTGATTGATTTTCTCTATCTCTTCTTACAATTGTTATTACATTGCAACGCTTAGATAGGCTTGGTTCAACCATATTGATAATAGCATTGTTTCCAGAATAGGCATAATTGACCTTAGCACCCACAATAGGCTGAGAAGATGAATCTCCTTGACTATGTTTCAGAAATGGTTTTGTGAATGTTGTATGATCATTATTTCTCTTATGATTATCAATCGTGATTTCTCCACTATCAATATTTTCTTGAAAGGTATGCTTCAAGCGTAAGAAGTTATTAGTTTTATGACCCTTACCACGATGGAAATCATAGAATTCATCCACCATTTTGGCTTAGGTTCAGGATCAGATGGTTAGATCTCAAGAAAAGAGATGATGTTATTAGCCAACAGAGTTTTCATAGCTGATTCCAAAGATTCTCCCAGAGGAGTGAAATTTTGTTTATTATTAGCGGACTAGGGTTTGTATTCTTTCAGCTTTTGAGATGATTCGGGCACCTTTTGTTTTGAAGCTTTGATGGCTTGGGTACCAACAGTTAGATTGAAAGCAGGTGCCTTAGATGGGGCACAGATATTATCAACAACGCCATCTATGACAACACCTTTATTCTTGTTACAATTTTTGTTCTTATCCTTAGAACTAGATTCATACTTGTCCTTTTGAAGTGTGATGTATCCTTTTTTCACAAGTACTTTTTCAATTTTGATTGCATTGTCTACCATTTTATCAAAAGATGTATGATTTTGCATTTGTAAAGGGTAGTTGATTTCTAGAACAAGATTATTGATGAAAATTTTGAGTTTCTCAGTTTTTGGAATAGGCCTAACATATAAAGAGAATTTCTTTCTCCATCTTTTGAGAAATGTCAGGAATGGTTCTCCTAGATATTGTTTGAGATTGCAGATGTCAATCATGGTGACTGGATGTTGGATGTTGTAGGAGTATTGCTGATAGAAAAATTTGATCAACTCCTCAAAGGTTTTGATTTTAGGAGGCATTCTAGAGAACCAATGAATGGCTGACCCTCCCAGAGATTGAGGGAAAAGATGCATTAGATAGGTCAGTTCATGCATGAACTCCATAGATTGAGTACAAAATTCTCTGACATGATCTTGAGGATCAGAATTTCCATCATACTTATCATATTTTGGCATTTCCACCCTCTTAGGGAATCATGGCATATACAAGTCTTTATCGAATGGAAAAGGACATAGGGCCTCCATGGAGAGCTCCTTAGTTTCTTTTTCTTTTTCCATTTTGTTAAGTTTGACTTGCATGACATGCATTTGTTTCATGATAGCCATAATAGGAGTTTCTTCCTCATGTGTTATGATATCTTCAACATTAAAGTTGGGAGGAAGTTTAGCTCCTTGATGAGCTAGCTCTAGAAAATATGCCTCTCTATCTTCTTTCAAGAAATGCTTCATCATTCTTTTGAAGTTATCATCATTTTGATATTGGGCAATTTCCTCAGGTGTGGATTTTTGATCTGTACCATGTTGAGAATGAGCTCTTTAAGACCCATGATTTGTCCCAGCTTGAGACATGTTGTTTTTATGAGAGTTACTCAAGACTGATTAATGTGGGGTCATCTGATAACTTTTGCAAATCGATATAGGAGGTGTTGGTTGATTAACTGCGTGGATTGATGTAGGAGTGATGTAACCACCTTTCAAGAATAGATTTCCAAGAGCATCTTCTCCATATAGATTAGTGTCGTAGGATTGATGAATAGTCTGAGCAAGCACAGAAGATGTCTCTGAAGATATTTTGGGTTGTGCTTTGTGTTTTCATGATGAAGCTCTAGTTTCCACCATTAAACTTCGGTGAAGCAAAAGAGCAAGATGAAGACAACTGAGAAATGACTTGATTCAAGAGGATCAAATGACGCAACCTTGTCAATATTTGATTGATTGAAGATAAGATTGGACGTAAATGAAGGATACTATGCCCTAGATGTATGGGTAGACACCCAAAAGATAGCGGACATGAGTTCACAACACTTAGCCATTTTGAAGATTGATTAAAGATTGATAGTTATGACAAGGTTTTGACACAAGATGAAAAATACTCAAATCGATTAAATAGAAGGTTGAATCAGACTTAAAAGGCTACTTTAGGAAAAATTTTGGATTCGTTCTAGTTTCTTCTCTATTCCTGACACAGTGATTTTCTTGACAAACTTTGGAAATAGGCTATAAAATTTGGGTCTCTGACAGTTTTGATCACTTTCTGGCAATTTTTCAAACTTTTTTAAACAACTGTCTGTAGACTCATACGACACTAGGTATGATATGAAATGACAATTGACAAACTCGTATGACAATTGCAAAACTCGCATGATAGTTTATAGCAGGATTTGACTTTTTGTTTGACTGGACTGGTAGCAAAACTCATACGACACTATAAATGCTATCATACGACAATTTTGGGGTTCTGAAATGACAATAGCCAAAAATCGTACAACTTTCTGACTTTGTGGGATGACTTTTGACTCTAGAAAGGTGTTTTACTTTAGATTTTGCAATTTTTAGGTTTTCAGTTTCAAATTGTTCACAAAATTGTTTGTCCAGATTTGAAGATTGTACCAGATCGATTCGTTCTTAGTAACTAGATAGATAAATAGGCACACAAAATAGCAAGCAAGTGATTTCAAGCACATCTGAAAATAATGAAAAGGGGGCAAAGCAACCTTGCACATGAACAACCAAGTGACTGAATGTGCTAATCCCAAGAGTGCTAATAGTGTATGTTCCAAAAAGTTTTGCAATAACGCATATATTCCTAGAAAATGAAAATTTGGCCTCACTAGGGTGTGTAGTAATGGTTTGACTCTGCAACTTTTGTGATCTCAAGAGGGCAAGCACCAATCCATGTGCACCGGGGTTTTGACACAGTCCAAGAAATTAATCAATCAGGAGTTGCTAGGGAGATCTGACAGCCCAACAAGAGACCACACCTGTGAAGATTTCCTCCACAAGGACATTTATATAGCGGCTATTGCTACCATGATGAAAATGGCTATTACCGCTTGAGGTTTCATCCACATGGTTGACCCAATTAAGGGAATGTCCACTATGGTTAACTCTCTCTAAAGGTGACCCACAAAAGATACCACATGGAGACTGGTTCCAGATTTAAGGATCTGAGTTTCTGATACTACCCAAAAAGGGAGTAGAGCATAGTCCTCTAGCCTTTTCACTTTTAACCAAAACAAAGTAAATAGATTAATCTGACACACTAACACTGAGATTATCTCACAAATATCTATGATGTCAACCGCTTATGATCTATCAATCTCTCTAGAGAGAGAATGTATCAATCAAAATTTGAAGACAAGTGAATCTAGTAGAATGTGAGACTCTCTCAGTACCTTCCCTACCTACAAGGGGATCCTTCATCAAGAGGAGCTTTGCATGAATAAACAAGTGAAAGAAGCTCAATCTCTCAAGATCATCTGCAAATAGTGTTCATAGGGCCTATTTACTATGTGTAACAGATATGCAGAAAGAAAATCTACGTTTGTTTTATAGCCTAAAATGAAGTCTGTGATATGAAAGCAATAAAAGGTCACACAAGCTTGACACGTGAGAGTTTGTTTTAGTCCAAATCAAAATGTTATCAGCTGAAAAGATTACTTGAATTCCTCGTAATGCACTTAGTAGATTTTTACCACTTCTCACACTTTTCCCAATCAGAATCAGTAGATACCAATCAGAAACATAAGATCTCAATTGTTAGGGTTAGCTGTTAGTCTAGATCTAAAAATCAAATTTGGAGAACTACCTAAAAATGTGAAATGACAATTGAAACCTGGCACTGAAACTCATATGACAGTGGGTCACCTCCCAGACAACAGTCTAGAAACTCGTACGACACTGGGTGTCTTCTCATACGACAGTCGAGCTTCCAAATGACAACATGCAGTTTCTAATACTAGCCTCAATCAAATCAATTGGCGTACGATAGTGGGTATCTCTTGGTATGAGTTTCTGATGAAACTCGTATGAAAAATGTACAGACAGAAAAATAAAGATCACAGTTTTAATCAGAAAATGACAAGAAATTGATAGAAATTGATAGAATTGGAATGGAAACCCATTTCAAGGCCCCATGGTGGGCGTCAGAAATGCGTGTGTGAATTTTGTACCTAGCTGTAGACACAATACTTCAGTAAACCATTAGAGGTTAGAAAAAACCGAAATCTACAATGAAATGGAAACTAAACTAACCAGGCGATTTACTACCTTCTAATAGGTGCGAGTATGATATTCTCAGATTGGACCGAGATCAATGACCTTGATGACACCTAAATGAAGGATTTGAATGTAGAATCTATATATGAAATGAATGCAAATTAATCTGTATTTTTTTATTTTCTATGCAATTATGATGAAAGAAACTGATATGAATCTATTCTATATGAAAACTAATATGATATGCAATTGATCTAAGAATTGATATGCTAAATGATATGAATGCTCAAGAATAATGAAAATCTCACAATAGCCTTGATTCGCGAAGATGAATTCTTCGATCACCAATTTGCCAGCGTGAGGATGCAATTCATGGATGGATCCATATGAAGAGCCGAAGCCTTGATTTTATAGAAATCCAGGGCTTTGGAGGTGCATGGTAAAAGCCATAAATCACTCTTGATGAACTCAGGTTGATTTTTGAGTTATCAGGAAATCAGAGATAATTAACTCACAAAATCATGCAAATCATGCAAGAGCAACTTTTTAACTTGAATCTGAAGTTGAGATCATCTTTCAACTCAAAAATAGATGTTGAGTTTCTAAAAGTTAACAACTTGCATTGATTTCCTGATTTTAAGTGTAACTGCTCTTTGAATGTGCATAATTAATTATGAATTAATTAAATAAATAAAGTGATTTATCCTCAACTTAACTAATTTTTGAATTAAAAATAATTGATTTATGGGTTAATCAATTATTAAATCAAACTTTTATTCAAAAACTATATTATTAAATTTGACAATTGACATTAATTAATTCAATAAGAATTTAATCAATTAGTCATAGGATATTTGATTTATTGTCAAAATTTAAATAATACAATTTAGGAATAATAGTAATTAAATGTAATTAAATAATTAAGTGGCAGTATTAAATCTAATTAATTAAATATTCAAAATATTCAATTAATCAAACTTTAGGATAAAGAAGATTTATCGCCAAATAATTATTAAATTAAAGATAATTTAGATTAAATAGGAATATTTCTAGGAATATTCCCTGATGCAGAATTAAGATAAAATCAATTAGGATTCAATAATGTGCAGATGTGCCTTAGGTTAGGATTTCGATGTCAATTTCATTCGATTTGAGGATGTAGGAGGTTAATGAACCTATAGCCCATTTTTGGGGTATTACAACATGCATGATGATATTATAATAATAAAGAAAAATTTGAGTGCAAAGGTGAAATTTCATGATATAAATCAATAAATTGAGCTGCATTTTCCTAATTATTATAGCTATATATCATATAACTCATGAATTTAAAATGAAAATAAATTGTTAAATGTGCTCCTTAAAAGATAATTTTTTTATAATAGCTTTGATTGTAATAATGTTTCATATAGTTATTTTTTTAAGCCCATAGAAAAATATTTTAAAATCTATATGGTGCGAGTGTATTTGTTTTAAAATAATTAGATAAATCATTATTGTACTAATATAATTATCAAAATGTTGAACCTTTTCTTACAACTCATTTTACATAGAGCGATTATAAGTGAGTGTTTTAGAATCTTTCTTATTATTGTGCTTTTTATACATATTTTAAAGTATAATAAATACATCAATGTTAAATTTTTATTGATATGCATGTAGAAGAGAAATGTACATTCTTTTCACTTTCCCTATTTTTTAATGAAATGGGATCATTGACTCAAGATCCGAATGGTATTTTTGCTAATTTGACCATAATTTACTTGTCATCTAGTATAGGGTAAAGATTTAGAGGTATGTGGCCAAGAGAAACTTTTACTATACTAAATAAGAGTGTGGGGAAGTAGATTGGAGAATTATAGGTACAATCAAGTTCAATTTTTTTGTAGAATCCATTGGGATACCTCTGAAATTTATAAAATTGAAGTGTGTTTTGTGTTTTTGGGAGACTAAGATTGTGCTTAGATTGTGGGATTATGGGAAAACATGGAGCGAAGTTCTAAGATTTTCTCGGCCACTTGATCACATTGTGTAGTTTCAACATTTCTCAACCACTTGATCACATTGTGCACTTTAATAGGGTCCGAGTCTAATGGGAAGACATTGGAGTTGGAACATCCTAAGTATTTTTCATAACATGACATCCACCTATTGTGCCTCCTCATAACTTTATTCTTCACAATGTCCTTCCTTGCCTCTTTTGATTCCAATTTCTTCTCTAATCCCATTCTGCATTCCCCTTCAATGTTTTATCTCACAAGTTTAATGTTTCAATGCATTTTTCTCTCCAACTCCTAAATTCCATATTCTTCCATATCAAGCCTTAAGCTTGTGAAGGAAATTAAAATGTTGGCACCTAGGCTCTAGGTGCCAAGTCTACCCCAAGTATCAATCCTCTTGATTCCTTATTCCAATCCTTATTCCTTTTTTAAACCTATGAGTCAATCCTTCCTTGCTTCATATTTCCTTTTTATGTGTTGATTGATGTAGATTAGGCAACTATAAGAATGGAAATCCCAATTCCACTACTTATCCAACCTTTGACTTCGCTCATAAGTCAACATCTTGGGTTCATGGAAATCATGTATCTCAATAGCTTGATAGATATGCTTGGTAACTGATTCGGAGTTCTCAGTGGAGTGTTCCTATTTGTTCACAGATGAGTTCAATTACCACTTGGTGGTGTGTTGTCTCTGCTTGGTGGTGCCTTTCACCAAGTGGCTTTGTTGTGTTCTGTTCTACTCGGTGGTGTTCTTAAGTCAACATCCAATTTATGTCCTCAATTAAACTATCACCCATACAGTCATAAGATTTGTGTTCTAATGGAGTGATAAGACTAAATCCTCCTTAAGATACCTTAGATTGGTCCACTGACCAAGTCTAAATGCTTCTTTTCATAATTTACTTCACACTACACCAAATTGTCCTATTTGGATAGTAGCCCTAAGGACTCAATTTCTTCCAACAAATTTGGAATTTTCCAAGGGTCTTCCCAAAAAAACTATATTTTTGAATACCCTTTATGTTTCTAGGTCAAACTCCAAAAGGTCAGATTCTAACTTTGTTCTTGCACCCCCAATACACTCAAAAAAGGACACAAACCTAATAGGCCTAATTGGGACTGGTTTCCAAATGAAGTCCTAAGAAATGGATTCACATAATCACAAAAACCACTTGGATATGATCTAATATCACCAATTACACCATTTCCATCATTTATTTGATTCTTACCACTCCTTTGGTATGAGTGTCTCTCACTTCTTCATAGTTCTAGACTAAACACATGGGCTTGTTTACCTAGGGCTTGGTGGAAAAATCACCAACCCATAAACCTTGATCCTGCCCTTTATGATTCTTGAAGTACATCCCCCTAACTTTGATTCCACCAGGATTCATGAATTTTCCACTATGGGAGTGCAAGTTAGGGCTCCATCTTTGACTGGTCCCTATAAATGAGGGTTTCTAGGACTATTTCCACAAATATGAACTCAACTCTCACCAATCTCCACCAAATTGGTTCAAACCAATTACATATGGACCACAACATACAACAATACACAAATCCCTCAAATGTGCATCAATTCCAATCACCAATCAGATTGTACAGTATGGAAATCAAACGATGAAATGAATTATTTGATTAGAAGAAAAATAGGGGAGAACACTTAGAAATAAGGATCAACCTTTATTTTTGATAAAATTGAATCAATATATATAAGACTTATAATGTTAATTTTAAAGTCCAATATGTTTTAGGAGAGAGTTAAGTCAATGTGGGAACCCATACATACTAAAGTAGGGTTAAAATGAGAACCTAATTAAAGGTGCTTAAATTTTAGGAAGATAAAATGATGTTATTATCTATAAGTTAAGGACTTCATAGTTCATACCAAATTTAGGCATAGCACCAAGGATTATACTAATCCTCAATGAATATAAAATATATATTTTAGTAGAAACATAGTGATCCCATAATTAATGAATATTTGAACCTCTCAATTCTCTATAGTGACCTTGTCTGATTCAACAATATACACCATAGTTCTATTTTTTTCATAGAATATCCTTTGTACTTAAATCATACAATCTTTGTAACAAGATCACATTCACTCATACTCATACTCATCCCTTTCCACCAAAATATATAGATATTTGTCCATCAAAAATATCAACAAGGTTGGCCATAAAAATATAAGCATTATTAATACAAAGTCAGCCAGTCTGAACAAAATAATCAATACAATCATCCCCAGAAGATAAGGAGAACCTAAATACATCATAAAATTTTATTTCCAAATAATATAATTCATCCATATGCATTGCAAATCCTTCCAAATTCAGACCCAAAAGTAATGTATAAAAATAGGTTATCGGTAGGCCCAAAACACTCTTTGAAGCATTTAACATTCAATCCAAAGAACATTACACCATGGAATGATCATCTTAAGTCTCTAAGAACTTCCCTTAAATAATATTTAGACACAAAATACTTAATTCAAGTCACCGCAAATAGATGAGTAAGCTAAAAGATAATATAGATGATAAAATATAGCATGTGACAACAAATATACACCGATGGAGTAAACCATCAGCAGAAATATAAATTGAAACACCGCATAGACTATTTGACCAATTTCACCAAACCATACATCTTGAAATCCTATTATGGATTAATACAAGCCATTTTCCAAGCTTGTTAAAACCATATTGATAGCCAACCTTACTATGATCCAAACAACACATCAAATCTTTTTCAAACAATAAGTTGGGGACTTGCACACATGATAGTGTAATATTCATAGTATCCAATAATTAAGTGTAGAGCCACAAGTATCTATCATCATATTTTTTTTCAATAATATCTTCAAACACTCTTTCTTGGATGTTCTTATTTGCCATAATTTTGTCTTTTGGATAAGTCACAATTTTCCTAAGACATTATTCCTTAGATCTTCTCCATCAATCAAAATCATAGAGTCAGTAACTTCTTCAAATATTCTTCATCCATCAATGTTTCAATAACCTCTTTAAAGACTCAAAAAACCTTCCATCTTCTTAACAATATTCCATCTATTCTCATCAAGATAACATTAATGCCACATAGGAGGGTTACATCAATGACAACAAAAATAATAATGCTAATAGTATGTATGTATTCATGTATTTGTGTGTGTGTATTTTGTTGAAATCCTTGTTGGAGGTCAGTCTTGTGTTTGAAGAATTTCTCCATAGTGGTTTATGATGTTCCTAGCTTTAGCCTAAAAGAGGATGAAATTATAACACATGGGTTTGACTATCTTGAGAGTGTTCTTGTCACAATTGTGTGATGTTGACCATTTTGAAGGTTATTCATCACCTTGTTGATCACATTTTATTATTGTTACCCTATTTTTTTCATCATGCAAAATAATAGACAAATAGGAAAAGGGTGCATTAGGTTTTTCATTTAACATTCTTTTTCAGGTTATGTCAATCAACATTGTGTTATTGCATTCATATCAATCTTTTATTGTACTCTAAGTATTGATCATATTTCAAAAAGTTTCAAACTCATAATTGATCATTACATTGTGCATTCATATTGAATGTAATTTACAAATGTTCTCTCATATTTCAATAAACAAAGTACAAGTATAGAATAGAAAGAAGAGATAGAGGTATGAGTGGGTCCTCTGCATTTCCTTGAAGTGTCATCTACATATCAGGAGCCAGTTGTCATGTCTGGCCCAAGTCCTCCAATTTTCATCTTGAGTCTGCACTTGTCTGGTTCTAGGTCTTTTAAGGGGTTGTCTTGCATCATGATTAAAATTTTATTAGATCCAGCTAGATCTAAGCAATGCAAAGAGAACAAGAATATCATACAATATCAAATTCTTTCATAGCTGCATATATTTCTGATATTTAATGCAATAACAAAATGAGCATGCACATAAAGTGAAAAATAATGTTAAGAGACAACAATATGCATTATGTTAGTGAGCACACCAGTGGTCTGATGGATTCCCAAAATTGACCACCGAGTCATGTTCACTAAGCTAATGCATTAGTTTTGATGTTTTCAAGCTGAACAAAGAGATGCATTGTTTTAACAAATTATGTGTTACAATCAAAAAAATCAAACGAGATGCAGTATACTTTTCATCATGGTGCTCACAGAATCAGTGTGTTGTTCAAATATTGTTCATTTTCTAAAAAGATGTTGAAAAAAAATCAAGTACAAGAACACATCAATCTATTTATGGGTATCACGAGCCTGTGCTCAAACCCCATAAACAACTTGCATTGTTGAAAATGAAATAAGTGTTATAAATTTGATATGTATATTTGAATCATGATTAATAAACAGAATTATCAAGAGGTGACAGCCAAGCTATGGTTCAAGAGAATGTTGTTCTAATCCAAATAAATAAAATTTTATTTTCAACTACAGTGAATGTTTTAAAAGTGCTTCAATCGGCAAGAATAAATTCAACAGATATGCTCATTGTTCAAGCACATTCAATAGTCCCATGGTTTTTTTCATCCAGACAATATGGGTAGTCAAGTTCAAGAAAATTCTGGTTATGGAATCAAGTATATATTCAAAGTCACAACCCAATAAAATCCAGGCATGCTGGTTGTGATTAGCCACAACAACAACAAGAAGAAAAGACAATATACGGTGAGCATCAATCAACATGAAAACTCAAAATCAATCATGCAAAGTCAAGCTAAATACTTAAAAAATTGAGCTGATGGTTGGTAAGAAATAGTTAATGCAATGAAGTAATAACTTCGGTCTTTCATGCCAACAAGGAAATGTTAGAGTTGTCATATTATAGCTAATAATTTATTTATTTAATTATTAGTCTATTATACTCTACACTTAAGTTAAACTTAGGCATCTTATTATTCTTTAGGGTTTCGGTATCCTTTTATAAGGATTCCCTCTTTGTATTTTATTCATTCACTTATTGGATCAATTAATGGAGAATAGATTATTGTATTGAGATTTTCTCTCTCATTTGTTATTCTCAATCATGGCTTCTCTTTCTCAGATCTATGATTACATGCCTCCATAGTTTTTTCTCTCTTTCTGTGATAGGTGTTTGCATACAGGGATTCTTGGGAGCTGTGGGTTTCTTTTCATCAACTCAAACATGGTATAAGAGCTTCAGATCTTCATGCCCCTGTTCATTATTTGAGAGGGTTTGGTTGTGTTCTTCAGATCTATGTTTTTAAGAAGTTGTTTATGTGGATTTAGGGGGGACCCTTTTTTCTAGTCATTTTGGGCTCAAACAGACATCACCGTTGCACTCAGAGCACCCAAAAACCTCAAAATCCATATAAAATTTGTCCATTTTGAATAACTTTGCAATTTGAGGCAAAAATTTTGAGCCCAACGCCATATAGCTCTGGCACGCATCCCGAGGTGAGACAAAAAAAAAATTTATTTTTTCTAAAAAAATGTGCAGCATTTTTTTTTGGTTAAAAATAAAAATAAAAATCAAATCTTTTATGCATTTGATTTTTTGGAATAGAAAAAGTTTTTTTTGTAAAACTTTTTGATTTTGCATGCGTACCCAAAAAAGGTACTGACAGTTGACATAGGTAGGTACATCATACCTATGTGCTGATGTCATCAATACTTATGCCTGCATCACCATGTCATGATTAAATTTGACGTGCAAGAAACCGTCATTCTCTTTGAGTTTTTTGTTCTCTGGAGCTGTCTATGGTCTTTTGGTCATATCTTGAGCATACGGTATCAGATTTTTGACTTCTTTATATCATCGGAAAGCTCTTTCCAAGCCTGATCCAATGGAAGAGGTTTGATTCTTTGATTTTTCCATTTTGATGGCATTTTTTTTTAATCAAAGTTGATGTTTGTTTTTGCCTTCCGGGAGCCATACCTTGGTCATCCGGACTCCTTTTTGGGCAAACCAAATATCGTCGAAAAGCTAGTTCACTGAGTTTTTCAATGGAAGGGGTATTATTTTCTGGATTCTACTCCAGGTTCTTTCTCCTCTGAGTTTTTCACTTTCACACTATGGCGGATTATTTGGGTTCTACAGGTCCTGGGATCTCTGCTTCTATTCTTCTGGCTCACCCTTCTTTCTTTCTTCTGAGTATTGTATACTTCTCT
Organism: Chamaecyparis obtusa; assembly: GCA_027943335.1. Lineage (NCBI taxonomy): Eukaryota > Viridiplantae > Streptophyta > Pinopsida > Cupressales > Cupressaceae > Chamaecyparis > Chamaecyparis obtusa. The sequence goes on from BSBK01001547.1 coordinate 2,637,316, forward strand.
TATGTAGCATTCTCTTTTCTAAAAATGTACTAAGATAAAGTGTCTACTTTTACATATGTGGAATCTTGTTCACTTTGTGTTTTTTTGTACTTGCACTCCATTATAAAGTTCCATGAGGGGGTTATGATGTTTTGCCTTTTGTGCTCATCCAGCTTTGTCAAGTGAGTGTCCCTTCCATGACATTAGCCTCGTGTTGTGTGTCCAGAAGATCAATTTTTCTTCTTTGACACCACCCTTTATCTTGTGTTTGTACCCTCTTTTGCACTATTGGTGTTCCTGATTCTTCTTCTTGCATTTGTTTCTGACATTGCATTTCAGTGTTCCTGTCACACCTCTCTCTATTCAACATTATGGGGGGGTTAACCTGTTGGTTCTATTGCTTCCTTGGTTTGTTTGAGTGATCTACGTATACATTTTTTGTCCCTATGTACTAGGCAGATGTAGTGGCTAGGTACCTATGCATTTCGGTGAGATGGATCATCTACTATATAGACACTCATTCATTCCTATTTTTGGAGGCCACCTCTTTGATTGATGAGCTCTTCAGACTTTGTCTTCTCTACCTAATCATGCACTTCTTTAGTGCAGGTTCCAGAAGTTACTTCTGATAGTGTTTACAACTTCATGCTTCGGAGATGCTATACATGCTCTTTCTTGTTCCTTTCTTTGGGACTTTCCCTAGATTGGAGGCTTTGTTTCCTTCATCTAATTTATTTATTGTATTTGGGTACTTGATCAGGCCTAGTTGCCAAGACCCATAGTTCTTTCATGCATTTTATTTTCATGCATCTTTTAGTCCTTAGTTGTTTAGCTTCTCCCTAAGTCACACTTAAGGGGGGTGTTAGAGTTGTCATATTATAGCTAATAATTAATTTATTTAATTATTAGTCTATTATACTCTACACTTAAGTTAAACTTCAGCATCTTATTATTCTTGAGGGTTTTCACCTTTAGGGTTTCGGTATCCTTTTATAAGGATTCCCTCTTTGTATTTTATTCATTCACTTATTGGATCAATTAATGGAGAATAGATTATTGTATTGATATTTTCTCTCTTTCTGTGATAGGTGTTTGCATGCAAGGATTCTTGAGAGTTGTGGGTTTCTTTTCATCAACTCCAGCAGGAAAGACAGTGGTAGCAACCTGAGGTCTTCCCGGTCAATGCTTAGTAATAGAAAAATCAATAGCTGGTTGGGTTATTAGAAATCCCCAAACCTATGCAATGGAGAAGAGTAATTTTGGATGCAATCAGTTTTTTCTTAGCAAATGAAAAGGTTGAGTTCTTCATTAGCCACGTTTCAAAGAAAATTCCAGTTTCAAGCCGAGTCTTCTACATGATTAACTCCTTGTTTGTTCAAGCTGTAAGGGGGGGATAGCAAACATTGGTATAGGCACGGTGTGGACTAAGTTTGAAGATGCACTAAAGTTTAGTATGGGATGGATACGATACTTTCTACATAGAGAAATAAATCAGATTGCCAGCAAGTAACCCTACAGGTTATGAATATAGTTTCATGATGCATCATGTATCTAAAATTAAAGATGAGAAACACATGCCAATGATGCCATGACACCTCAGGAACTGTATTTATATGGAAGAATGAATATGCACCTTTATTGATGGGAACTTATAAGTGCGAGGTACCAGTCAATAAATAAAAAATCAAATGCTATCTCCAGCATCCAAGATGTAAATTAAAAGGAACACTTTACAGTGCGTGATCTTCCCAAGTTATCAACAACAATGAAGCCAATTATAGGTAGAATGGGTTTGTATTACAATTATCAACAAGAAAGAAAGCCTAAGTTTATGCAATGAAAGGAGGATTAACAAATAAAAGCTAAGTGCTGAGTAAGAGGAAGATATAAGCACTTATCTCCAGTCGTGCCTCAAGTTGCAATCAAGACCAAATCCACAAGCCGAGTTTGGAGGCCAAGTGCAATAGCAAGTGAAATGCCAGTCAAAGTATCAATTCCCAAATCTACTTGCATTCTAGATCATGGCTATGAAGAGCCCATGAATAAAAGTAATCATAACTCATGCCAATCAAGCCAAACTTTCAAATCAAGGCCAAGTGTTTCAGTTAAGGACAAGCTCATTGAATAGACCATGAGATCTCATGCAAGAAGTGCCTAACACAGCCAAGCATAAGCTGATAACCCAAGTGACAAGCCGTGACTTCTTCAGAAGCAAAGTTCAAAGCTCAAGTAAACAAAATGTGTGCAAGATCCCAATCTAGCTTGTGTTTCAAAGCCGAGTTCATCAAGTTAACATTTAGTCACAACTCGTGAATATATAGGCACAGTCGAGCCACAACAAGAAGTTGAGTTTCAAATAGTTCAAGCTCATGTTCAACAAAGGTACAACCGTGAGTTCACATATATACACAGAGATCACTATCTAAAATCACAGAGACAAATCAAACATAGATAGAGTCTACAGATGTCGCTAGTAGACTAGGGTTTTCAACCCTTAGTTTCCCCCCCCCCCAAAAAAAAAAAATGCAAACATAGAGAAGACTTCAAGGATCGAGAAAGCAGTGGTTTTGATAAAATTTTGAAGTCCGATTGTCGAAATGATAAATGCCATAAAGACTGTAGTGTACTCCCACACAGTCTCGAGAATTACAAAGTGACAACACATGCCTTCAAAAGATATTTCAATTTTAAGTTGTAATTTGTATTCCAATGACATTATGCCTTGATTTAAATTTTGTAAAATTTTTAAACTTAGGTCTATAGGCTTAGGTTTGATTTTTATTTTTGGGGTTGGGTATTAATATTGAGTTTATCTCAATAAGGTTTTGTAATAATATTGGTAATATCTTTTAAAAGATATATTAAAAGTTACCAACATTAAAGGGGATTAGTGAAATGGTAATAGGCTAGGAATTTGGCATGATTTTTGGCTATTTTGGAGGAGCTATTTTTAGCAAATTTGAGCATTTTTAGGAGTTTTAGGGGGTCATTGGATTTTCAGATTAGGGTTTGGAGGGCTTTTTTTAGCTGAGGCTTATTGTTAGTTTTAGGGGTTGCGAGTTTGGTAGAGAGGCTAATAGTGAACATATTTTTCCTACATGTTTTTCAAGCCATTTTCAGTAACCACATTATCAGATTTGTGAGAGAAATAAAGAAGATCCTCTTTGGTCCATACATTTTTTGAGTTTGAGTTAATAATCCTGGTTTCATCTTTCTTTGCAAGTGTTGTTTTTAATTGTTATCCAAAATAAGTGAATGTATGTTTGTTCCTTCTTGAGGTAATCAGTTGTTTTCTTAAACCTTGTACAGAAGACGTATGTTGTTAACTATTTGAACTATTTGTGATTTAATCCTAATAGTGAAGCCTGTTAGCCTATATGTTGAGTAGTGATTTGAAGAGTCAAGAATTTGATTTATGATTTTGAGTTATTATTTTGGTCTCCCAGCAAAGTCTGAAACCATTTTTGGTTTATCACCCCAATTCATTTTAGTTTAAAAAGCTCTTTCTATCCCTTTTCTTATCAAATTTTCAATCAGGTGGTGATATTTCATATTTAATAGGAACCGACCTAGAATCTAGAGATTCCTCCTTATTCATAGTCTACCCACAGCTAGAGGAGGTTTCCATTCTCGGGATAGAATTGTTGTGTGGCCTTAATGCCTGAGTTAGGGTAATAATTCTAAGCCTAAAAAGTTTTTGGCACACCTAGTGGGACATGTTCTTCAATGAATAGGTCAAATTGCATTGTATTACTTGCTAGTTCTGGTGTGTAATCAGCAAGATTTAGACCTAAAAGAGGTCACATTTCACATATCTAGTGGATCCGTGAAGGAAAGTTTACTGTTTCAAAAGGATAAAAGCTGGTATGTTTCAAGTTGTTTTATATTTTGATTTCCAGCCTTTCAAATGAATAAAGATGTCAAGTTTTCAAAGAGGGCATGCTTACCCAGATGGTCAATTTTCAAGTTTTCCTTCATTTCAAGAAAATTACGTTCAAGAGAATCATTTTCAGTCTTATCAAGGTCAGCAATCCCAATATGATTTCCATTATTCTACAAATAATAATGATTCACAAAATGGAGATACCGCAAGTATGTTGTAGAATATGCTTATGCAAATTGAAGATATTAAGAGGCATCAAGAATCCAAATTAGAACAAGAGCTGGACATGCAGCTAGAAGAGCATGCTTATCATGCCCAGATCCAACAACAACAAGCATTGGCTCAGTAGGATCAAGGTTATAGGAGGTGTCTAGTTGACCAATACAAGAGAAATGAAGCCAAGTTTGCAAGAGGGTTAGAGGCACATAAGAAGGTTCATGAAGCCACTCTTGTAAGTCTATTGGAGGCTTGGAAAGATGATTATGAAAAGAAGCTTCAACAAGGATGATAGCTCTTAATCGCCATGTTTAAAAAAGGCATTGAATTTAAGTTAGAAATGTTGGATATTGCTAATGCATGGGTGGTGATTTAGACATTTAATGTGTTTAATCACTACGATACTGAATGGGCACTCATACTATTGCCATTTGTGTTTTGTCATTGATGTCAACATATGCTTCTATGAAGGAACTAGACTGGTAATCACAGTGTACAAAAGGTGTATGGATGTTTCAGATTTTGTGAAGTCAAACAAGAGCTCAAATGGATGTTGTGATCTTATATCTGAGATTGCATCATTAATGGATGCATTTAAGGAAGATACAACTATTTTGGTAAAGACTGGTCATTGGACTGTGACAGTGAGAATTGACAGAGTTAGTCTCTAAGTTTCTGGTATAGATTTCAGAAGGATTGGATTCAAGGTATGCGATCTTGGAGGATGATGGAAGAGGTACTGATGGATGTTCATTGGTCAGCACAAGGTACAGAATGATTGGTGATGTCATCTATGGCGTGTGCTGTGGCAATGGCTTATTATGAAGCCGACTCAGGGAATGAAACATGTTTTTTGTTTGGCAAGCATAATTCAAGGATGTCGGTCCTTAATTGTTGTAATTTAATCATTGTAATATTGTTTGTGATACTGTGTGTATTTGAGCAAGGGCCTATGTAATTTTTTGTAATTAGGAAAGCCTTATGGGCCAACCTATTCTTGGTAAAATGTAATAAGGTATAAATAAAAGGTCTTTTCTTTGGAAGAGACATGGATGGGATAAGTGTGATTTAAGGAGGTTGTGAACTTGTGTCTATTGTATGTGGAGCAGAGGATTATTGGTGGACTTCATTGGAACTGATCAAGCAAATCCAATTGCTAGCAAACAGTTCAAAAGATTGTGTATTTCTTCATATACACTTGTTGCGAACTAGTGAGTTCAGAAGGTGGACTTAACCTTCTTTTGGCGGTGAGCCTTGGGCAGTGAGCCGTCTTTTGTTCTTGACTCCTAATAGGGTTTGTCCTCTAACAAGGACTATGTACTGTAATGTTTCAATTGTAATACCCCAAAAATGGGCTATATGCTCATTAACCTCCTACATCCTCAAATCGAATGAAATCGACATCAAAGTCCTAACCTAAGGCAAATCGACACATCATCGAATCCTAATTGATTATCATAAATTCTGCATCAGGGAATATTCCTAGTAATATTCCTAATTATCATAATTATCTTTAATTTAATGATTATTTAGCGATAAATCCTATTTATCCTAAAGTTTGATTAATTGAATATTCTCAATATTTAATTAATTAGATTTAATTCTGCCACTTAATTATTTAATTGAGGTTAATTCTATTTATTCCTAAATTGTATTATTTAATTTTGACAATAAATCCAAAATCCTATGAATAATTGATTAAATTCTTATTTAATTAATTAAAGCAAGTTGTCAATTTTTAATAATATTGTTTTTGAATAAAAGTTTGAAAAATAATTGATTAACCCATAAATCAATTGTTTTATTTTTCAAAATCAGTTAAGTTGAGAATAAATCACTTTATTTATTTATTAATTCATAATTATCCATGTGCACAATCAAAGAGCAGTTAAACTCCAAATCAGAAAATCAATGCAAGTTATTGACTTTTTGGAACTCAACATCATTTTTGAGTTTTAAAGTTGATCTAAACTTCTAATTTGAGTTAAACTCTACTTTTGCATGTTTTTGTGAGTTAATTATCTTTATTTAAAAATAACTCAAAAATCAACCTGATTTATTTGAGTGATTTATGGCTTTCTTTCATGCATCCTCAAAGCCCTAGATTTCTATAAATTAAGGCTTCAGCTCATCCCAAATCATCTAATAATTTTGCGAGCTTACTCTACCAAAGTCATCTACGAATTGCACAACTATTTTGAAGAATTGGAATTTGGAGAATCAAAGCTTATTGCGAATTAACCACATTTTGTGAGATCACTTTTGTTTTCATATTATTGTTAGATCATTTTAGCATATCAATTTCCATATTAGAATAGATTCATATCAAGTTTTCATCATATCATTTTTCATATTATTGCATCTAAAATCAAAAAAATATAGATTAATTGCATTCATATTTTATATCAGTTTTGCATTCAAATCTATCATTTAGGTGTCGTCAAGGTCACTAATCTCGATAACAATCTGAGAACATCATACTCGCACCTATTAGAAGGCAGTAAATCGCTTGGTTAGTTTAGCTTTCAATTCATTACACGATTTCATTTTTGCTAACCTCTAATGTTTTACTGAAGTGTTGTGTCTATAGATCAAGTACAATTTTCACACACATTTCTGGCACCCATTGTGGGGCAACCCACCTTTACATGCTAGTTTTGATTTTTTTTGGGGAGCTAAAACCCTAAAGTTTCAAAGATTTAATTTTATCTCTTAAACAGCTTGGATTTTTGCTTTGAATTTTTTTTTGTAGGTTGGAAACATATTAGGGAAGCTACAATAAAAAATTTAAAATTTTTTGAAATGTTTTGAATTTTTAATAATTTTTTCTTGAAATTTTGGAAAAAATCAATATCTGACGCAAATCAGCATATTTTTTAGACATTTTTATATTTTTGGAAAGATCTTTGAATTCTACAAGGGGTCCATTCTTTATATTTTAAAGTTGGATGCAATATAATAGCTCAAATAGTCAATTTACAAAAACTAGTCTATTTTGATAAAACGGGTCTCTAGGGCACAAATGAAGAGATTTTTCTAAAATTTTTACATTTTTGGAAAGCTCTCTATTTTTTTAGTAGGGTTCTCTATTTTTAATTTCTATTTTTGTGGCCAAAATCATAAAAAAAAAATCAGATCTTGTTGACTAGGTCAAATGCAGCAAAAAAAATAAAATTTTGTGATGGGTATGCACTTATTTTTTTTACATGGTTCAATGAATGATATGAGTTGTCATTTGGGTTAATTTTTGGTTATTATTTCTGATAATAATTGATTTTTAGAGCTAACCCTAGGGTTTTCATAAGTTGAAGATACGTTGCATATCTTGTTTGCTTGTTTGCTTGTTTTCTTATCAGAGAGTTTGTTGCTTGCTTGTGTGGGATTGCTTAACAAAGATAAAAACCAAGTAAATATCTACTAAGTGCATCATGAGGATCTCAGGTATTCTACTTTTTCTGATAATATTTTGATTTGGACTTAAAATAAATCTCTCGTGTGTCTAGCTTGAGTGCTTCTTTTCATGATTTTATTTTACACACTTGCATAATTGATACTAGGTTGTGACACCTTAGGTATTCATTTAAGTAGTCTTAGATACTTGTGATTGATCTAGATTGCTATCTTGGGTTATTGGACTCGCTAATTTGCCAGCCCCTCATTCCACCCTATGGTTGCAATCTCAGTGCCATAAAGGGGAGGGGTCTAGAGGATAGAAGCGTTAATTGTTCCACTTGGCAACCCATTTATGCTTTTAGGAACTCACTTGTTTTCTAAGTTGGGTACTCATTTTCAGCTTGTGTGAGGTGTTAAGTGTTCCACCTTGTGGACTCATCTCATATTCTCTTTAAGCGTTAAGTGTTCCTCTTTCTACTTTTTGGGTACTTTTGGTAGATTTGCTTTTTGCAAACATACATCTATGCTCACTATTCATGATTCTTGAGAGATTGGATTCCTAGCAAAATCCTTCTTGACAACAGAATCCTTGTAGGTAGGGAGGATACTTAGTGTGTTTCACATTCAACTTGGTTAGTGCATCTTCTCTTATTGATCGATATATTCTCTCCTAGGAGAGGTTGATAGATCACATGGGGTTGACATCACAAGCTTTGGTGAATCAAAATTGGTTAGTGCGCCTTCTCTTATTGATCGATACATTCTCTCCCCAGAGAGTTTGATAGATCACATGGAGTTGACATCATAGACCTTGGTGAAGCAAAACTTTGTCTTAGCGTGTCAGATTTATCTATCTGCTTTGTTTGGGTTAAAAGTGAAAAGGCATCAAAAACCTTGGATCTGGAGCCAAGTCCCCTTGTGGTATCATACTGTGAGTCACATTTAGAGAGGTTTAACCGTAGCAGACGATCCCTTCACAAGGCAAACTGTGTTGACAGAACCTCAAGCGGTAATAGCCATTTCAGACGTGGTAGTAACAACCGCTATATAAATGTCCTTGTGGAAGAAATATTCACAGGTGTGGTTCATTGTTGGGTTGTCAGATCTCCCTAGCAGCTCCTAATTGATTAAATTCTTGGATTGTGTCAAAACCCTGGTGCACCAAGATTGGAGTTCACCCCTTTGGATCATAAAAGTTGTAGAGTCAAACCATTACTAAAAAAAACCTAGCGAGGCCAAATTTTTATTTTCTAGGGTATATGTGCATCATTGCAAAACATTTTGGAACATACATAATTAGCGCTTATGAGGATTAGAACGAATATGTCACTTGATTGTTCATGCACAAAGGTTGCTTTTTCCCTTGTTCATTGTTTTCAGACATGCTTGAAATCACTTGCTTGCTATTTTGCGTGCTTGTTTATCTATCTGGTTACTGAAAATGGACAAATCTGTTACAATCCTCAAATCTGGACATTAAAATTTGCAAACAATCTGAAATTGAAAACCCTAAATTTGCAAAATTTGAAGTGAGATTCTTTTCTAGAGTCAAAATTCATCTTAGAAGATCAGAAAGTTGTACGAGTTTTTCCAAGTGTCATTTCATTACTTCCCAATGGTCGTAGGGTAAACAACCTAGTGTTGTATGAGTTTTGATGCCAGAAAATTTCAAAAGTCAAATCTTGCTAGCAACTATCGTACGATTTTTTCAACTGTCATTTCATTGCCTACCCACTGTCGTACGAGTCTGTAGAAAGTCATTTGGGAAATTTTTGAAAATTTGTCAGAATTGCCAGATACTTAGTTTTTTCATCCTAATTCTAGAATCTGTTGAACAAATCACTATGTCAGGAATAGAGTAGTAGCTATTGAGAATCAGTACACATGAGGAAGAAGCTCTAATCACCGCTATGATGAAACAGATGCATGCTATGCAAGTTGAACTTAACAATCTTAAGAAAGAAAAGGAACCTAAAGAGTTCTTCATGGAAGCTCTATGCCCTTTTCCATTTGATAAAGACTTGTACATGTCACCATGCCCCCAGACAAAATGTGAGCAGTGTGACAATCCTTATGATACCTCTTCCACGAAGAGTGACACATCCATCTTTGGAGACTATGATGACTATGATGATGGACAATATAATGATACCTATGACACCTCTATTCCTAAGAGTCCTCATCGTGTGTTCCTGCTTACTGGAAATAGGATGTCACATTGGATAGATCATGATGGTGATCCATATGATTTTGATTTTGAAAAAGACTTTGATGATTTTTGTGAACAATACCTTGATTATGATCCATCTACTACTACTGAGGACTATAAAATGCATTGTGCTAGCTTGAAGCATCAATACTACAAGGATCTCTCCTCTAAGAACTCTCATGCTGAAAATAAAGATTACACTCAAGAAAGATCATGTTAATGTTGAACCTTTATCTTGTGATGGTTCCCTTCCATCCCCTACTTCCTCCAATAACTATACACTTCCTAAAGCTTTCGAGTCTTCCAAATCTTTCACAAATCCTTCATCCAATGAAAGTTCTGATACTTTTCATACGATTCCCTATAGTTATCCTCAAGGGCTACCCCTTGAAGAAACTCAAGCTAACCTTCACTTGGCTACCAATAATTTCAATAATGCTAAACCTAAAGAGCCTAAGCCTTCATATGCTATAATTCCTACTTTAGCTAGTCCTCCACCATCTCTTCCAAAGTCTTCCATACAATCCCAACATGCTTCCTTGTCCTTAGAAGTGGCTCCATGTCAAGAGGACTCTAGAAATGATAAAGAAAAGAACATAAAGAAAGATCAAGATCAACAACCCTCCATGTCATCCACTCCTTTTCATGATGTCTCTTATCCACCTCAGGGTTCTTTTGATCCTGCACACCCTTTTTCATGCATTCCACCATGTCTTAAGTCTTCTCCTAAGAAAGATCAAGTTACTACTTACACCATTGAGCTTATTGACAATCAAAATAACCTTACTACACTTTCACTTTCCAAAGATGATACTTCCATTAAGGTTGGTAAAAATGGTGTTGTTCCTTCCAATGTTAAGCCTATTGAAAATCAAGAGAAAAATTATGCGCTTATGCTATCCAAAGATCCTTGTCAAGATCAAAGTCTTCCATCTTATTCTACCACTCCATGTTCATTTCCACTTTCTACTCATCCTAATTCTTTGCAAGCTTTGAACAATCCTATCAAAGAAGGTGCTCCTATTCAAGATGTCCATGATTCTATTGAAAATTCTAATGCTCGCTCTAAAGATGCCGATATCCTTGGTTGTCATATAGATGTTGATGAACTTATTGATTATCCTTTTGTATCTTCCACGTCCATCCTTGGACCTCTTCCACCACTACAAAGGGCTTCACATCTTCCTTCCATCTTGGGTCCTTATGTCCCTTCAGTTTCCCCTCCTAACTCTCCTAATTCACCATCCATCTTGGGTCCTTACATCCCTCCATCTCCCATCTTTCCTCAAGATCAACATAGATGCATACCCTTGAATCCTTTTCACCCACCCACCCATTTAAACCAGTCATATCCTCCTTCTTCCACAAGTCCCAAGTCTTTTGGAAGTAACTTGAATGTTCAATACAAGAAAAAGAAGCAATATAAGAATCCATCAAAAAAAGATCACCATGTCTCCTCTAATCAACATGGAGGCATAAAGTCAAAAGAGATATCTAAGAAAAAAACTACAAGACAAGTATGGGTTCCAAAATCCATCATTAACGATATTCTCTCTAGATCATCAAAAAGAAATGAAAAGCCTATAGCTATATGGATTCCAAAGTCTCTCTTGAAAGAGTCTGGTTTTGAGCAAAAAGTAAAGTTGACATTCAAGCTTCCAAAGGCTTCCACTTCATCTTCCTCCAGAAACATCCTTCCATTCCATGCGCCTAAACCACAACCCCTACTATCCATTCACCATATTCCTTCACGTATTCCTTCATTCACATTTCCTCCATCCTCTCACCACCCTTCAAGGTGTGTGTTGATGTTGATCTTGCCTTCCTTTCCACCTACCCTTTCACAATCCTTCCATTCATTATCCTTCTACCTTCTATCTTTTTTCCTCATTTTCCTATTCCTCCTATCTTCCAACCTCACTTGCTTTACATAAGACCTTATCCTCCATTTTCCTCTTCCATCTTCTTTTTCCTATCAGCATCTTTTAGCATATCATTTTGAATCCTTGGCATATCTTGGTTTATCCTTTCAAGGAGCATTATCTAAAAAGCTTGCCTTCTTCCAAAAAAAAAGAAATTTAAAACAAAAAAATTGAAAATGTGCCTTGGTGGAAACCTAGAAATAGGCACTTTGGTAGCAAAAGTAAAGAGAAATAAATTTTTCCTATGGTGAAAACCACTCCCTTGTGGCACCTTGGATAAGTACCATGATGAAAACTTGGTAATCGGGCATCATGTGTAGTTCTTCTACATATTTCATCCATTCCATCTTCTCTCTTTGATCTTGACAATGTTGACCTATACATGAACATTTGGCTATTTTGTGAGCTATCTTATGATGATCTTGCTTTCATTCCCTTCCTATTTATCCTTCATGTCTATTTTCCTCCATTCATTGTAGCCTATCACTATCCTTTTCCCCTTTGGTCTTGATCTAAAAAAAGAAAGAAAGAGTAAAACACAGTGCTATGAAGCCTCTTGACATGTCTACTCTTTTGGACTACATCCTATCCTTCTTTGGCATTACGCTTTTGTGACTTATCCTATGCTAGCCTTTCATTGCTTGTCCCAATGCACTTTACATAAAAAAATTTCCCTAGCTTGGTTATTCTTGAGGGGTTTTCCCTTGGGGATTTCTTCCCTTCATTCTCCTTCATTCTCTTGTCTTCCATCTCTTCCACTAGTTTGCCAATCCCTCTTGTTCTCCACCTTGCTAGACATTGGGACTACATGATATGATCTTGCTTGGGAGTTTGCAATAGAAAAAGATGCTATCAAGTATGCAAAGTATTAGAACAAATATTAGAACAAGTATCAAAACTAGTATCAGAACAGTATCAGAACCAGTATTAGAACAAGTATCAGAACAAGTATCAGAACAAGTATCAGAATCAGTATCAGAACAAGTATCAGAACCAGTATTAGAACTAGTATCAGAACAAGTATCAGAACATCTATTGGGGCTACACATTTCACTTTAGTTTATAATTCTAAAGTGGTACTGCCTATTGAGGTTGAAATCCCATCACTAAGAATCAAAATGCATGGTCTAGTAACTGATGATGACTACAAAGTGTCTAGGTTGCAAGAACTTGAACTACTAGATGAGTGCAGACAAGCAGCATATGATCATCTTAGAGTATATCAGAAGAGAATGTCTAGAGGCTACAACAAGAAAGTCAGACACAGAGAATTTCAGGTTGGTGATCTAGTCTCGAGAGAAAATCCTAAAAATCAGATCACATCGAGAACGCAAGGGGAAGTTTGAACCCAATTGGCTGGGTCCCTTTGTAATCACTGCTACTTTTGGCTCTGGTGCCTATCAACTCTCAATGACTGAAGGAGAACAACTCTGAGAACCAATCAACGTTCTCCATTTGAAGAAATTCTATGCCTAAGGCATTCAGTCTATGGTAAAATGTCTTGAAAAAATCTTTAAAATTGGAAAAAGTCCTGAAAAAATGAACATCTTGGTGAAAACCTAGCAATAGGCACCTTGATGATTCACAAAAATATCAAAAAATATCAAAAATACAAAAAAATGAGAAAAAAAGAAAAAGTGCCTTGGTGAAAACCTGGAAACAGGCGCCTTGGTAGCAAAAATAGAATCTCTGCCAAGATGGTGAAAACCCAACAAATAGGCGCCACTTGTTTCAAAATGCTCCATCTATTAGTGTAATCTTAGTCTTTCCCAGCTTTCAGTTTTGCTTTAGTTTGTACATATCTCTCGGTTTGTTTCTGCATTTCCAATTTTCAATAAGTCGGTCTGTACACCACTCAGCTCAAGCGTCTATATCCTATCAATGCTTAACACTTGGGGGAAATCAATGTTATATCCTATGGCCTCTAGTATATCTTAGATGTATCATATCTAGTCATAGTGCTTTGAAGCTTCATTTGATTCAATCAAGTCTATCTCGTCTCCAGAAAGGATTTTGCATCTACAACAACAATCAAACACAAACTGAAAACAATCTGTGTTTTTCATGCTTTTATCTCCTTGTATGCTTACTGATTCGCATTGAGATTTTTGCATATTGTATCCCTTTGAGCTCTTCGATGATGTCCTTTATAGGATTTAGAGAGTGATGACTCAGGGCATAATCTTTTCTTTGTCTTCTGCTTGTATGTGAAAATCTAACGTCTTTGGAAATTTTGGATTGAAATGGTGTCCAACTGTAAGAGCCTCTATCTCGAATTGGATGGCCATGCGTACCTCGACCATTGATACCCAAAAAATTCAAGAAAGTTTGATCTCTCTATTGTCTTTTTGAGTAAGTTCTTTCTCCTACTATGAAACGCGATCTTACCTAAGAATGTGAACGATAAAGGGTCACTATGGGTAATTCACACTGGATTTAGAATGATCTCTTGACTGTTTGATGTGTATGTTAAATGCAAATTGCTATATCAAAATGGACATGATACTCAGGTCATCTTGGCACTTGTGCCTTGGTGCTGGTATCTAATCTGACATTCTGAAAATAAAACCAATATTCATATGTCCATGGTTGTTTGACCAGTGGGTGTTGTATTGGTTCTTGAGTGTTACAAATCAATATTCATATGTCTATGGTTTCATGGCTAGTGGGCATTGTATTGATTTATCTGATTACCTAAAAGTTCAATGATGATAACAAATCAACACATGATCAGTGAGTAGGTCCTAGGTCCTAGGGTTGCATTATCATCCTGCATGTTTCTTTGCATTTTTGCACTTTGCATGATCTCCCAAATTGCTTGAACACTTAAATGATTCTTCAATCACCTCTTCCAATCTAACAAGAGTTGAATCCCACATGAAGGTTCCTCCAACGAAACAACAAGTAGAATCCTTTTTCGGGATCAAAATCAAAATCTGAGATTGTTTATATTATTAACTACTTGCATAATCAACCTTCGATCATCACAGAAATCCAGAATTCAACTTAATTAATTATCTTCCATCAAACTATCAAAATTTCAACTTGGTCAACTATGGTCAACTCATGGTCAAACCTAGTCTACTTGGTCTCCAGGACCTCCAAACGATGCAGAATGCATTCCCGAACATGTTTAACCACTTCTCAAATCAATTAGCATGCTTCTGAACTATCAACACTAACTTTTTCTTGTCATATTTCAATTTTAATCCCGAAGGGGGCATGGTATTGCACATCATTCAAGTCTGTAAAAATTCTATCAATCTTTCCTCAGTAATCAAGACAACAACCATGTCTAGTTGCTGAATCATCAAAAGTCCTCATCGCTCGGGGAAAATCTATCATCACTTGGGGCATATCAGATTCGTTGATCCATATCAATCTGGTATCCTCCTAATCTTGTAATCTGTATCGGCTTTTTGCAACCATCGATTCATCAGTGTTATTTCCTTGGTTCTTTGTTAACTGAAGGGGTTAGATGTGATACCTACGTTGTGGTTCTGCTAAGACAATCAAGTCTAGAATCAGTCACTCACTTCTTTGCAATCCTAAGGTTTGGAATCAGGCATTTTGACACTCTTTCGCAATCATCGGTTCATTGCTGCTATAGTGAACATTATCTTTGGTCATTCAGGACCTAATATCTTCAAATCTTTCAATCATCATACTTTTGAATCAATTTCATATCTTTATCATACACAGACTATCTTTGAACCACTGCGCTTCACACATTAATTTTATATGTGTCCAACCTGCAAAACAAATTTTAGAGAAAAACTTCAAGCCGTTTGAGAGATAAAATTAAATCTTTGAAACTTTAGGGCTTTAGCTCAAAAAAAAATAAAAAATCAAAACCAGCATGTAAAGGTGGGTTGCCCCACAGTGGGCGCCAGAAATGTGTGTAAAAATTATACCTGATCTGTAGACACAACACTTCAGTAAAACATTAGAGGTTAGCAAAAACAAAATCGTGTAATGAATTGAAAGCTAAACTAACCAGGCGATTTACTGCCTTCTAATAGGTGCGAGATTGATGTTCTCAAATTTTTATCAAGATCAGTGACCTAGACGACACCTAAATGAAAGATTTGACTACAAAATTGATATGAAATATGAATGTAATTAATCTATATTTTTGATATTTTCTATGCAATGATATGAAAACTTGATATGGAATCTATGCTAATATGGAAATTGATATGCTAAAATGATCTAACAATAATATGAAAACAAAAGTGATCTCACAAAACGTGGTTGATTTGCAAAGAAGCTCCAATTCTCCAGATAGCAATTCACTAGCATAAGTTTGCAAATTATGAGATTCTGTGGATTTGAGAGATGAATTATGAAGAGCTGAGCCTTGGTTTTATAGAAATCCAAGGCTTTGGAGGTGCATGGAAAAAGGCATAAATCACTTAGATTAAAGATAGTTAATTCTCAAAATTATGCAAAAGCATGCAAAAACAACTTTTTAACTCAAATTAGAGTTTAGATCAGCTTTTTGAACTCCAAAAGGATGTTGAGTTCCAAAAAGTCAACACTTTGCATTGATTTTTTGATTTGGAGTTTAACTGTTTCTTTTGAATGTGCATAATAATTAAGAATTAAATAAATAATTAAATGATTTACTCTCAATTTAACTGATTTTTGAAAATAAATAATTGATTTATGGGTTAATCAATCATTTAATCAAACTTTTATTAAAAACTATATTATTAAATAATGACAACATGCTTTAATTAATTAAATAAGAATTTAATCAATTATTCATAGGATATTGGATTTATTGTCAAAATTAAATAATACAATTAATAATAGATAGAATTAAATTTAATTAAATAATTAAGTGGCAAATATTAAATCTAATTAATTAAATATGAAAATTTTTAATTAATCAAATTTTAGGATAAATGTGATTTATCGCCAAATAATCATTTTTTTATTTTTTATTTATCGTTAAAAGGCCGAAGCCCTATAAAGTTTTTTTTATTAATATAAAATTATTTTTACATGTGACCCCGCTCACTGCAGGTGTTGGTAGGAAAGAGCGGAGTTGAGAAAACCTCCAACCTTGTCTGGGACCATAGGTCCTGTACTTATACAAAATTTACATGGGTATACCCATGACTCAACAATTGTCGAGATTTGTTTAAATACATAGTTCCCGCGGGCATTCTCACATCTCTAAAACAATTGGTAATTATCTAGAAATACAAACTATCAATGGGCATACCCATTGGTCGATGATATCGAGGTTATAATGATACATCTATTACATTGTTGTTTTTAAGGATACAACTTTATGTTTCATACAATTAGGTTGATATTTTTGTAGATATCTGTTCTAGCATCTTCGGAGACAGAATGATTCAAGTGCCTGCTTGATAATATCCTCCTGAAAACCACATCAAAAATCTTCCATATTGTGTAGTTAAGGGCTTACATAATTAAAATTGAACAAAAGAAAGAGATCCAAAATTAAAAATAATATTATTACCTTCTTCCAAAGTTGTATTTTTAAGATACCTGTCTCGCTGAATGGGATATAATTTCTTGACCAACCCAATCATGCATTGATATGCTAAAGATCTTTACCAACGTTTAAGATTTACAAGGCCTGTGATAAATCCAAAAAGCCAAGACAAATCTGAAGGAGGAGGGTGAATACATAAAGCTGCTATCTGAGCTGAAAGGTTTAAAAAGATGGGGGGAACTGATGCCCAAAATTTCCTATTTTGCAAACTTGGCCAAGTTTCCAAGGTCTCTATTTTTATCCCACCCTGTTGCAACTTGTTTTCATTTTTTGAAGTAGATCCTCAAAGTTTCATGGCTTGCGATCTAAACCCTATGTCCCTAGTTCAAATTGCATTCACTGAATCACAAAGCCCTTAGAGATATTCAAATTTTAATGTTGCAGGAAATACTCAGGTTGCAGGGTTCCAAAAAAGTGTTTAGTGTCGAAAACACTCTATGTTTTCAACCTTCATCTGAAAGCCCTCTATTTTTTCTGCCTTTTGGTCTATGAAAGGCTTGGTTGTTACGATCTTCATGCTAAGTGTCAAAAACCCTATGTGTTTATGACTTTTGGTCCTAAAGCCTAGGATGTTTGTAGCCTTTGCTACTTCGCAGTTATTCTATTTTGGAGTCAGCATTTTCCATGTGCGCAACTCCGACCAGGTGGGTCCCAGCTTTTCAAAGTTGTGCCAGCGCAGTGAAGATCTGATGGCTATCGCATGATCTCATGGGATCTTTCGACCCCATGAGATCATATGACAACCATTGATGTGGTATCAGCAAAGATCGGTGGTGGACCCAAGGTGAAGGTCGAGTTAAGGTTAAAATCAAGTCTAGCGGGCCCAAACGTCTAGCGGTTAGCACCAAGCAGTCAACAGGTAGCAACTTTCAGCTAGTCACATGTTTGCATACAGATCTTTTGATCCCTTGCGACCATGCAACAAGCCATCAGCAGTCGTGAAGGGGTTCAAGGCAGGTGATCAGTGTAACAGTTTCAAGCTTGCCACATGATCACATGGGATCTTTTGATCCCATGCACCCATGCGACTAACCATCTGTGGTTACGGGGGTTAATTGTCGATCAACAGTCTTGAGGCAAGGAAATGAAAAAGCTTGCAATTGCATGCTGGTCGCATGATCGCATGTGGCTTCCTAACCACATGCGACCATGCGACAAGCCTCTAGCGGTCAAATAAAATAGGAATCAATGATGTAGCATGGGCCCCGTAGATGCAAGATCTACGATGGTCGCATGTTCGCATGGGATCTTTCGATCCCATGCGATCATGCGGCCACCATTAGATTTTGAGGGCAGTTCCTATGGTGCTGTCGTACGATGGATTGAGTTGGCAAATCTTGTGAACTAGGGGTCCTGCATGGCAAGGATGGAAATTTCAAAAGCTAGTCACATGATCGCATGAAGGCTTTGATATCTTGCGATCATGCGATGAGTCTAGCTAGAATGGAGAAAAGAGTTCTAAAACATTAAAGCGAGAAGAACCATAAACTAACCCTGCCTAAAAATCATGCTTACTCAGTTTGTAGGGTTCCAAAAAAGTGTTCAGTGTCGAAAACACTCTGTGTTTTCAGCCTTCATCTGAAAGCCCTCTATTTTTTCTGCCTGTTAGTCTGCGAAAGGCTTTGGTTGTTTACAATCTTCATACTAAGTGTCGAAAACCCTCTGTGTTTATGACTTATGGTCCTAAAGCCCAGGATGTTTTCAACCTTTGCTTCTTCATAGTTATTCTACTCTGGTGTCAGCATTTTCCATGTGCACAACTCTGACCAGGGGGGTCCCATCTTTTCAAAGTTGTGCCAGCGCAGAGAAGATCCGACGGCTATCGCATGATCTCATGGGATCTTTCAACCCCATGAGATCATACGACAATCATTGATGCGGTATCAGCAAAGATCGGTAGTGGACCCAAGGTGAAGGTCAAGATAAGGTTAAAAATAGGTCTTGCGGGCCCAGATGTCTGGCAGATAGCTCCAAGCAGTCAACGAGTAACAACTTTCGGCTAGTCGCATGATCACCTACGAATCTTTTGATCCCATGCAATCATGCGACAAGCCATAAGCAGTCACGATGAGGTCCAAGGTAGGCAATCAGTGTAACAATTTCAAGCTTGCCGCATGATCGCATGGGATCTTTTGATCCCATGCACCCATGTGACAAACCATCTATGGTTACGGGGGTTAATTGTCGGTCAACAGTCTTGAGGAAAGGTAATAAAAAAGCTTGCAATTGCATGTTGGTCGCATGATCACATGCGGCTTCCTAACCACATGCGACCATGCGACAAGCCTATAGTGGTCAAGTAAAATAGGATTCAAAGATGTATCATGGGCCCCGTAGATGCAAGATCTATGGTGGTCGCATGTTCGCATGGGATCTTCCGATCCCATGCGATCATGCGACCACCATTAGATTTTGAGGGCATTTCCTTTGGTGCTGTTGTACATTGGACTGAGTCGGCAAATCTTGTGAACTAGATGTCCTGCGTGGCAAGGATGGAATTTTCAAAAGCTAGTCACATGATCGCATGAAGGCTTTTGAGCTCTTGCGATCATGCGATGAGTCTAGCTAGGATGGTGAAAAGAGATCTTAAACACTAAAGCGAGAAGAACCATAAACTAACCCTACCTAAACATCATGCTTTCCTCAAGAGGGGTGGCTGAGAGAAAGGGAGGGGATTAGTAGGCTGATAATAAGATAACCAAGTGGCTGGTATTCTATTAATAAATTATATACAATATTAACCACTAGTCTTTCACATAGAATGCACTAGGAATGGGGAAAGCTGAATAGTAAATGTTTGTTGAATTTGACCTAGAAAAGTTCCTAATCTGACCAAACCTATTTAGGAATAAATGTTGATTAATTTTATATGCACCAACTCTAAGCCACTACATTTCTAACGGTCAGTTGGTATTTTAATTAAAAATCCTTATTAAAATTAAATCACATATGCCTAATCTTGTCCATTACTTAATATAAATTTGTTCTTCCATGTCGTCTCAGCATGATAAATCTAGGTTATGACTCCATCAGCTCCAAGATTAGCTAACATATCTGCCTCTATATTACCTTCTCTGTATGTATGCCTAATTTCATGTTTGGTGAAGCTTTCCATCACTAGATTAATCTCCTCTATTTTAGAGTTTAAGATCCAATTGGGTGTTTTTTTGGTACGAATGGCATTTACTATAATTTGAGAATCATCTTCAATTATTAATTTGGAGATGTTAAGATTCTTACATAGCTTTAGACCCTCTAGTGCCGCTATGCATTCAGCCATGTTGTTAGTGGTGGGATTGATAGGCCTTGAGAACTTAGCAATAACTTCTTACTTCCCATTTCGAATTATCCCCCCAATGCCAGCAACTCCAGGGTTCCCTCTAGATGCCCCATCAAAGTTGAGTTGATACCATCCTTCTTTCAGAGGGATCCACTTGCAGGAGGCTCTATCACTATTCCTTTTGGATCCCCCTTTGCCATAAAGGGGGGGAATATCTAATTTAGGCCACTTGCTTCTAATTTTGTTATCCCAACTTTTAAAGCACTCCTCATAACTCAATTTGTCTCTAAGCTTACTGTTAATGATTTCTACTATTGAAGCTTCTATCTTATTGGTGATTGTATTCCATGATAATTTCTAATCTATGAAGATCCTTCTATTTCTTTCTTTCCAGATTTCCCATGCTACTATAGATGGAGAAATGAGCCATATATCCTTATATAAATTGTCTTTAAAGAGAGAAGGCCAAGCTTTGAGGTGGCTGACTAAATTAGATTGAAGAGCTAACTTCCAGCCTAGGCTTTGATGGAGCCAATTCTAGTAGTTCTGAGCATAAGGGCAATTAAGGAGAATGTGATTAACATCCTCAGAATGATTCTCACATAGGGGGCACCTAGATGGCCCTTCAAAACCCAATTTATTAAGTCTATCTACTGTAAGAATTCTATCTTGCAGAGCTGCCCAAAGAAAAATGCCAGCTTTCGGAAGGCAAGATTTGTGCTAGCATAGATTTAGTGGGATATCTAAGCTATCCATATTCATCTCCTGAATAATAGAATTGTAACCCTCTTTAACTGTATAGTTGCCTTTATTTGATTTAGCCCAGATTAAGATATCTAGTCTACTTTTGAGTGAAGCTTCTCTATCTTTCAAAATTGTGAAAAGGATTTTTTTTTCATGCCATGTGGAACTAATTTCTTCTAAATTACTCCATTCATAACCATCTTTTTTACATAGATAATCTTTAAGATAAATGCCTTTAACTCTTTTACATTCTTCCATAAACTCTGGTGAAATTCCTAGAGTGTCTAGGGGGGATGACCTACCCATGAATCATCCCAGAAAAGTGTTTGATCCCCTAAACCTATATCCCATGTTAGACCTTTGCTAATAATGCCTCTGCATTATTCAATAAAGTTCCAAATCCAAGAGCCTTTGACAAGAGTGCGAGATCTGAAGATATTAATGGGGTTTGCATCAAGGATATATTTATGAAGTAGTATAGACGCCCATTTGCTACTAAATTCCTTATAAATTCCCCATATAAGTTTAGCTCCAAGAACTTGGTTTTTCCATAGGAGATTTTTGATGCCTAGACCCCCCTTCAAGATTGGTTTACATAAGGTATCCCATTTAATGAGGGCAAGTTTTTTGTCTTCTGATGGACCTTGCCAGTAAAAGTCTCTAAGCATTTTATCTAAGTTCTTTTTTATACTAATAGGGAGGGGGAGTACGGACATATGATACGTAGGTATGGCAGAGAGGATTGATTTTATCATAGTCACCCTACCTACTTTTGTTAACCATCTTCCTTTCCAAGATCTCTTCTTATTTTGTACTTTAGTGATAACTTGCTGCCATAGTTTGGAAGATTGGATGCCTTTATCCAAGTCAATACCAAGATATTTGCATGGGAATTTCCCAATCTTGTATCCCATAATATTACATATCTCTAATTCTACCTTCGGGGGGGTATTAATAAAGAAGATTTCCAATTTGGAGGGATTGACCCCTTGTCCTGAAGCTTCCATATACATGTTTAAGATGTCCTTAAATGCTCTAGCTTCTTTCTTGTTAGCTTGGCCGGGTAGGATTGTATCATCCGCAAACTGCTAGTGTGTAATATTTGGAATGTTTTTCGAAGCCTTCAATCCTATGATTTTGCCTTCCATCTATTTCTTAGTGATGGATCTACCTAACGCTTTTTCCATAATGACGTAGAGGAAGGGGGATATTGGATCTCCTTGTCTTATGCCTCTAGATATACTAAAAAAACCTTCTGATGTTCCATTGATTAAAATCAAGATTTTAGGTGTGGAGATACAGTTAAAAATGAGATTAATCCATTGTCTGGAAAATCCAAATGCTTCCATACATTTGCACAGAAATCTCCAGTCTACTTTATCATATGCTTTTTGGATGTCTAGCTTAATAAGCATGCTAGGATCCTTTGTTATTTGGGTCGTATGAACTACTTCTTGTGCTATAATAATTCCATCCAAAATCAATCTATTTGCTATGAACCATGTCTGTTCTTCTGATATAATATTGGGGAGGAGAGATTTAAGCCTATTTGCTAAACACTTATAAAGTATCTTATATATTGTATTACACAAGGATATAGGTCTAAAATCCCCTGGCTCCGTGCTCTCATTTTTTTTTGGGATTAATGCAAAGAAGGTATTGTTTATTTCATTTAATAATGATCCCAAGTTTCTCATTGCTTCTATTGCTTGCCATACCTCCTTGCCAACAAAGTGCCAACATTTTTGGAAGAATCCTACCTGGAATCGCCAAATAATCATTAAATTAAAGGTAATTAAGATAATTAAGAATATTGCTAGGAATATTCCCTGATGCAGAATTTAAGATAATCAATTAGATTCGATGATGTGCAGATGTGCCTTAGGTTAGGACTTCTATGTCGATTTCATTCAATTTGAGGATGTAGGAGGTTAATGAACATATAGCCCATTTTTGGGGTATTACATCAATAAGCTCCTAACAGAGCTATATCTTCTAAAAAGGATTACTATACTCTTAGTACATCATTAGTGGTTGCTAATTCTCACTAGGGTTTTTACCTTTAACAGGGTTTCCCCATAACCAAAATATTATGTGTCCAACCTGCAAAACAAATTTTAGAGCAAAACTCCAAGCCGTTTGAGAGATAAAATTAAATCTTTGAAACTTTAGGGCTTTAGCTCCAAAAAAAATAAAAAATAAAAACCAGCATGTAAAGGTGGGTTGCCCCACAGTGGGCGCCAGAAATGTGTGTGAAAATTGTACCTGATCTGTAGACACAACACTTCAGTAAAACATTAGAGGTTAGCAAAAACAAAATCATGCAATGAATTGAAAGCTAAACTAACCAGGTGATTTATTGTCTTCTAATAGGTGTGAGATTGATGTT
The DNA here is from genome assembly GCA_027943335.1 of Chamaecyparis obtusa. NCBI lineage: Eukaryota > Viridiplantae > Streptophyta > Pinopsida > Cupressales > Cupressaceae > Chamaecyparis > Chamaecyparis obtusa. Next base: position 2,660,864 of record BSBK01001547.1, read on the forward strand.
CTTAGATTGTTATCGAGATCAATGACCTAGACGACACCTAAATGAAGGATTTGAATGCAAAACTGATATGAAATATGAATGCAATTAATCTATATTTTTGATATTTTCTATGCAATGATATGAAAACTTGATATAGAATCTATGCTAATATGGAAATTGATATGCTAAAATGATCTAACAATAATATGAAAACAAAAGTGATCTCACAAAACGTGGTTGATTCGCAAAGAAGCTCCAATTCTCCAGATAGCAATTCACTAGCTTAAGTTTGCAAATTATGAGATTCTGTGGATTTGAGAGATGAATTATGAAGAGCTGAGCCTTGTTTTTATAGAAATCCAAGGCTTTGGAGGTGCATGGAAAAAGGCATAAATCACTTAGATTAAAGATAGTTAATTCTCAAAATTATGCAAAAGCATGCAAAAATAACTTTTTAACTCAAATTAGAGTTTAGATCAGCTTTTTGAACTCCAAAAGGATGTTGAGTTCCAAAAAGTCAACACTTTGCATTGATTTTCTGATTTGGAGTTTAACTGTTTCTTTTGAATGTGCATAATAATTAAGAATTAAATAAATAATTAAATGATTTACTCTCAACTTAACTGATTTTTGAAAATAAATAATTGATTTATGGGTTAATCAATCATTTAATCAAACTTTTATTAAAAACTATATTATTAAATAATGACAACATGCTTTAATTAATTAAATAAGAATTTAATCAATTATTCATAGGATATTGGATTTATTGTCAAAATTAAATAATACAATTAATAATAGATAGAATTAAATTTAATTAAACAATTAAGTGGCAAATATTAAATCTATTTAATTAAATATGAAAATATTCAATTAATCAAACTTTAGGATAAATGTGATTTATCGCCAAATAATCATTAAATTAAAGGTAATTAAGATAATTAAGAATATTGCTAAGAATATTCCCCGATGTAGAATTTAAGATAATCAATTAGATTCGATGATGTGCAGATGTGCCTTAGGTTAGGACTTCTATGTCAATTTCATTCAATTTGAGGATGTAGGAGGTTAATGAACATATAGCCCATTTTTGGGGTATTACATCAATAAGCTCCTAACAGGGCTATATCTTCTAAAAAGGATTACTATACTCTTAGTACATCATTAGTGGTTGCTAATTCTCACTAGGGTTTTTACCTTTAACAGGGTTTCCCCATAACCAAAATATTGTGTTATTGTGTTCATAAGATTTGATATTGATAAGCTTAAAGTTTAAAGTTTAATATTTTATCATACAACTGATTCACCCCCCCTCTCAGTTGTATTGTGGACTGTTAATCCTAACAATTGGTATCAGAGCTTGTCATCCTCAGAGAGAAAGCTTAACAACATGAGGTGATCTTGGAAAATGGCATACTATAGTAAGGATAGTCCTAAGTTTGATCTTGAAAACTTTGATAGTTGGAAAAATAAGATGCGAACACATTTGCTATGCTTGGGCATAAACTACTGGATGACTGTGAAAAAGAAGGAAACTTTGAAAGCTGAGAATGACATAGGGTCAGCCACCGATGATGAAAATAAACTATTTTCATGCAACACGGTCGCAAGAGAAGCATTGATTGGTGCACTATCTGAGGGTGAGTTTATTGAAATTAAAGATCTAGATTCGGCATATGATATTTGGAATAGACTAGAGGCACTCTATGAAGGAGACAAATATACCAAACAAGTGAAATTGTTGAGCTAGAAGACAAAGATGGAGAAGTTGCAAATGAATGAAGATGAAAGCATTAGATCCTATGTTCAAAGGGTTACAAAAGCTGTAGTTGGAATCAGAAATTGTGGAGGTACCTATGATGAAGATGAAGTCATTGCAAAGATTCTCAGATCTCTAACTCCTACTTACAAATTCAAGGCAATGTTAATTCAAGAAACTATACCCCTGACTCCAAACTTTAGCAGAGAGATGTTGATTGCAAAGTTAACCATCTTTGAAGCTACAAAATTAGGAGAAGGTTCTCCTAAAGTTGAATCTACATTTAGGGCATCCACACACAAGAAAGTATCTACACTTCCGAGCACAAGCAAAGAAGACCTGAGAGAAGAGATTGGTGAGTATTCTAAGGAATGGGAGAAGATAATGGAAGAAGAAAAGAAGATGGAAGAACTTGTTGCACTAATAGCTAGAAGAGAGAAAAGAGGTAAGGGAAAATTTGAAGGCAAATTACCTTTAAAATGTTTTTCATGCAATAAGGTAGGTCATTTTGCATCTAGATGTCCTACAAGAGTTCCTAAATACAAACTTGATTATGCAAATATTAGAAGAGATAAAGAATGTTATTATGCTAGTGAAGGAATCTCTAATGATGATGATGATTTAGACAATGAAGAGATTGGATTTGTTGCTATTAAAGATGAACCAATTCATGAAGAAAAAGCCTTAGTATCTCATGTTGACAAGAAAACTAAATGGATAATTGATAGTGGATGTTCTCATCACATGACTGGTGATAAGAACAAATTTGTTAAATTAGTAAATTATGATGGGGCATTGTAAGGTTTGGGGACAATCTCCCAAAATCCATCATAGGAGTAGGATCCATCACTCTGGATGGAAAGACTAATACAGACAATGTACTACTTGTTGAAGGACTGAAACATAACTTATTGAATGTTGGACAATTAATGGATAAAAAATTTCAATTAAGTTGTGTTAATGGTAAGTGCTTTATCAGAAGCAAGGAAGGAAAACTAATTGCTACCGATTCAAGATCTAGAGGTAATGTATTTCAACTAAAAACATTTGGAGCCTCTTGTTTTTTTGCAAAGGAAGATGATAATTGGTTATGGTATAGAAGATTTTGTCATGTCAACTTTGATAACATTGTGAAAGCAAGTATGGCTAATGCAGTAAGAGATCTACCAAATATTGTGAAAGCTTCTAACACTGTATGTAGAGAATGTGTTATGGGAAAGAAAACTAAAAGCAGTCATAAAAGAAAATCATTTACATCAAAAGGAAAGTTGGATCTAGTACATACAGATCTATGTGGGCCTACAAGAACAAAGTCATACTACGGTGAAAGGTATTTTATACTCTTTGTTGATGACTTTTCTAAAATGATGTGGGTTACTTATTTGAGAGAGAAATCAGAAGCATTTGAAAAATTCAAGTTGTTTAAAGCAAAGGTAGAGAATGAATCAGGACTGAAAATAAAGTGTTTAAGATCAGACAAAGGTGGAGAGTTTACATTAGATTTATTCAATTCATACTGTGAAGAGCATGGGATAAAAAGACAAACATCTACTCCTAGAACTCCACAATAGAATGGGATAGCAAAGCGAAGAAATAGAACTATACTTGATGCTACTAGGACAATGTTGATTGAAGGGAATGTATATCATGTACATTGGAGAGAGGTTGTTGGAACAACAGTGTACACATTAAACAAAATTCAAATCAAAGATGGCACAAATGAGAAATTTTAGATACAAGAAAGAATGTATGACAGCAGTCAGATATCAAAAGTAAAAGAAGCCACTGTTGTTGTCGAAGAAGAAGAACTTGTTGAGGAAGGAAGTGAAAAAGAGGCTTGTGATGATACAAGAAAGACCATTGAAACTCCTAAAACTCCAAGGTATGTAAAAAATAACCATCTTGAAAATAAAATTATTGGCAATACCAGTCAGGGAGTGCTAACTAGATCTAAAGTTAGAGAAGAATTTTGTTTGATTTCCCAAGTTGAGCCAAAGACTACAGATGAAGCCTTTAAAGATGAATTTTGGATAAATGCCATGAAAGAAGAATTAGATCAGATAAAGAAAAATAATACTTTGGAATTGGTTCCAAGACCTAAAAATAAAAATGTTACAGGAACAAAATGGGTCTTTAGAAACAAAATGGATGAAGAAGGAACAGTTGTAAGGAACAAAGAAAGACTAGTGTGCAAGGGATACTCACAGCAAGAAGGGATAGACTTTGAAGAAACATTTGCTCCTATTGCTAGAATAGAGGTAGTAAGATTATTTATATCTTATGCTACACACAAAAACTTCAAAGTGTATCAGATGGATGTCAAATATGCATTTCTAAATGGAGATCTTGAAGAATACATATACATAGAACAACCAGATGGATTTCCTCTATGCGAAGAAAAAGACATGGTGTGCAAGTTAAAGAAAGCACTGTATGGGTTGAAGCAAGCTCCTAGGGCTTGGTATGCAAGGTTTGACAAGTATCTACTTGGAATTGGAATTAGAAAAGGTAATGCAGACAGTAATTTGTACTTAAGTACTACTGAAGATGGAATCCTGATAGTAGAGGTATTTGTGGATGACATTATCTTTGGAGGTAATGATGATCTATGTAAGAATTTTTCTAAAGAAATGGAAAGTGAATTTGAGATGTCCATGATAGGTGAAATGAAATTCTTTCTTTGACTGCAAATAACTCAGAATGAGAATGGTATTTTCATTTCTCAGACCAAATATCTCAAAGAATTGCTTAAGAAATTTGGTATGGAAGATTGTAAACCAGTAGGAACACCTATGGTGATTGGAAACAAGCTAACAATTGATGATGAATCAAAATGTGTTTTCAGACTTTGTATAGATCAATGGTTGGAGGGCTACAATATCTAACTCACACCAGACCAGATATTGCTAATGTTGTTAGAATTGTGGCTAGATATCAAGTAGAACCCAAAGAGACTCATCTAGCTACTATTAAAAGGATACTGGGGTATCTTAGAGGAACCATAGACTATGGTTTATGGTATGAGAGGAATGATAGCTTTGAAATTCATGCTTATATTGATGCTGATTGGGTAGGAAATATTGATGATAGAAAAAGTACAAGTGCTGGTGTATTTTTCCTTGGGAAAAATTTGGTTTCTTGGTTAAGTAAGAAACAAGACTGTATAGCACAATCTACTGCTAAATCAGAATATGTTGTTGCTGCTATAAATTGCACTCAAATTGTTTGGATGAAACAAATGCTGATAGACATTAGAATAAATTTTAATGAGCTTTTGGTTATCCATTGTGATAACACTAGCATAGTAAACATGTCAAAGAATTTGGTGATGCACTCTAAAAGTAAACACATTTCTATCAAATATCACTTCTTAAGAGACAAGGTGGCAGAAAAAGAAATCAAGCTTGAATATATCAGTACAAAAAAGCAGATTGCAGACATCTTTAAAAATCCACTACTGAAAGATACCTTTGAATATCTCAGAGGTATGTTAGGGGTTCAGGCCCCTCCTAGTCAGAACTAAATGATGCAAAGATGCATCAGTCCAGAAGTGCTCAGAGCCTCATCATTTTATGGACTAGAAGTAGGGATCTACTCCTCAGGGGGAGTGATTGTGGAAGAAATTTTATCTGTGAAGGTAGTTGGCACCCTTTTCTATTGTTGTCAAAGGGGGAGTGCTGTTATGATAAAAATCCTCATTGTTTGAGGAGATTGATCTGTGGAAGGACTTTTGGGTTGATACAACTTTGGGATAAGATTTTCCCATATGTTGACATCAATGCCAAAGGGGGAGATTGTTGGATATTGATAATGCATGGGTGGTGATTGAGAAATCTAATATGTTTAATCACTACGTTACTAAATGGGCACTCATACTATTGTCATTTGTGTTTTTTCACTGACGTAAACATATGCTTCTATGAAGGAACCAGGCTGGTAATCACAGTGTACGGAAGGTGTATGGATGTTTTAGATGCTGTGATTTAGATGAAAGCTCAGATGGATGTTTTGATCTTATATTTTAGATCACATCATTAATGGATACATATTGAGGAAGATACAACTATTTTGGTAAAGACTGGTCACTGGACTATGACAGTGAGAATTGACATAGTTAGTCTTTGAGTTTCTGGTATAGATTTCAGAAGGAATGGATTCAAGGTATGCAATCTTGGAGGATGATGGAAGAGCTACTGATGGATGTTCATTGGTCGAAACAAGGTATAGAATGATTGGTGATGTCATCTATGGTGTGTGCTCTAGCGATGGCTTATTATGAAGCCGACTTAGAGAATGAAGCGTGTGTTTTTCTTGGCAAGCATAATTCAAGGATGTTGATCCTTAATTGTTGTAATGTAATCATTGTAAAATTGTTTGTGATACCATGTGTATCTTAGCAAGGGCCTATGTATTTTTTTGTAATTAGGAAAGCCTTATGGGCTGACCTATTCTTGGTAAAATTTAATAAGGTATAAATAAAAGGTCTTTTCTTTGGAAGAGACATGGATGGGATAAGTGTGATTTAAGGAGGTTTCAAACTTGTGTCTTTTGTATGTAGAGTAGAGGATTATTGGTGGACTTCATTGGAACTGATCAAGAAAAGACAGTTACTAGAAAACAGTTCAAAAGATTGTGTATTTCTTCATATACACTTGTTACGAACTAGTGAGTTCAGAAGGTGGACTTAACCTTCTTTGGGCAGTGAGCCTTGGGCAGTGAGACCTCTTTTGTTCTTGACTCCTAACAGGGTCTGTCCTCTAACAAGGACTATGTACTATAATGTTTCAATAAGCTCCTAACAGGGCTATATCTTCTAAGAAGGATTAATATACTCTCAGTAAATCATTAGTGGGTGCTAATTCCCACCGGGGTTTTTACCTTTAACAGGGTTTCCCCATAACCAAAATATTGTGTTATTGTGTTAGCATTCATTGTGTTCATTAGATATGATATTGATAAGCTAAAAGTCTAAAGTTTAATATTCTATCATACAACTAATTCACCCCCCCCCTCTCAATTGTACTGTGGACTATTAATCCTAACAAGAAAAAGAAAAAGAATTAAAAGCTTATCAGGAGTTTCATGAGAAATTTCAAGAAGAGGTGCAAAGAGATTTAAGAGCTCATGAGGAGTTTCATGAAAAGGAGTTTCGGGATCAGGAAGAGAAGATAAATATCTTGGCTTCTATAACTATGAAGTATAAAGAAGCTTATCAAATGTAGATTGAAAAGTGTTTTCAGCTTGAAGAAGAGAAGGAGAGCATTGAAAAGAAGGTTGCTAATCTAAAGGAGGTTCTTTCTTAACAAGACAAGATAAAGAAGTTTTCAGCAAATCAAAATTATTGTGTTGATATGAGTATACTTCTCCTACAAAAGAATCAGGAAGATGAAGAAGAAGATCAATTCTGGAATGAGATGGAGTAGTTTTTCTTGCATCTTGATGAAAAGCCCGCACTTCTAGAAAGCATCTCCAAGCTACGGGAGGAGATTATTTCTAGCCAGCATAAGGAGGAGATCATTCAAACTGAAGAAATTTCTAAGGAACCTGAATCTATCAAGTAGAACTCCAAATTCATCATCTCTCATGGCTATCCTATCAGGTATTTGGCCAGGATCGAGGCTAACAAAGAAGAGAAAGTTGTGTCGGCATTTGTGCATGGTGTTCTATCAAAATATGAAGCTAAGGAGGAATTCAAACAGCTTGCTATTTTGTATGACCAAGCAAGAAAAGTCCTATTGCTCATAGTTGATTTTCTTCAGAATGATGGTTATTGCATTCAGCTAGATCAAGTAAAATTCATATCGATCAGATCCTTGTCAAGAAAATGATCCTATATATATCCTATGTTCATCTTATGATAGATTTGCAGAAGCATGTTGATAATTGTGAACTGAGGGGGATGGGAAGTTATTTTTCACAATCAGTGAATGTTTTTGTTTAGCCAGGCTTCAAACTGGTTAAAGTAGGTTAGGTTTAGGTTTTCATTTCAATAAGTGCAGTCCAGCACTAGGTTTTAGGTTACATGAGTCATGATCTAGGTTTAGGTGCATTTTCCTTTCAATAAGGTTGCATTCATACATGTTCCAATTTTTTGACTCCTATTGCCGAGTGATAAGGTCTGAGTCCGTGTCTAGCAAGCAGACATCTAGCAGAAGTCGCCAAAAATGTTACCCTAGTTTTTTCATCATGCAAAATAATAGACAAATAGGAAAAGGGTGCACTAGGTTTTTCATTTAAAATTGTTTTTCGGGTTATGTCAATCAACATTTTGTTATTTCATTCATATTAGTCTATTATTGTACTCTAAGTATTGATCATATTTCAAAAAGTTTCAAATTCATAATTGATCATTACATTGTGCATTCATAGTGAATGTAATTTACAAATGTTCTCTCATATTTCAATAAATAGAGTACAAGTATAGAATAGAAAGAAGAGATAGAGGTATGAGTGGGTCCTCTGTATTGCCTTGAAGTGTTGTTTGCATATCAAGAGCTAGTTGTCGTGTCTGGTCCAAGTCCTCTGGTTTTCATCTTGAGTCTGCACTTGTTTGGTTCTAGGTCTTTCAAGGGGTTGTCCTACATCATGGTTAAGAGTTTGTTAGATTCAGCTGGATCTAAGCAATGCAAAGAGAATGGGAACATCATACAATATCAAATTATTTCATAGCTACATATGTTTTTTATATTTAATGCAATAACAAAATGAGCATGTACATAAAGTGAAAAATAGTGTTAAAAGACAGCAATATGCATTATGTTAGTGAGCACACCAGTGGTCTGATGGATTCCCAAAATTGACCACTCTATCATGTTCACTAACCTAATGCGTTAGTTTTGATGTTTTCAAGATGAACAAAGAGATGCATTGTTTTAACAAATTATGTGTTACAATAAAAAAAAATCAAAAGAGATGCAGTATACTTTTCATCATAGTGCTCATAGAATCAGTGTGTTGTTTAGATATTGTTCATTTGCTAAAAAGATGTTAAAAAAAAATTAAGTACAAGAACACATCAATCTATTTATGGGTGTCATGAGCCCATGCTTGAACCCCATAAATAGATTCCATTGATGAAAATGAAATATGCGATGTAAGTATGATATGTATATTTGAATCATGATTAATAAATAGAATTATCAAGTGGTGGCAACCAAGCTTTGGTTCAAGATAATGTTGTTCTAATCCAAATAAATAAAAGTTTATTTTCAACTACAGTGAATGTTTTAAAAGTGCTTCAGTCGGCAAGAATAAATTCAACAGATATGCTCATTGTTCAAGCACATTCAACTGTCCCATGGTTATTTTCAGCCAGACAATATGGGTAGTCAAGTTCAAGCAAATTCTAGTTATGGAATCAATTATATATTCAAAGTCACGGCCCAATAAAGTCTAGACATGTTGGTTGTGATTAGTCACAAAGAGAAGAAGAAAAGACAATATACAGTGAGAATCAATCAACATGAAAACTCAAAATCAATCATGCAGAGTCAAGCTAAATACAACAAAAACTGAGCTGATGGTTGGTAAGAAACAGTTAATGCAATGAAGTAATAACTTCGGTCTTTCATTCTAGTAAGGAAAGATAGTGGTAGCAACCCGAGTTCTTCCTGGTCAATGCTCAATAATAGAAAAAGCAATAACTGGCTGGGTTATTAGAAAGCCCCAAACCTACGCAATAAAGAAGAGTATTTTTGGATGCAATTAGTTTGTTCTTAGCAAACATAAATGTTGGGTTCTTTATTAGCCACATTTCAAAGAAAATTACAGTTTCAAGCCAAGTATTATGCATGATTAACTTCCTGTTAGTTCAAGCCGTAATTGGAGGATAGAAAACATTGGTATAGGCACAGAGTGGACTAAAGTTTGAAGATGCACTGAAGTATAGTATAGGATGGATACAATACTTTCTACATAAAGAAATACATGGGATTGCCAGCAAGTAACCCTGCAGGTTATGAATATAGTTTCGTGATGCATCATGTATCTAAAATTAAAGATGAGAAACACATGCCAATGATGCCATGACACCTCAAGAACTGTATTTATATGGAAGAATGAATATGAAACTTTATTGATGGGAACTCATAAGTGTGGGGTACTGGTCAATAAATAATAAATCATATGCTATCTCCAACATCCAAGATGTAAAGTAAAAGGAATACTTCATAGTGCGTGATCTTCCCAAGTTATCAAAACCAAAGAAGCCAGTTACGGGTAGCATGGGTTTGTATTACAGTTATCAACAAGAAAGAAATCCTAAGTTTATGCAATGAAAGGAGGATTAACAAATAAAAGCTAAGTGCTGAGTAAGAGGATGATATAAGAACTTATCTCCAGTCGTGCCTCAAGTTGAAGTCAAGACCAAATCCACAAGCCAAGTTTGGAGGCCAAGTACAATAGCAAGTGAAATGCTAGTCAAAGTATTGATTCGCAAATCTACTCGCATTCTAGATCATGGGTATGAAGAGCCCGTGAATAAAAGCAATCATAACTCACGCCAGTCAAGCCAAACTTTCAAATCAAGGCCAAGTGTTTCAATTAAGGATAATCTCATTGAATAGACTGTGAGATCTCACACAAGAAGTGCCAAACACAGCCAAGCATAAGCTAATAACCCAAGTGACAGGTCATGACTTCTTAGGAAGCAAAGTTCAAAGCTCGAGTCAACAAAACGTGTGCAAAATCCCAATCTGGCTTGTGTTTCAAAGCTGAGTTCAACAAGTTAAAATTCAGTCACAGCTCATGAATATATAGGCATAGTCGAGCCACAGCAAGAATTTGAGTGTCAAATAGTTCAAGCTCGTGTTCGACAAAGGTACAGCTGTGAGTTCACATATATACACAGAGATCACTATCTGAAATCACAGAGACAAATCAAACACAAATAGAGTCTGCAGATGTCACCGTTAGACTAGGGTTTTCAACCCTTAGTTTTTCCCAAAAAAACAAAAAACAAAATGCAAACATAGAGAAGACTTCAAGGACCAAGAAAGCAATGGTTTTGATAAAATTTTGAAGTCTGATTGCAAGAATGATAAATGCCATAAAGACTGTAGTGTACTCCCAAATAGTCTCAAGAATTACAAATTTCCAGCGCATGCCTTCAAAAGATATTTCAATTTTAAGTTGTAATTTTTATTCCAATGACATTATGCCTTGATTTAAATTTTGTAAAAAATTTAAACTTAGGTCTATAGGCTTAGGTTTGATTTTTATTTTTGGGGCTGGGTATTAATATTGAGTTTATCTCAATAACTTTTTGTAATAATATTGGTAATATAATTTAAAAGATATATTAAAAGTTACCAATATTAAAGGCGATTAGTGAAATGGTGATAGGCTAGGAATTTGGCATGATTTTTGGCCATTTTGGAGGAGCTATTTTTAGCAAATTTGAGCATTTTTAGAAGGATTTTTAGGGGGTGATTGGATTTTTGGATTAGAGTTTGGAGGGCTTTTTAGCTGAGGCTTATTGTCAGTTTTAGGGGTTGTGAGTTTGGGAGAGAGGCTAATAGTGAACATATTGTTCCTACATGTTTTTCAAGCCATTTTTTGTAACCACATTATCAGATTTGTGAGAGAAATAAAGCAAATGCTCTTTGGTCCATACATTTTTTGAGTTTGAGTTGATAATCCTGGTTTCATCTTTCTTTGCGAGTGTTGTTTTTAATTGGAATCCAAGATAAGTGAATGTATGTTTGTTCCTTCTTGAGGTAATCAATTGTTTTCTAAAACCTTGTACAAAAGATGTATGTTGTTAACTATTTGAACTATTTGTGATTTAATCCTAATAGTGAAGCTTGTTAGCCTATATGTTGAGCAGTGATTTGAAGAGTCAAGTAATTGATTTATGATTTTGAGTTATTATTTTTTTCTCCCAGCAAAGTCTGAAACCATTTTTGGTGTATCACCCCAATTCATTTCAATTTAAAAATTTCTTTCTATCCCTTTTCTTATCAAATTTTCAATCAGGTGGTGATATTTTATATTTAATAGGAACTGGCCTAGAATCTGGAGATTCATCTTTATTCATAGTCTACCCACAGCTAGAGGAGGTTTCCATTGTCAGGATAGAATTGTTGTGTGGCCTTAATTCCTGAGTTAGGGTAACAATTCTAAGTCTGAATAGTTTTTGGCACACCTTGTGGGACACGTTCTTCAATGAACAGGTCAAATTGCATTGTATTACTTGTTGGTTCTGGTGTGCAATCAACAAGATTTGGACCTGAAAGAGGTCACATTTCACATATCTTGTGGATCCGTGAAGGAAATTTTAATGTTTCAAAAGGAGAAAATCTGGTATGTTTCAAGTTGTTTTATATTCTTATTTCCAACCTTTTAGATGAATAAAGATGTCAAGTTTTCAAAGAGGGTATGCTTACCCAGATGGTCAATTTTCAATTTTTCCTTCATTTCAAGAAAATTATGTTCAAGAGAATCATTTTCAATCTTATCAAGGTCAGCAATCCCAATATGATTTCCATTATTCTGTAAATAATAATGATTCACAAAATGGAGATACCGCAAGTATGTTGTAGAATATGCTTATGCAAATTGAAGATATTAAGAGGCAGCAAGAATCCAAATTCAAACAAGAGTTGGACAGGCAGCTAGAAGAGCATGCTTATCATGCCCAGATCCAACAACAACAAGCATTGGCTCAGTAGGATCGAGGTTATAAGAGGTATCTGGATGAGCAATACAAGAGAAATGAAGCCAAGTTTGTAGGAGGGTTAGAGGCATAGAACAAGGTTCATGAAGCCACTCTTGTAGGTCAATTGGAGGCTCAGAAAGATGCTTATGAAAAGAAGCTTCAACAAGGACGAGATCTCTTAATCACCATGTTTAAAAAAGGTATTGAATTTAAGTTAGAAAAAGAAAAATAATTAAAAGCTTATTAGGAGTTTCATGAGAAATTTCAAGAAGAGGCACAAAGAGATTTAAGAGCTCATGAGGAGTTTCATGAAAAGGAGTTTCGGGATCAGGAAGAGAAGATAAAGATCTTGGCTTCTACAACTATGAAGTATAAAGAAGCTTATCAAATGCAGATTAAAAAGTGTTTTTAGCTTGAAGAAGAGAAGGAGAGCATTGAAAAGAAGGTTGCTGATCTAAAGGAGGTTCTTTCTGAACAAGATAAGATAAAGAAGTTTTCAGCAAATTAGAATTATTGTGTTGATATGAGTATACTTCTCCTACGAAATAATCAGGAAGATGAAGAAGAAGATCAATTTTGGGATGAGATGGAGCAGTTTTGCTTGCATCTTGATGACAAGCCCACACTTCCGAAAAGCATTTACAAGCTACAGAAGGACATTATTTCCATCCGGCATAAGGAGGAGATCAATCAAACTAAAGAAATTTCTCAAGAACCTGAATCTATCAAGCAAAACTCCAAATTCATCATCTCTCATGGCTGTCCTATCAGGCATTTGGCCACAATCAAGGCTAATAAAGAATAGAAAGTTGTCCTTGCATTTCTGCATGGTGTTCTATCAAAAGATGAAGTTGAGGAGGAAATCAAATAGCTTGATGTTCTATATGAACAAGAAAGCAAAGTCCTATTGCTGATAGCTGATTTTCTTCAGAATGATGGTGATTGCATTTAGCTGGATCAAGTAAGTAAAATTCATATTGATCAGATCCTTGTCAAGAAAATGATCCAATATATATCCTATGTTCAACTTATGATAGCTTTGTAGAAGCATGTTGATAATTGTGAACCGAGGATGGGAAGTTATTTTTCACAACCACTGAATGGTTTTGTTTAGCCAGGCTTCAAGCTGGTTAAAGTAGGTTAGGTTTAGGTTTTCATTTCAATAAGTGCAGTCCAGCACTAGGTTTTAGGTTTCATGATTCGTGGTCTAGTTTTAGGTGCATTTTCATTTCAATAAGGTTTCATTCATGCATGTTCCAGTTTTTTGACTCCTATTGCCCAGTGATAAGGTCTAAGTCCATGTCTAGCAGGCAGACATCCAACAGAAGTCGCCAAAAATTTTACCCTATTTTTTTCATCATGCAAAATAATAGACAAATAGGAAAAGGGTGCGCTAGGTTTTTCATTTAAAATTGTTTTTCAAGTTATGTCAATCAGTATTTTGTTATTGCATTCATATCAGTCTTTTATTGTACTCTAAGTATTGATCATATTTCAAAATGTTTCAAATTCATAATTGATCATTACATTGTGCATTCATATTGAATGTAATTCACAAATGTTCTCTCATATTTCAATAAAAAAAAGTACAAGTACATAATAGAAAGAAGAGATAGAGGTATGAGTGGGTCCTCTGCATTGCCTTGAAGTGTCATCTGCATATCAGGAGTGGGTTGTCATGTCTAGTCCAAGTCCTTTGGTTTTCATCTTGAGTCTGCACTTGTCTGGTTCTAGGTCTTTTAAGGGGTTTTCCTGCATCATGGTTAAGAGTTTGTTAGATCCATCTGGATCTAAGCAATGCAAAGAGAATGAGAAAATCATACAATATCAAATTCTTTCATAGCTTCATATATTTATGATATTTAATGCAATAACAAAATGAGCATGCACATAAAGTGAAAAATAGTGTTAAAAGACAACAGTACGCATTATGTTAGTGAGCACACCAGTGGTCTGATGGATTCCCAAAATTGACCACTGGGTCATGTTCACTAACCTAATGTGTTAGTTTTGATGTTTTCAAGATGAACAAAGAGATGCATTGTTTTAACAAATTATGTGTTACAGTCAAAAAAATCAAAAGAGATGTGGTATACTTTTCATCATAGCGCTCATAGAATCAGTGTGTTGTTCAGATATTGTTCATTTGCTAAAAAGATGTTAAAAAAATCAAGTACAAGAACACATCAATCTATGTATGGGTGTCATGAGCCCGTGCTCGAACCCCATAAATAGATTGCATTGCTGAAAATGAAATAAGTGTTGTAAGTCTAATATGTATATTTGAATCATGATTAATAAATAGAGTTATCAAGTGGTGATAGCCAAGTTGTGGTTCAAGAGAATGTTGTTCTAATCCAAATAAATAAAAGTTTATTTTCAACTATAGTGAATGTTTTAAAAGTGCTTCAGTCGGCAAGAATAAATTCAACAGCTATGCTCATTGTTCAAGCACATTCAACAGTCCAATGGTTTTTTTCAGCCAGACAATATGGGTAGTCAAGTTCAAGAAAATTCTAGTTATGGAATCAAGTATATATTCAAATTCATAGCCCAATAAAGTCCAGGCATGCTGGTTGTGATTAGTCACAACAAGGAGAAGAAGAAAAAACAATATACAGTGAGCATCAATCAACATGAAAACTCAAAATCAATCATGCAAAGTCAAGCTAAATACAACAAAAACTGAGTTGATGGTTGGTAAGAAACAGTTAATGCAATGAAGTAATAACTTTGGTCTTTCATGCCAGCAAGGAAAGATAGTGGTAGAAACCCCAGTTCTTCCCGGTCAATTCTCAATAATAGAAAAATCAATAGCTGGCTGGGTTATTAGAAAGCCCCAAACCTACACAATGGAGAAGAGTAATTTTGGATGCAATCAGTTTTTTCTTAGCAAACATAAAGGTTAGGTTCTTCATTAGCTAAGTTTCAAAGAAAATTCCAGTTTCAAGTCGAGTCTTATGCATGATTAACTCCCTGTTACTTCAAGCATAAGGGGAGGATACCAAACATTGGTATAGGCACGACATGGACTAAAGTTTGAAGATGCACTAAAGTACAGTATGGGATGGATACGATACATTCTACATAGATAAATACATGAGATTGCCAGCAAGTAACCCTGCAGGTTAAGAATATAGTTTTGTGATGCATCATGTATCTAAAATTAAAGATGAGAAACATATGCCAATGATGCCATGATGCCTCAGGAACTGTATATATATGGAAGAATGAATATGCAACTTTATTGATGGGAACTTATAAGTGTGGGGTACCAGTCAATATAAATAAAAAATCAAATGCTATCTCTAGCATCCACAATGTAAAGTAAAAGGAATACTTCACAGTACGTGATCTTCCCAAGTTATCAACAACAAATAAGCCAATTATGGGTAGCATGGGTTTGTATTGCATTTATCAACAAGAAAGAAAGCCTAAGTTTATGCAATGAAAGGAGGATTAACAAATAAAAGCTAAGTGTTGAGTAAGAGGAAGATATAAGAAGTTATCTCCAGTCATGCCTCAAGTTGCAGTCAAGACCAAATCCATAAGCCAATTTTGGAGGCCAAGTGCAATAGCAAGTGAAATGCCAGTAAAAGTATCGATTCCCAAATCTACTCATGTTCTAGATCATGGGTATGAAGTAGCCCGTGAATAAAAGCAATCATAACTCATGCCAGTCAAGCCAAACTTTTGAATCAAGGCCAAGTGTTTTAGTTAAGGACAAGCTCATTGAATAGACGGTGAGATCTCACGCAAGACATGCCAAACATGGCCAAGCATAAGATGATAACCCAAGTGATAGGCCGTGACTTCTTAGGAAGAAAAGTTCAAATCTCGAGTCAACAAAATATGCACAAGATCCCAATCTAGCTTGTGTTTCAAAGCTGAGTTCATCAAGTTAACATTCAGTCACAGCTCATGAATATACAGGCATAGTTGAGCCACAACAAGAAGTTGAGTTTCAAATAGTTCAAGCTTGTGTTCTACATAGGTACAACTATGAGTTCACATATACACACAAATATCACTATCAGAAATCACAGAGACAAATCAAACACAGATAGAGTCTGCAGATGTCGCCATTAGACTAGGGTTTTCAACCCTTAGTTTTTCCCAAAAAAACAAAAACAAAATGCAAACATAGAGAAGACTTCAAGGGCCAAGAAAGTAGTGGTTTTGATAAAATTCTGAAGTCCGATTGTAGAAATGATAAATGCCATAAAGACTACAGTGTACTGCTACACAATCTTGAGAATTACAAAGTGCCAATGCATGCCTTCAAAAGATATTTCAATTTTAAGTTGAAATTTGTATTCGAATGACATTATGCCTTGATTTAAATTTTGTAAAAAATTTAAACTTAGGTCTGTAGGCTTAGGTTTTAGTTTTATTTCTAGGGTTGGGTGTTAATATTGAGTTTATCTCAATAACTTTTTAAATAATATTGGTAATATCTTTTAAAAGATATATTATAAGTTACCAATATTAAAGGGGATTAGTGAAATGGTGATAGGCTAGGAATTTGGCATGATTTTTGGCTATTTTGGAGGAGCTATTTTTTGCAAATTTGAGCATTTTTAGAAGGATTTTTAGGGGGTGATTGGATTTTTTTATTAGGGTTTGGAGGGCTTTTTAGCTGAGGCTTATTGTCAGTTTTAGGGGTTGCGAGTTTGGTAGAGAGGCTAATAGTGAACATATTGTTCCTACATGTTTTTCAAGCCATTTTCTATAACCACATTATCAGATTTGTGAGAGAAATAAAGCAAATGCTCTTTGGTCCATACATTTTTTGAGTTTGAGTTGATAATCTCGGTTTCATCTTTCTTTGCAAGTGTTTTTTTTAATTGTATTCCAAAATAAGTGAATGTATGTTTGTTCCTTCTTGAGGTAATCAGTTGTTTTCTTAAACCTTGTATAGAAGATGTATGTTGTTAACTATTTGAACTATTTGTGATTTAATCCTAATAGTGAAGCCTATTAGCCTATATGTTGAGCAGTGATTTAAAGAGTGAAGCATTCGATTTATGATTTTGAGTTATTATTTTGTTCTCCCAGCAAAGTCTGAAACCATTTTTGGTGTATCACCCCAATTCATTTTAGTTTAAGAAGTTCTTTCTATCCCTTTTCTTATCAAATTTTCAATCAGGTGGTGATATTTTATATTTAATAGGAACTGACCTAGAATCTGGAGATTCCTCCTTACTCATAGTCTACCCAGAGCTAGAGGAGGTTTCCATTGTTAAGATAGAATTGTTGTGTGGCCTTAATGCCCAAGTTAGGGGAATAATTCTAAGCTTGAACAATTATTTTTTAGAGGTTTACAACTCTTCTGGTCATAGTTGAGAATAGAAAGTGGCTTAAGATCTTGTCTTTCTCATCTACCACATATACAGTTGGAAATTATGTGCCTTTTTAGTGAATTTTCTTGGGGTTCTTAAACCTTATTGGTGTGAGTGCTTCTGGTTGTAAGATGTATTTCTCTTTATTAAAGCCTTTGAGAACCATGTAGTTCCTTTATTTTATCAAAGAAAGGAAAACATGCCAAGAAAATCCTTTTTATTTTTTACTATATGTGTACCTTATTCTTAGTTTGGCATGCTTCCAAGGGTAATCCTATTATTGAGTTGGGAGGTGGGGGGGAGAGTGTAGTGCATTACACATATGAGAATTTTTTATGATTTTTCAGTATAATATGGATCTATTTATTGGATCATAACTGTGTAAGAGAGAGAATATAATAGATGTACAAATAGCAAGTTAATATAATTCAAATCTAGAAGATAAAAAATTGGAAACTAAAAAATATTGCAAAAATAAATATAGAAATTTATTAGTGACATGGGAAAATCATCGATCTCTCACAATTAATAAGTAGTAAATAACACAATTGAATAGTTGGAAAAAATGCCTATGGACTATAGAATGAGAATGCTGTCATGAATGACATACATAGTTGGGGCAAGATTCCTTTACAAATTCTATTCATCAAATGGTTTTGGTTTTTTTAGTATTTGATTTGAAGTTGAATAAAACAAGAACTTATGTTAGGTAATAAACATTACCATTAGTCCTTATTCCTCCTACAACTAATCTTCTAGAATCTCCTTTTTTGATCTCATATTCGAATCCATGAAATGTAATCTTGTAACCTTTATTGTACATTTGGAAAATACTCAAAGATTATTCCTTAAAACCTTAACATAATAAAATTCCTATGTATTTTTATTACCATCAAGTGATACGATTCTCTTACTAAATGTGGAGCAACCTCTTCACCACAAAACATAATATATTCACCATTATACTTCTAAAAGTTAAGAAACTTTCTTCTATCTCCAGTCATATGATTTGAGCATCTAGTGTTAATCACCCAAGGTTATGCTTCTTCTCTTGCATGTAGAGTAGTCCACACAATCATTGATCTTTCAATGTGTTCTTTATCATGTGGAGAATTAAACTATAGGAGTTGATGAAACAACCACATGATATAAGAATCATCTTCAATCAAAACACCTATCATACAAAAGAGATAAAGAAAAGATAATATGATCTATAAGAACTCTAGAATTAATATTGATTGCACAATAATGAATTGGGATATAACTAAAATGAATGAATTAACTACTTTATAGAAAGCAAGAGATTCCCTAATCCTAAATCTAGAAGAACTAAATCAAAGTAGGAGCTAAATTAAGCTCAACTACAACTAAACTAAAGCTAGAAAAATATACTCTAGCTGAAATAAAGCACATAATTTTAGATTAAGTGGAAAATTAATTAAAGGACCAAATTGATAAATAATTAGATAATGTGTCCCAAGTTTTATAACACCCCCTATTAAAGTAAACTTATGGAGAAGATAAAAATATGCATATGAGTACAAAAATTATCATGAATAAGTCCCAATGAAGTTTTGATTATGTACTCATGCACAAACCATTGCTAATAAATGCAACTCACATCAATGATCTCCTCTAAATAGAGAAAAGGAGAAAACCACATGGGAAAAAACCCATCTTCAAAAATTAGGGATGTGTAAAAAATGAAATAGGCTTCACCAGTTCAAATGGTAAAACTATCTCCAATATTGCATTAGAAGGAAGATGACTCGCTAGGCTCAAGAAAGATTAAGTGCTAAGTGGGTGCAATGATCCTTCACTATATCTATGGGTTGATTGTATAAATGTGATTGAAAAATGCAAGATATAGGACTAGAAAAGAGGAAAAGATGGTTTTTTGTAAGTACTTGATGATTGAAATTTGTCAAATGAATTATGTTATTGGAAACAAAACCCTAGAATTGTAACTGACCTACAAATTTAATTTGGAGCTAAACTAGATGGACATAGTTTCTGGTCTCCCTTAATTGATTCAATAACTAAGCTAGAGAACCTTAATTTAGGGATGGATCAAACATGCTAAGTAGCTATCTGGTCATCATAAAAATTCATTTCTTGTCAACCCAAGAACATATTACTTGGAATGGGTCAAAAAAATATATGCACTAAGAAGTCATTTTGTAGCCATGCTTTCTATAGCTGAAAAGGAAATAATGCTAGAAAAAAAGTGCATGAAAAGGAAATAACTTGAATGTTAAACAAGAAATATCATCTAAACTGAACCAAATTGAATAACAGAAACTAAATACATTGACAAACTATACTAGTGTATATGACTATAAAATCTTATGTTGGCAAGTTGACTATACTAGTGTATATGACTAAGTTTAGTGTTGTCATTATGGCAACAAAGTCATATGAAGTTTTGAGGTTAGCGCATTAACTTAGAAGATTAGAATTTGGCTAAGTATGGAAAATAGAGCAGACAGTGAAGTACCCGATGAACAGAGCATCAACGCACATGTGTAAAGTTTTGAGGTTAGCGCATTAACTTAGAAGATTAGAATTTGGCTAAGTATGGAAAATACAGCAGACAATGAAGTACCCGATGAACAGAGCATCAACGCACGTGTGTATGATCAAGTTTTTGTATGCACCCTTGAAGATAAGCTTTTGAGTATGTTAGTAAGCTATGGTTAAGAATGCATGGTCAGATGTGATAGTATGAAGAACAATGAGTTGAAGTGACATAGACAGTGAGTGGCAGAATAGAACAAAGCATGCAGCCGACATGAAAGATTTTGATTAGCGAGTATTATTTTGTTTTGTAAAGGCTACGTGCCTATTGTATTTATGTTATAGACATGTTAATATCAATGTATGTAAACATGCTTAAGCCAATTCATTTGGAAGCATTGTATATAATAGGTTATAGACCGACTTAGTAAATAGTTTTGGTTGTGCCTATATATAAGACATGCACTTTTGTATTTTAGTATGATATAGATGCAAGAGTGGATAGAAGATTTAATAGAAGACAAAAAGTATGCGAAGTATGTGTTAAGAGTAGTAAGAATGTTATAGAGATTTAGAAGAGGTTAAAGTATCAGCACACAAAAGGAACTAATCAGACAAGTAGTGTCATAACAACAGTTCACCCTTACAGATATAGTGTGTATCTGATATCCAGGAGGTTGTAGCCTTCCTCATTGAGTAGTGAGCTCTGGTAGTGAGCCTTCCACCCCTAACAGGCTTTGTTACTTCAAGACTCCTAACAAGTTTTGACCTTTGACCAAGTCATTGTACTAAGCATTGTAAAGACTGCTCCTAACAGGGAAAAGGAACATTAACAGGTTCACAATACAAAGTATTAGTGGGTATTAATTCCCACCAGGGTTTTTCCTTTTGCCAAGGTTCCCCCGTAATCATATATGGTGTTATGTGTTATGGTTGTTTACTTTATTTTCTTTAATATTTAGTTCAGTAATTAAGAAATTGGCCTAAGTTTCAAGAAGCAGAAAAATATTAATATTATAGAACATTGATTCAACCCCCCCTCTCAGTGTTTGCATTCCTAACAATTGGTATCAAAGCTTTGGTCCTCTGAAGATAAGTTTAACCACTTGAGGAGATCATGGTTTCAGAAGAAGTAAAACATCTAAAGAATAATCTTGAAGTAGATCTTGAAGACCTTGATAGATCCAAAAAGGAAATTGAAGAACTAAAATTGAAGGTCAGTGGTTCACAAGTATTCCTCAAGAAACTTAGAAAAGATTTGAAAGATTGTTCAAACAATGATTTGGGTAAAATAGTCAGAAAGTTGAATGAAGAAAATACATCCCTGAAGGATCAAATTGAAGAATTAGATGAAAAGCTAACTAATAATCAAGAAGCCTATGAAGAGAAGATCAAAGAAAAAAAATAGTTGGATGAAGAACTGAGGTAATCAAACATAAAATTCTTGGAGTTAGAAAACATCAAGAAAAAGGTGGAATCTGAATTGACTGAAGCAAAGAATTATATTGACAAATTACACACAAGTTAGGATCTAATAGAGTCACAGTTGTATGCATAGAAGATTAAAGGAGATACCACTGATATTGGATTCAATGAAGCACAAAATCAAATCAATGATATGCAAGAAATAATGAAAGCACCAGAAGAATCTACAGAAGCTAAGAAGACTGAAAATCATACTGAAGCTAAAGCAGAACCATCTAAAGATGAATGCAAGCCAGTAAACTGAACTTGTTATGCCTGTAACAAGCATGGACATATAACAAGAGATTGTAAAGAGGTAAGACCTTTCAATGGTTATTTTTATTCATGCAATAAATTTGGTCATAGAGCTATAAATTGTAGATTAAATCAAAAAAATCAGACTCAGCAAAATCAGAGAAATCATCCACAGCAAAATATTAGAAGTCCTCAGAACATTACTTGTCAGATATGTAATTAGAATGGTCACATAGCTAGACAATGTAGTATGGTAACTCACATTAATGCACTAAGGAATTCAAGGCCTCTAGTCATTTGTCACTCTTGTAACAAGGTTGGACACATCTCAAAGTTTTGTAGATCACAAGTGCAAAGAAAAGAAAGACCTGATCTCAAAGTTTTGTAGATCACAAGAGAAAGATATGGATGGAAGCAAAGCAAGATAATGTCAGTGACATAGTAGTAGATGTATCCTTAGTGGATGCACCTTCTACTTCTAGATGAATGACCCTCATGGTCATAGGGGGAGCTATATTATCTCTAGACCCCTATGTGGCTGGTATAGTCACCCTCAGAGTATGCACCTATGGTTATAGTTTTTTGGATATTATTTGATGTTGTATGCAAGATTGCACAGCTTGATTGTTAGCAAAAACAAAGATTATAATTCTTTGTTACATTCTGTATTATGGTGGCAAGCATTAATTGCAAAAAATTATTTTTATAGTCACCGTAGATCCATTACCCTCACTTTTGCATTTGAGTTTGAGCCTTTAGAGAGCATAGGAGATCAAGTAGTTAGTGTTGAAAGATTGCAGTTTTTTTCATTAGTGAAAATAAGTTTAAGCTGGTTACGAAACCCTTGTTCAGACGTGATGGTTCAGAAATCCTTTGGAAACCTATTTAAGAGTTGATCAAGTAAGTAATGTCCACTCTAGTTGTATTTGATGTTGCAGAGAGGAAGAGATATATATTCAAGAAGCATCCTTTTAGGTCAGTGTTAGATGACCTAGAAGGGGCATTTTCTAGAACTCTGATGGGAGTGATGCACGTAGAAGATATTTGTGCATATATATTGTAAGAAGAAACCTGTAGGGTTAGACATAATTAGGTCACATGTTGAAACACTGATGAATCCATACATGTCATTCAAGGATGAGTTCACGCACTTCACAAATCACCCAATAATTGAGTATGCAACTGCATATGAATTTTATCAGTCAGAATGGATCAAGATCCTACTGAGCAGAATACATGATGACCTATTTTGGATTGGAGAAGTTCCAATTTGCATTACATCAGATCTCATTTATGAGATAACCAAACTTTCCAAGACCAGCGCCATTCTTCCTACTAGTAAGGATGTCAGGAAACAAGTAGAGAAAGATTGTAAGTCCCAGAGTGATAAGTGTGGAATGATAATTGAGCCCATTGAGGAGAAGGACATAAAACTAATGGCTATGATACTTGGTTACAAGTTCCAACACACAAACAGAGTGAACAATGTGTCTACAGCCACAGTTATGGCAATTATAAGAATAGTGAAGGAAAATGGAGAGTTTAACCTCTGTGAAATATTGTGTGCATAGTTGTTAGACAACATAAGGGCTATAAAGCATGATAAGAGAAAGATATTTAGGTTTAGGTCATTGATCATCTACATGTACTTTCACATTGTTGGTAAAGTGTCAAATCTTTATCTTGACAAGAGCCTACCTACATTGCCACAAATCTCATTCAAGGCAATATCAGAGAGCACCTTGAAAGACTTCATGGATTTGGAAATCAAAACATTCAAAATTAGGATATAGAGAAGGTACAAGATACCTAAGAGTATGGTGGAGAAGTATAAGGATAGTATATGTTTCATGGTGGAAACTAATATCACATGCATGGAAGAAGTGGAGCCTAGGACTAAGCGGATTCATTCACTTCGTTATGAAGTGGAGGAACACATTTTGGAAGCTTATGCACAAGTCATCTTATCAGTGCCTAAGGATCCCAATGAACCAAGATAGGGTACTTATGAAGAGAAGACAAGACAAGTAGACTTTGTCTTATACAGTGCAACAACAAAGAGAAAATTCCAAGATAACCTCAGACATTCTGAAAATTCATGGTGTTACACAAGAAGATTTGGATAAAGCTAGGGAAGCCAAGATTACAATGCATCTTGAGAGCGCATCCTCTTCTAATGTAAAAATAGAGAAATATGATGATCATAAAAAAAAGAAGAAAACATCTATATGCCTACACCTACTATTTATTTGGAGTCCACTCCACCTCCTGAGCCTAGTAAGATGCCTAAAAGGAAGAAGAAAACCGACGTAAACCACCCATCCTCTAGGACAACAAGAAGAAAAGGCAAAAACACTCAAGCACCTCCTGAGGTAGGATTCAGATTGAATCTAGAAGTGTTGAAAACTAGAGTCATTGATGAAGGAAGGATTGATCAAATAGAAAAGTTCTATGATAAGTATCATGAGATTGATAAATTAGAGATTCATTCTATGATTATCAAGCACATGATTAAGTTCAAGAAGATGGTTTTGGAACTTAAAATAGTCATTCTGAATAATGTATGGAACATTTTGGATTCTTTGAAGAGACAAGCCATAGAAGAAGATTTCAGGATAAGAGAAAAGACATTGGATGACAACCTCCCAGTTTGTTCATTTGAAGAGAAAACTTTATTGCTAGATTTGGTAAAGCCTCATCTCATAACTAAACTCAAAACTCTACAAATAATGAATAAGGATTATGAGTTGGTTGCGAAGGAGACATAAAAGGCATTTGAAAATGTATTTTTGGAAAGAAACATGTATCCTCCTACTGCGTCTACAACCCAAGTTCCATCTGAGAAAGAAAAAGACTCTGAGATCCCTAATGCACTGATGACAGGTCCACGAGATTTTGTGCCCATAGTGACAACACCTACTGAAGCAATGGAGTCTGCACCCATGCCTAAAGCTAATGATGACACTATCATGATTGATAATGTTGAAATATCAATGGCAGCAATAGATAAAGAACTAGACAAGTTTGAAGAAGCCTTTGTAAGTACTGAAGAAGCTGAGATCTTATGTGGAGAAGAGTCACCTAAGCAGCAAGAAGAAGTCCAAGTTGAAGACTTGACTGGACAAGAAAGTGAGAAGGAAGATGAGCTTGTAAGCGACAAAGAAGATGAACATAAAGAAGAACCTTCAGTTGAGATTCCAATGAAGGTAAATACTGAGATTATGGAAGTAAGCCGAAGCTCACTCCTTACCCCTAAGCCATCAGTTTCATTGTTGTCAATTTTGACCCCTGATACAACCAGTCTATACTCTTGGGTAGAAGAAGATTTAATAAAGATGAGTGTATTAGCCATGGAGAAAGAAAAAGAGAAAAAAGTTATGAGATATCCCATGTTTGTTGAATCAGTCAACATACTGAACAATCTACTACCAAAGGACAAGAAAGTAACAAGTGTTCATTCAGTGGATGATGTCAGCACTATTTTGACAATCTTCAAAGAAAATTTCTCAAGTTTAGAAGAATCAGCATCCAAGATTGTAGAAGAGAAATATCTCAAGAAAAGGCCAGATCAGTTGATAAGCAATTTCTCATTTGACCTTAATTCTCTAAAGGTTGGTCAAGCAATGTTGAAATATTTAGCAGCAAAAGGAAGGAAAATAATTGCTGACTATATGAATAAAGACAAACTTACTTCAGACCTTTCAAAGAAGATTCGGGAAGCTAAATCTATGATGGAAGTTGTGAAAAAATCAGTGGAAGATTTGACTCAAGATATAAACATGTGCAATAATGTCTATCAAGGATAGTTGGACAAAATTCAGAAGGTGAAAAAGGAGATTGCTAAGATAAGGGCTAGACAAGAACAGTTGAGACATGCACTAGCGCCCTCTCTAGATGTGTTGAATCAAAACATCAAGCAGATAGATGCCACGATTGTGACATCTGATCAAGGTTCATGTATAGATTTGGAAAAGATGGAGAAGATAACCTATGCATTATGCGCCCATCTACAGACAGTTGATGCACTAAAGGTTTTTTGGCAGCAAGAAATTGCAAACCTTCAGATTGCATACCCAAATCTACATTTTATGTAAGACTTGAAGATTCATTTTTTGAGCACCTTTGTCATTAATGTCAAAGGGGGAGTAGAGTAATATGGGAGTAGTAGAGTAATATGATATAAGGGAGATAGTATATGATGTACAGTATTTAGAAAAGGATAAGAGTATAAGATATAAAGTTTTTGTGTAAAGATGTAGTTTAGCAACTTCGCCATATTCCTTTGTTGCCATTAATGAAAAAGGGGGATATTGTTGGAAAGTTGACTATACTAGTGTATATGACTAATTTTAGTGTTTTCATTATGGAAACAAAGTCATATGAAGTTTTGAGGTCAGCGAATTAATTTAGAAGATCAAATGTTGGTTGTATGGAAAATAGAGCAGACAGTGAAGTACTTGATGAACATAGCATTAGCGCATGTGTGTATGATCGAGTTTTTGTATGCACCCTTGAAGATAAGATTTTGAGTATGTTAGTAAGCTATGGTTAAGAACGCATGGTCAGATGTGATAGTATGAAGAAGTTACAGTGAGTTGAAGTGACACAGACAGTGAGCGGTAGAACAAAACAAAGGATGCAGTCGACAGGAAAGATTTTGATTAGCAGGTATTATTTTATTTTGTAAAGGCTATGCACCTATTGTATTTATGTTATAGACATGTTAATATCAATGTATGTAAACACGCTTGAGCCAATTCATTTGGAAGCACTGTATGTAATAGGTTATAGGCTGACTTCGTAAATAGTTTTGGTTGCGCCTATATAGAAGACATGCACTTTTGTATTTGAGTATGATATAGATGCAAGAGTTGATAGAATATGTAATAGAAGAGCAGAAGTATGTGAAGTATGTATTAAGAGCAATAAGAATGTTATAGACATTTACAAGAGGTTAAAGCATCAATGCACAAAAGGAACTGATCACATGAGCAGTGTCATAGCAGCAGTTCACCCTTGCAGATATACTATGTATCTAATATCCAGGAGGTTGTAGCCTTCCTCATTGAGTAGTGAGCTCTGGCAGTGAGCCTTCCACCTCTAATAGGGTTTGTTACTTCAAGACTCCTAATAGGGTCCAACCTTTGACCAAGTCATTGTACTAAGCATTGTAAAAACTGCTCCTAATAGGGAAAATGAACATTAATAGGTTTATAATACAAAGTACAATTATTAGTGGGTATTAATTCCCGCCGGGGTTTTTCCTTTGGCCAAGGTTTCCCTGTGATCATATCTAGTGTTATGTGTTATGGTTGTTTACTTTATTTGCTTTAATATTCAGTTCAGTAATTAAGTAATTGGGCTGAGTTTCAAGAAGCAAAAAAATATTAATATTATAGAACATTGATCATGATCGAACCCCTACTAATTGGAGCTTGCATAAGTTAGGCACTATAGATCAGGTCATGCCATTTCTGAAAAGTGGTTATGATAGCCAAATGGAGCTATGGTTAAAAATTTATAGCCTTCAGAAGTTGGGCTACCTAAAAATATAATTTGTAATTATTTGGAGCCGACCCTAATGTAAAAAAAAATGAAAATAAAATAAAATAATTATAAGGGTGGTCGGCCTTAATGGCTAAAATGTTGGAACCTTCTCGGGCAGTGGAAAATTGCCTATATAAGGAAGGCCCGTAGTGTTTTCTAGGGTAGTTTTGGGTAATAATTTGAGGCTTTGTCCTACAAAATTTTATAAGGAAAATGCCCATGTGGCTTTGCATATTGTAATTCTGAAATTTGTAATTCCACACTTGTGGAGATAATAAGAAGTCCATTTTCTATTCTTGTAAATTGTTGTTGTTTCTCTATTTTTGTTATGTATTTTTTGTATTAAGGGGAGCACCCTTCATCAAGTGGTATTAGAGTGAGAGTTCTTGAGTGTGTAGATAGATCACAAACTATGAGGCAGTTTGCACGAGGATTGTGGTTTAGGGTTTCAATGATAAACACAAAAATGCCTCCACAAAGGGAACGTGGCGGAAGAGCTGGTGGTGTGTCACTAGAGGCTAGAACCCTCTAGAGACAAGTGCGAGCATTGTAAGAGGAGATTCACAGAGGAATGAATCTTATAGTCAAAGACAAAAGTGAGGCTGAAGCTGAAGAAGAAGGAAATTTTGATTAGGAAGGAGAAGGCGAAATTCTGAACCAAGAGAAAGAAAGGCTTTTTCGAGCCATTTCCAAGATTAGGAAAAGACCTAAGATTGAGGTTCCTACATTCTTAGGAAATCTTAACCCAGAGGAGTTGATTGACTGGATCAATGAATTAGAATAATATTTTGAGTATGAAGATATCAAAGATCCTGATAGGGTCAAGTTTGTGAAAGCCAGATTGAAGGGTCATGTGAAGATCTGGTGGCGGGAGATTCAATTGGAGAAAAATAGAATAGGAAAGGAGAAAATCACAAGATGAGATCGGATGGTGGATAAATTAGAGTGACAATTCATTCATGTTGATTATGAGCTTGATCTACTAAAGAAAATGTAAGGTTTGAAGCAAGCATCCTGGGTGTAAGGGAAATCTTGCATCACCCAAAAATGTTTTTGGGTTTCTTTTCAATAAGGGCTATCTTGTGCAGAGCTACTATTTTTAGTAAGTTTTTTGTTTGAGCTCATAATGTCCTATTTTCTTCCCTGGAGGTTCACTTTGGTTATATCTACCTTCCAGTAAAGTTTTATTGCAAGATCAAGTCTAGTTTTGAAGATATTGAAATTTTTTAGTTTTGGCAGCAGGGTACAAAAAATTTGAACTTAGTTTTGAAGGCTTTAGAGGCTCTGAATGGGGTCAAAACTTTGGTTTATTAGAGCTTGCATAAGTGAAGTGTTGTAGAATGCTTCATGCCATTTTTGAAATTGGGTTAAATAGCCAATTGGGTCAACGGGCGATGAGTTATGGTCTCTAGAAGTTGCGCTACCTAAAATAGAAGAAAATTAAATTCCTTCAAAATTTCTTTTTGTGTTTCAAAAGTTGTTTGGGCCTATTCTAATTTAATAAAAATGAATAATAATATCTTAGGGATGGTCGACCTCAAACTTTAGGGTCAAAATTGATAGAACCTTCTTGGGTGGTTAAAATTGCCTATATAATGAAGGCTTGTAGGGTTATCTAGGGTAGTTTTTGGAAATGTATCTGGTGGCTCTATCTTGTAGAATATGTTAGATTACAAAGAGGGGGGTGAATTACTAATCCTTGATTCCAAATACCTAAAAATAAATTTTTCTCTGATTAACTCAGTGATAGCTTGGTAAAACACACTTCACTATTTATCGATAATAGTAAATAAAATTTAACAATTAGTAAATCATTCACACAAATAATTCAACACATTTAACAAGAGTATTTAATGTGGAAACACAGCTTTGGGAAAAAACACTGTGGGAATTGTCACCCACTAAGAAAATACTCTTTTGAAGTACGCCCGATTAAGAGCCAATCCTATTAAAGATTACAATGCACACTATTAGGTGTGACCTGGTCAAGGGATTTACCTAAGGGGTAAAAGTACAAACCTGTCACACTTTTATAAAGGAAAAGGATGACAACATTCAAATTGTTCAACTTTAACGACATAAAAGTGGTATTTGTGTTTAGAATTTGAAGATGATGTAAACTAATGAAATGTGTAAAATTTGATGAAGTTTACACTTATAATTTTTTTAAAAAAAATTTGAACAAAAATTGACATAATTTTTTAATTTTTGAAGTCCATTTTTTTATTGCTGAAATATGCTGAAAATCTAGGATCTAGTTCGCGTTAAAAAACTATATGCAAATATTTTTTTTTTCTCTGATTCCATAATATGTTTTAGATGACATGTATAGCTAATGCATAAACAAACAAAGATTGGATTTCGTTATATATTTTGTCTGTTATAACTATCCAAAGTCAGTGTTACCTAAAATCAACAGTTTTTAGTTCGCGTGCAATTTTCCCTATCAAATCTACACCATTAAAAAAAATTACATATTCTTGAAGAGGACTCTCTCCTCTAGTGTTAAATATAAAGTGTTAATTTTTCTGACATGATTGGTTATTTTTAATATTTTTCAAACGAGCATGTTCTTAAATGTTAAAATATCTACTTGAAGTACTTTCAACTTATAATATATTATATGAAATCAAAACATGATAAAAATTACATGACCATAATCTTGACTACGAGCTCTACAAAAGGGTATTTTTAGATTTTACAAAAAGGTAAAATTTGACAGAGAATTCAGGTCGAGAAGGGAGAACCTGATAGAGCAACCCTTTTTTGCTGACTTGGCTGCCAAATAGGATTCCACATGGGTCCGGCCGAAAGGGGTCCGGCCGGACTGGGTATGGTCGGACCCATTAAGCGACCAAACATGGTCCCATGCATGGCCAGCCCCTAAAAATCCAAATTTTCACAATTCGCCCGATTTTTTAAATAAAATCAATTTTTTTAAAGATTTTTAATAGTTTTACAAAATTTATAAATTATTTTAATTTTATTTGTAAGAGTTAAGTGGTTTTTATCTTGAATTAAGTGATTTTTAATAGTTTTTTGAATTTATTAATTATTTTAATTTTATTTTTTGGTATTGCATGTCAAGTTTTGATTTAGTGTTTTCAAGTTAACTGATTTTTTTTCTATTTTTCATAGGGTAGTTTACTTGTTTATAGTGTTGCATGTATTGGAAACTTTATTTGGTTTACTTTATTAAGAAAATTTTGGCTAGGTATTCGATATACAGGTTTATAGATTTTTGCTTTGAGATTGAATTCGAGGATTGTGAAAGCTTTGGAAAATTTTAGGGTTTTTGGATTGTTCTTTGCATGGTTTTTGTCGAGTGGTGATTTAAAGTAGGGTTTGATTTATTTTTTTGCAATTATTCTGTGGAAAATATTGTCTTCATTGTGTTTCCAAGATAGGTTGATGATTTTGGAGTAATTATATTTTTTTCATTGTCCTTGAGAAATTTTGCAAGATTAGATTGTTATGATTTTGTGAATGATAAATATGTATATATTTTGTTTTCTTATGAGCATAAGCTTTTACAGAAATGTGTCCATTTTTCCAGTTAAGTGATTCTTTTATATTTTTCAATCTAAATAGTTTTTGCAATGGGGAATCAAAGGAATAGATTAAGAAAATATGATCGAACAAAGGATGACAAAAAATATCAGACAAAACATAATCAAGAACAACCTGTTGAAGTTCAGGAAGAACCTATTGATATTCAGGAAGATGCAATTCAAGCAGGGGAACAAATTGGTAGTTCTAGAGCTGAAAATAGATATTTTGGCATGGGCAATTTGATGGAGATGAATGAAGATTCATTTTTTAGTCAAATTCTATCTGAGGAAATGTTATCTGAAAGTACAATTAAAACTCATTGCAAAAAACTTTGGGATGAATATTTTGAAAATTGGTTGCAAGAGCTCAATTATTTGTTAGGTTATTCAAGAAAAAACAAATGACTCCTATTTTGGAGTTGTTGGGTGTTGACAACAAGAAAAACTCAGGAGAAAATGTAAATCGAACAATAGTTCAAAATTTGCAAGATGCATTGAACAACATTAATAACTCAAGTCGAGGAGTTGATTTAAGTGTTGCGCATAGAGAAATTATGACTACTTTATCCAGTAGGAGGTTGACATAGAGAAAACAAGTGCATGCAATTTCTGATTTACTGAATGTATCTACAAGAACTATTCAAAGATATATCAGGAAGAGAAATATGTTATATGAAAACATTGAAAAAAATTGGGTAAATATTTGTAGGCTTCCTCGAAAAGATAGAATTTCTGAACATGCAAAAAAATAGGTCATTGAATATTGGACCGCTCACTCTCATGTTTCTTCTAATAGAGGGGATACAATACAGATGAAAGATGAAGAGACTGGTATGAAAACTGCACATCCAAAACATTTTATAGATATAACACAAAGTGAATTATTTGAAGCATTCAAGAAAGAATTTTCAAATGTGAAAATATGTCAAAGAATGTTTGAGAGGTTGCGCCCTTGCTTTGTACGCATAAATAAGGTTCGTGAAACTTGTTGTTGTCGAAATCATGTTGAGTTTCATCTATATTTGCAATCATATAAAAAAGGTATGGCAATTCTTGATTCAAATATGGTCATCCATGGAAGTACGACACAATTTGTGAAGTCTATTTTATGTGATAAATTAGAAGATTCAGATGAGTTCAAAGTACAATGTATAAAGAATGCATGTAGTGATTGTGGAGATTTGCATAAATTTCTATTGCAAATTGAGAATATTAATGTTTCAACACCGGTTTTGTGGAAAAGATTTGAATATGAGACATATCGAACAAAGAGCGGAGATGAATCCAAAAAAATTGTATTGAAGGAGAGTGAATTGCCCTACCTTGAGTTTATGACCAGATTTCATACTCTAATTTATCCACATATCCAGCATTGTCATGGTGCATGATGGCAAGCTAAACAATTTCATGATTCCAAAGATTGTTTTCCACTTGGTTGTATTCTTTCAATTGTAGATTTCTCAGAGAACTATACATTTTCCCCTCAAAAAGAGCTTCAAGCTCAATATTATCATTCTAACCAGGTTGCAATATTTGTGCAAGTGACCTATAGACATGCACAATATAATTTGGATGGGGTAGAAAGTCCCGATCCAAATGAACGCATTATCATCAAGGAGGTTCATTTCTATATCAGTGATGATAAGGTTCATAATAGAAGCTATGTGGCTCATTGTTTTGCAATGTTTTTTGAAGATATTGAGAATTGTGGGATAAATGTCTCACAACATTGGATTTGGTCTAATGGTTGTGCAGGTATATATGTATAGATACTTCAATTTATTTTCGTTGTCTTTTAATTATTTGTTAAATTATTAAAAGATGACATGTATGTATGTATGTACAACTTAATTTTTCAGGACAATTTAAATCTGCAAAAGCCTTTAATTGGCTAGCCATGCAACATGCTAGATGCAATGTTAAGTTTTTGTGGAACTTCTTTGAAAGTGGACATGAAAAAGGAGAGCACGATGGAGCAGGAGCATGTGTGAAGCGTGCACTTCGCCAACATGAACTTACAGGTACAAATGGTGTTCACTAGTTAAATATATATGTATATATAAATTTCAAATAATATAATTTTAGCTTAGATCTTCATTTTCTTTAAACTGATAATTCAGAAATGTACAGGTAACATGATAGAGAATTCAAAGAAAATTGTTGAATGGTGTCAAAGTCATTTTGCTCCTCGGGACACCATATACAACAAACGTTGTTTTTGGGAAGTGAAAGGTAATTTATATTTTGTTGTAAAATTTTAAATTAAATTTTGATTTCATTTTCATGTTTATCTTTTTATAATTGTCGATCTAAACATGTGCAACTTTCATTTCATATTTGTAACAGATATAGACCGATCTAATCCTTACAATTGTCAAACAATTGTTGGTATTAGAAGTTTACATCAATTGATCACTACAGGACAACACAAGCCTCTTTTGATTCAAGTAAGAGAAAAATCATGTTTTTGTGCTCACTACATTGAGGACAATCCATTGAGTCAATGTGAGAATATTGCAAATGGATATGTTTCACGATGGGATATGAAGGAGTTAATCAGAATGCCTCCTTATGAAGATGATGACATTGACATAAACATTCATGATCCTATATATTCAGCTGATTATGAGCGTGTTTCTGATTTAGTTGTTACAGGTATGTTTTTTTTTTTAAGCCAAAGTGGACAAGCCACCATAATTTTATTTATATAATCTGATTCAAGGACTCATTCGTGGAAGAATCAGGAAGAAACCCCGGAGTCGTAATCCAATACAAAAAAGATGATATTTACAATCACTACATTTTTACATCCAGTCACTTTAATTTTACATCCAATCAGCTACATCACGCAAAATCTCCATTTACTACAAAAGCCCCTTGTCTGAAGGGGTCGAGGAGATAAAGCCAAAAATTTCAAAATTTTAAATCATCTATACAAAAAGCAACTATTCACCAATGTCCATGGAGCTGGCAGAAGAGGGCCTTCATACATGGAACCATGCCAACTCCCAACCTCGGCGAGGAGCCAAAGGAGTGATCAAATTCTAGCTATCATCGGAAGCTCGAGCCGTGAAAGGGTCGTTGGAAGATAGAGTCGGTGATAGAGTGTCATTAGGGTCCGGAGCCCCTGCAATAGTTGCAAAATGTGGTGGAGGACGAATCAAAGGCAGTGGAAAGACAAGGAGGTCCAACACCACGTGCGCAAGGTGCCTAATATTTTTTGAGAGCTCCAAGCCAAGCACATGGCTTACAATTTGCAGGTTAGCCCGAACAATCTGAAAATTGCATTGTTCCATAACCCATTTGAAACTGTCAAATGCCATGAAGTGTTCATGGCTAGACATCAAAGCATGATGAGAGAAAATCCCACCCACCAGAGCTTTCCCTGACCATAGGTCATATTTCTGCAAAGCAATCATAATCAAACTCCCCGAGTTGAATTGAGGGCATACAATTTTGTTAACAATGACAAAAACTAAATCCATCGATTGAAGAAGATCCATCAAATTTGACAAAAATATTGAGAGAAGTTGAGAAGGGAAAAGAACCAGTTTGGTCCGCGGTGAGAGCACATGCTCTCCAATGACCCTTCTCACAGCCCTAAAATGCAGCATAGACTGGCACAAAAAGACTTGATCGAGCTCTAGGCCATTAATGCAATGCAGAAATGGGGTTTCTGAGAAAGTCGGTGGAATGAGGACTCTGTAATTTCTGGGAAGGAGGTCCGAGTGAAATTTACCACATGTAGAACAACTAACAGGTTCCATGTTTCAACCAGAGACCAAAGAACACCCCAAAAGCCAGAGCAAAAAAGATGGCTGCGATGGCATAAAAGGGAAATGAGGCCATAATTATATAGAGTTACGAGAAAAAATTCCTAATGAATTCGCACACTCGAATTCATTTGCAAACATAATGGGGAGCTACTATTGTTGTTACAGGTATGTGCACATATATGTTATTTTATTTAATTTTAATTTATCGTATAAGTGATGTTTAATTTTAATAAAATCTATTTCTATCTAGGTGATATTTTTGTTGTAGTTGCCGATCCTGACAATATAGAAAATGTAGATTATTATCTACTAAGATGCACGAAAGCAAAATACAAGTTGACAGAACAAACTATAGATGGTGATGGACAGAAATATCCAATTGGTTCAATTGTTATTGAAGGAACCTATTATCAGCAAATAAAGATTGACAGAAATGGTGTTCAATTTATTGAATACCAGTCTGGCCAAAAAGTTCTACATTACAGTCCTAGAGTACACATATATATAACATATATTAATCAAATTTCAAATATATGTGTAATTTTTTTAAATAAATAAAAGTTAAATTTAATTATAAATATACCAAAGTGGTCTCTAATGCTCTCCCAAAAGCGCTCAAACTGGACGAGTCTAATGATATAGCCACAGGATCAATTTGGTCATCTGTAAGCAATGTAGTAAAAATTTGATGACCTAGACGTGATGAAGTGGCCTGCATGTCTGATGATGAGCTATATGTGGTGTCTTTTGTGGAGGAGCTATCGATGGTGGTGTAGTCACCTGAGGACTTGCCGGCGGTGTAGTTTGCTGTGGAGGAGCTATCGGTGGTGCAGTCTACTATGGAGGAGCTGTCGGTGGTGCAGTCTATTGCGAAGGAGCTGTCGGTGGTGCAGTCTACTGCAGAGGAGCTATCAGTGGTGCAGTCTGCTACAGAGGAGTTGTTGATGGTGCAGTCTGCTACGGAGGAGCTGTCAGTGGTGGTGTAGACATCTGCTGCGGACCTGTTGGTGGTGCAGTCTGCTGAGAAATGATATAGGACCTCACAAATGATGGAACCTCCCTAAGTGAAATCCCATCGAGCATCTATATGGTCTGATAAGTAGAAAGAAGATCACTGGATAACAATGCACTCGTAGATTGCAAACGGTCTATATCTGATATAGCTATAACCTCCAAGGGAGATGGTATGTCGACTATATCATATAAATCAGGTGCACTAGAAGATACATCCTATGCAGGTGAAGGAATGATGGAATGAGACCGTAACATATATCTCCCCACATGATCAGAGGATATCTCGTGAACCTATGTGGCAATAGTCACTACATTAGAAAAAACATCCATCCTCACCGTGTCATCTGGAACACTCGCTCCTGCCACTTCCAAACCTTTTGGTATGACCAAAAGGTTTGGACCCACCCTTGCCCACTTATTAGTGGGCATAGGGGCATTAGGCGCTCTAAACCTATCAGATAATCTCCCTTTCCCTTGCCCAACATAAGCAGGGAAATCTGTATAATCAACATCAAGGTGCAAATGAAATTCTGCAAATAATTGTTTGCAGAAATATAATGGCAACTCATCCTTCTGGGGCCATATATGGTGAGTAGCCAACCAGCGAGGATATACAAATGGTCCTACCAAGTCATCCTCACATCTCGTAGGCATGTACCCTCTGACCTTCTTCAAGTTTCGATAATGGGGAAACATCTCCTTCACCATAGGAGTGGAAACAACTGTATCGATCTCACTGTACTTCACAGTGCTAGTAATACTATGAGACAAAGAAGCATAGAATCTAGCAATACTCATGTCCTGATACGAGTTGTATGATTGAACTGTGTCAATCATACACACCAACTCATCTCTAATAGTGTTCACCCTTTCCCTATTGGGAATGCTAGTGGGTGAAGCTAATGTCTGATCCAGAACAAGTAATGCTCATGTCAATCTCTCAACAGTGTCTGCAAATAGCTTCTCTCTAGCCTGTGTCGTATCAGCTGATCTATGAGAGGAGTGAGTACTAGTACCACTACCACTACGAGATCCCCCCCTAAACACTAGGTTCTCCTGAATCGACTGAACCTCTATCTGATGCCATGTGTAATAGATAAACAAGAAAATATATATAGATCTCTACACATGTACATACTTGAATTTAAGAAAGATACATGTGTTACAAATTTAAGAAACATACATGTACATACAAATTTAAGAAACATACATGTTATGTGCATAGATGTTACAAATTTAAACATGCATACATGTAAACTACAAATTTAAACATACATACATTACAAATTTAAGATCATCTTAGAGTTTAAAAATGAAATCCATATATACATGTACATACAAATTTAATAAACATATTAATCCTATTAAGTCTTAAGGGGTTGTATTAATCATCACATGTTACTTGTATTTTAATGAGACTTAATTGGTCAATTAATAGGTCTTAAAAGGTCAAGTATTAGTCACATGTTAGGTCTTAATTGGTAGGACTATAAGGTCTTAATAGGTCATATTCGACCTAATTGGTCAAGTATAGGTCCTATTAGTTCTTAAGGGTGGACTATTAGGTCTTATTAGTAGGTATTAGGTCTTATTAGGTGATTTTAATCAATTTAGGTATTATTAGTCCTATTAATCACATGTTAAGTCTTAATTGGTCAATTAATAGGTCTTAATTGGTTAAATATTAGTCACTAGTTAGGTCTTAATTGGTTTACACTAGAATTTTTGTTTATGTTAGTTTCTAGTGTTACAGTTTAATAGGTCTTAATTGGTTTCTAGAATTTTTGTTTATATTATTTATGTGGTATTAATCCTATTAAGTCTTAAGGGTTCGTATTAATCGTCACATGTTACTTGTATTAATGAGACTTAATTGGTTAATTAATAGGTCTTAATTGGTCAAGTATTAGTCACATGTTAGGTCTTAATTGGTAGGACTATAAGGTCTTAATAGGTCATATTCAACCTAATTGGTCAAGTATAGGTCCTATTAGTTCTTAAGGGTGGACTATTAGGTCTTATTAGTAGGTATTAGGTCTTATATGAATTTTTGTTTATGTTAGTTTCTAGTGTTATAGTTTAATAGGTCTTAATTGGTTTCTAGAATTTTTGTTTATATTATTTATGTGGTATTAATCCTATTAAGTCTTAAGGGGTCGTATTAATCGTCACATGTTACTTGTATTAATGAGACTTAATTGGTTAATTAATAGGTCTTAATTGGTCAAGTATTAGTCACATGTTAGGTCTTAATTGGTAGGACTATAAGGTCTTAATAGGTCATATTCGACCTAATTGGTCAAGTATAGGTCCTATTAGTTCTTAAGGGTGGACTATTAGGTCTTATTAGTAGGTATTAGGTCTTATATGAATTTTTTTTTATGTTAGTTTCTAGTGTTACAGTTTAATAGGTCTTAATTGGTTTCTAGAATTTTTGTTTATATTGTTTATGTGGTATTAATCCTATTAAGTCTTAAGGGGTCGTATTAATCAAGCTAGGTCTGTCTTAATTGGTCATATTAGTCACATGTTAGAAATTTAAGAAACATACATGTTATGTGCATAGATGAACTAGAAATTTAAGAAACATACATGTTACAAATTTAAACGTGCATACATGAACTACAAATTTAAACATACATGTTAAGTATAGGTCCTATTAGTTCTTAAGGGTGGACTATTAGTTCTTATTAAAATAGGTATTAGGTCTTATTAGGTCGTATTAATCAATTTAGGTGTTATTAGTCATATTAGTCACATGTTAAGTTTTAAATCCAGTTAATTAATAAGTCTTAATTGGTTAAATATTAGTCACTTGTTAGGTCTTCATTGGTTAGGTATTAGGTCTTAATTGGTTTAGATGAAATTTTTGTTTATGTCAATTTCTAGTGTTAGAGTTTAATAAGTCTTAATTGATTTCTAGAATTTTTGTTTATGTTGTTTATGTGGTATTAATCCTATTAAGTCTTAAGGGGTTGTATTAATCATGTTATGTCTGTCTTAATTGGTCATATTAGTCACATGTTACAAATTTAAACATGCATACATAAACTACAAATTTAAACATACAACTATCTTCTATTAAATAAACAAAAAACAACTATTTAATAAAGAATTTTAATTAAAATAAAATTATTTAATACTAAATTAAAAAAAAAACTATTTAATAAAGATTTTTAATTAAAATACAATTATTTAATACTAAATTAAAAAAAACAACTAAAAAAACATTAAAATTAAAAAACAAAAAAAGTACCTACCTCTTCCGATTGGAACCCCCCTGTAGCTCTCCTCACAAGCCTGAAGCCGTTGAATGAAAATGACCCGCGCGGGCCACTTTTTTTTTCCTTATATAGACTTTTGGGGGTCCGACCGGACCCCCCCCCCCCCCCCCCCCTGCCACTTGGCGCCTAGAGGGCGCCACGTGGTTCCGGCCGGAAGGTGTCCGGCTGGACCCCTTTAGTATGTCCTATAGTGCAACACACTATTATACTTTTACCCTAATATCTATTAGGATCTTCACCCTGTTAGGAGTGTTCTGGTTAGAGGGCTTCAAACACTCTTTAGAATATTACCTTTTTCAAGGATTTTACAACAAGACTATTAAGTCCACTATGTTAAGAGATTTTGTTACAAATGCTAGTAAGCAACAGTAAATATATTAACATGTAGATTTGCAACTATCTTTGCATAATCAAATCCTTTGTGTTCTCTTCTATCTTCATTCAATTATTCACTTTCCACTGGCATCAACACTTCATCAGATCCTTCTTTCCACTCGGAATCTCTGTATTCCTTCTTCACTGCTTCAATCGGTGACTCTTCAACTATTCAATTTTCCATTCATTTATTTATACAAATCCATCCTTTATATAGACAATTTTTTCCTCTTAATATCCTCTATTACATTTTTCTTTAATCAATCATAACCGTCCAATTCATTATACCTTGAATCTAGATCTCAGTAACATGTTTTCTTTTGACCTAGGAACTTGAACATTCTTGAAACTTGTTCCTTTTGCTTTAACCATTTAGATCTAAGCCGCAGATCTTCACCTTGAATTTTCCTATTCATAGATCTCTATAAGCAACTTTCCTTGTCATCATGGTCATCCATCTCATCATAGCTAATCATTAAATATTGTTCCAATCCTTATTTAATATATGTTCCTTGTTTGACATCCTCCATTTATATTTTCATGTCTTTGGTCGGTGCCTAAGCCTTTCTTTTCTATTTGGTGCCTTCGGTTCCTTTGCCTTTACCAAATTACATTTCCTTTTACCTTTTAATTTTATCGAGTGGCATTTCCTGCTCGGTATCCAAAACTCTTTTGCTTACCAACTTGATAAATCTTCATTACCATGCTTTACTGACATAACATAATCATATGTTAAGTAGAAAACAATTATATCATCATAATATAATCATTTTCCAATATGTATCAATTTCCTATTTAAGTTCTTCAACTTCACAACATCTTATTTCTTCTTCTCCTTAACTCATTCAACTTATATCATATATCGAATGATATGGTAACATAATATAAACTGGAAACCAATTTCTTGACATCAATGACAAGACAATAACTGATCTAACCTTTCTATTATCTTGCATTCCTCTGATCTTGGTCGGTCTTCATTGTCATCACCATCAGATAATCAATCTTCAACATTACTATCAATTATGGTAACAATCTCCCTCTTTGGCATTGGCAACAACACTAACAATATTCAGTGTTCAATTGATGATGGTACACTTCACTATCATTCATGTACTCTCTCCGAGTTGTAAATTCTCTTTGTTGTTCATATTATCCCTCTTTCACTATTCTTCTTTCTATCAGTAGATCTTCTTTACTGTCCCTCTTTGAAAAATTCTTTTTTCGATCTTTATTGTTCATCTTCCTCTACAATATTCAACCTCTCTTATCAATTGACTTATTCTCCCTCTTAGTAAACTTCACCCCCTTTGACAACAATTCCAAAGGCATACAAGCTCAAATCATACCTCAAATGTACTGATCTCTCATTATAGTCATAAACTTCATTTTCACAACTTTAGGCTTCACCTAAAGAGTGGAGACTAGCATCAACTCACAAAATAGATATTCTATTGAATACTTGAATTGATGCAACATGCATCATGCCTTAATGAACATTGGATAGGGAAAGAACCCCTAACTTACCTCAGAGATATTCAAAGGCATCCTTCAATAGTGGTTTGTAAATATATAAGCTATCTATTCTTTAGAATTCACATACTCCAATGTCACATGATTATCTTGTACCTCTCAAATAGTGATACTTAATAGATACATGCTTTTTTTTTAATGCATCACAAGATTCTTAGATATGTTAATAGTACTGGTATTATCATAATAAATTATAATTGGATTAGTAATCTCTTCTTGCATGCCTTCTAGTAATTATTTGATCCACACAATGTTAGAACAATTCATAGATACAACAACATACTTAGCTTCGATAGTAGATTGTGAAATGAAACTTTGTTTCTTACTTAACTATGTCACTAGTCTTTCTCCTAAAAAGAAAGCTCCGCCACTAGTGCTTTTTCTATCATCAATATTTCCAGCCCAGTCAGCATCAGTATATACTTTGAGATCAAAATCTCCTTCTTTTGTATATAGCAGACCGAAATCTTCAGACCCTTTCAGATATCTAAATATCTTTTTCACTACAGACATATGTGTCTCCTTTGGGTTGGCAGAAAACCTTTCCACAATACCAACTGCATGTGCAATATTTGGTTGACTGTGGACAACATATTGTAGTTTACCAATCATAGATCGATAACGTGTCTCATTCACTTCCTTTGTGTTATCTTCCTTTGACAATTTACAACCAGTAGCAATTAGTGCTCCAACTGGTTTAAAGATTCTTCCATATTGAATGTCTTTAGGATCTCCTTGATATACTTTGATTGTGTTATGTAGATCCCATCCTTTACTTGTTGAATTTGAAGTCCAATAAAGAATTTTATCTCTCTAATCATACACATCTCAAATTTATTTCTCATTTCTTCAGCAAATGATTTAAACATTATCTCATTTCCACCAAATATAATGTCATCAACAAATATCTCAGCAATCAGAATTTTATCAATACTATCACATTTCAAGTATAAATTGTTGTTATCACTAGTCCTTTGAAATCCAATCTTGATTAAATTTAAGAGTGTAATATTTCATACCATGCTCGAGGTGCTTGCTTCAATCCATATAGTGCTTTGTGTAGCTTGCAGACTATATCCTTATCATAATTTTGAACAAATCCTTCAAGTTGTTCAATGTAGACCTCTTCTTCAAGAATTCCATTCAGAAATACAGACTTAACATCCATTTGATACACTTTAAATCCTTTATAAGCAACATGTGCAAGTAATATCCTTACACCTTCTAATCTAGCAATAGAGGAAAAAGTTTCACCATAGTCAATACCTTCTTCTTGTGCATACCCTTTACAGACTAATCTTGCTTTATTTTTTATCACATCTCCTTTCTCATTGAGTTTATTTGTGAAAATCCACATTGTTCCAATCACATTATTATCCTTAGGTCTTGGTACCAGTGAGCAAGTGTTATTCTTTTCAATCTGATCAATTTCCTCTTTCATTGCATTCATCCAA
The DNA here is from genome assembly GCA_027943335.1 of Chamaecyparis obtusa. Taxonomy (NCBI): domain Eukaryota; kingdom Viridiplantae; phylum Streptophyta; class Pinopsida; order Cupressales; family Cupressaceae; genus Chamaecyparis; species Chamaecyparis obtusa. The sequence continues at coordinate 2,703,371 of BSBK01001547.1, forward strand.
TCTTCATTTCCTATTAATAACTAATGCAAACACTAGAGATAAATGGATCCACGTGAGACAATTAATCCATATCTTAAATATGAGGGGACACGATGGTGATTAATCTAACATTTAGAATTTTAAAAACAACATCTGAATCACTAAAGTAAATTATAATTTCTCCAAACTATTAATTAAAGTAGAACTAAATTCAATTACATTAAGTATTTTTTTAGTTTTTACATTCATTCTAAGAAAATGTTATCTCTTAGGATGATCAAGAGTCTTAGTTAAGAATAATGGAAAAGGTGCACTATTGAATATTGTGTTTTTAATGATGTTATGTTGTTAATATTCTCATTGACATTAATGTATCAAGGAGTTTTAGATATTTTTAATTACTTTTGTCATTCCATACTAGAGCATCTACAATGTTTAAAGGATATAGCAAGTTATGTTGGATAGCTCTCTTGTAGAATATTAATGTTATCATGTTGTTCTATTATATACTTTTCTTAATTGTCTAGCATATTTATAGAGGTATTTGTGATAGGCTTTTGAGGTTAGTCTCTTAGAGATAGTACGTGCATGTAAATGTAGTGTCCTTGTGTTTAGTATTGCATTCTTCTACATGTGCAATTTATGGCATGTAATTTGGAAGTAAAGTAAAGTTGCATATAGAGTATCGTATTCTAGAGTTTTAGAGGTCCTAAGAAAATTGACAAAATGTTATAAGTGACATAGTGTTTACTATATTAATTTGTGGACTATGTTAATGTTCTCATTGGATGTGCCACTACCTAGTAATGTGCAATAAGTGGAAGAAGTATGTGAAGGTAGTTTGGGACCGATTACGCTCATGTTGGGTAACACATATCATGATCCTATTCTTAGTGTAATGTGTAGGCTTTAGGAGTGGATTGACTATACATTTAGTTAGCAAATATACTTGTAGTTGATGTATAGATATTTTTAATATGATTTTGGATGACATAATATCGTAATTAATATTGGAATACATATATATTGTTGATCTAGGATCATTCCAACATGTTTCAGTTGGTGGAAGTGGTAAAATTTTGTGTAATCTATTTATTCAGATAGAAGTAGAGATGAATTGAAGTGTGTAAATCAAGTTATAGATCCTATACACACCGAGTGAGTGTTATGATGTAATGATCAATGAAATATCAAAAGTTAATCTATGAAGGTCCCCATAATATGTATTTTGTATCTCTTTCTTGTATTTAAGGTTGGCACCTTACTATCTTAGTTGGTACTTATTATTTATTTAAATCCAAAAAGAATACACAACGAAACAACAAAAAATCTCCCTGACAGGAAGACTAGTGTTGCTTCTGTCATACTCCAGCCCCTAATGCTCCTACTTGTGTTCTTATGCTTGATGCCCCAACTTGTGCTCTAGATATTTCTAGCTCAACTAAAGAAGGTGATGTATGATGGACCTAAGCATAGTTCATTGCACATATTGCAACTATGATACATAAAAAAATGTGTAGAAAAGGAGGGTCTATTAATCTCAATTGAATATAATGTGGTGGTGCTAGCTAATAAGTTTGTATAATCAAATGCTAAATGAAACCATGCATGATATAAAAATAATCACATGTCATTCTACAACAATCACATATCTAACTACCATTATGACAATCAAGATTGATATGTATGTATTGAGGCATGAAATAACATATGATCTTTCTACTAGGAAAAAAATCATGCATAATAAGGAATCAATTTATTACATGTTATTCTTATAACTTAACCAACCTAAATTTAATATACATTCAAATTTCAAGCTTCAAAATATGAATATACACACACAAGGAATATATTATATTTTATAGCAAGGTGGTTGACCCTCAACCTATTGTGGACGCTCATAATGTGGTCTCTTGTTGCAATGATTCTTAATAGTTGATAAACACAAATCTTAATGTTATAATAATTCAAACCATAAATTTGATTAATTAGTTCAATGGTAAGTAAATAAGTAAGTTTAGTAAATATAAACTTTTCTAGTACAATTTAGAACTTCAAAATTAACATCTAAATCGCTACAGTTTATTATAAGCTCTCTAAACTATTAATTACAATAAAATAAAATTCAACTCAATTCTTTGTTGATTTTGTGACCGTTCCAAAAATCATGGGTTTTTAGGATGATTAAGAGTCTTTGTGAAGTATGATGGTAGAGGTGCCACATCATTCGCTTTTTGGTTAGACTATAATAGTAAAATAAATAGTAATTTTAATATATGATTATTAGCAAAAAATAAAATGCATGAAATAAAATAGACCTTATAAATGTAAATAAATAATCTATATTAGTTAAGATAAACTTAGCATATACCACTGATAATGCGGGAAGGACTTATCATGGATGAACCAACTAAAAACTCCTCTATGATTAGTGATAATAATATAAGATTGTATATAGATATACTCATAATAACTTTTAAATTAACATCAAAATTACTTTATTCAATTATAAGCTATCTAAGCTATCAAATTAAAGAAAAAAATATTTTAATTACTATTACCCCATTTTTCATCATGCAAAATAATAGTCAAATAGTAAGGGTGCATTCTGGTGCTTTAATTTAAATAGTGCTTTTCAGGTTATGTCAATCACCATTTTTTTATTGCATTCATATCAGATTTTCATTTTGTACTCTAAGTATTGATCATGTTTCAAAAAGTTCTAAATTCATAATTGATCATTACATTGTGCATTCATATTGAATGTAACTTACAAAAAAAGTTCTTTCATACTTCATATTTCTTATCAATCAATAGAGTACAAGTACATAATAGAAAGAAGAGATAGGGGTATGAGTGAGTCTTCTGCATTGCCTTGAAGTTGTCTACATATCTAGACCTGATTGTCATGTCTAGTCCTAGTCATCCGGGTCTTCGTCTAAGTTTGCATCTGTCTAGTTCTAGGTCTTTTAGTGGTTGTCATGCATCACAGTTAAGAGTTGGTTAGATCCAACTGGATCAAAGCAATGTGAAAGAATGAAAACATCATACAAACAATCAATTCTTTCATGGCTGCAAATATTTATGATATTTAATGCACTACCAAAATGAGTATGCACATAAAGTGAAAAACATTGTTAAATGACAGCACTAATGCATTATATTAGTGAGCACACCAGTGGTCTAATGGATGCCCAAAATTGACCAGTGGCTCATGTTCACTAACATAATGAGTTTGTTTTGATGTTTTTAAGCATAATAGAGAAATGCATTGTTCAAAATGGACTGGTATTCTTCACAGTCGAGAATCAACAGAAATGCAGTATACTTTTCATCATGGTGTTCACAGAATCAGTGTTCTATTCTGATATTTTTCATATGCTAAAAGGATGCTAAAAAATCAAGTACAAGAACACATGAAATTTGTTTATGGGTTTCACGAGCCCGTGCTCGAACCCCATAAATAGATTTCATTGCTGAAAAAGAAAATTTATGTTACAAGTCTTGATATATCTGATTCATGGATTTATTACAGCAGAATATCAAATAGTTTGCAGTCATGTGTTTGGTGCTCAATGTCAGGAATGCTAAAATGATACAAGGAATACTACAGGCGAGATATGATCAAAATAACAGTGCTGAAGGCTTAAATGATTGTTTATTCATTTTGATGAAAATATGCTACAAGAAATTCATTTTAAACTTTTAGTTTTTTGTTGTTTTGCACTTTTAAAGAAGACCACAAATGTCAGCAATAATAGAGTAGCCGAGCTTCACTGAACTTCAATATAAAGATCCTTCATGTTATGTCTCTAGCATCAAAGCCAACAAGTGGTTGTTAACACTGCATATTTACAAATAAGGACTGGTGCATACAAATAACTGAAAGTTAAGCTTCATAAGTCATAGCCAACAAACAAGCAGAGTTTAAATTTTTGGTTCGTGGGCCTAATATATAGTCAAGGTTCATATAAAATAAATCCTAGATCTCAAAGGAACTAAAAGCTTCATTTTCAAGTGAAATAATTGGTCTAAAGTTTGAGCAGGTTGAAGACTGAGGTATCAAAGATCTGGTCTAAATCTTGCAACCCATAATTCTCTTGCAATGAATATGGATTTCAAACAACTCGTGCCTCAAGGAGCTTGGCTTCAAAAATGAAGACAAACATGCAAAGTTATAGAGCCCGCTATAGCCTGTGGGTTCATTAGTTAACTGAGGTGTTAGCAATCACAAAGCCATAGTTGCAGCCAAGCTCAAGTTTTAAACAGTCATATTGAAAAGCCTCAAGCATATTGCAAAGTAAAGAGAAAGATAGCTATCAGTTTGTTAGTTCAAACATCAGTCCAAAAGCCCAATGGATATTAACACAGAGGAAAATAGAGAGACGACTGGACTTTATTAGATAAATGATGTAGCAAAGGAGAGGTAAGGGATACTTATCTGTAGCAAAGGTTGAGCTTTGTGGCCATAATAACTCCAGCAAGATGAGTTGAAATCACATGTAAACTTCCATTCTCAGCCCACGATTGGAGTTCATGGTCAATATCAGTTCAAGGCAGCTTTAAAGCCTAAGTTCAAGCTTATAGTTGAGAAGGGCCAAGTACAAGTAAGCCATGAGCTATTGTTAATGCTCAGTCAAAATAAATATAGCCATGTTTTGATAGTCATTGAAGCCCAATTCTCCAGGGATCCATCTATCTAAGCCGAGAGTCAAGGCCCAAGTCACAAACAATGAGGCCAAGTCTCCAACAACTAAGTCTTTACTCCAGTTGAGCTAAAGAAAATGACAGCCCCTACTATGGGGGAGCTCAAGTTCATAGTCGAGTGCCATCAAGTAGAATCTGTATTTCAGCCATTAAGCTCATGTGCCAGGTGTAGCTCGTGTTCAAGTATGAGCCAAATCCCAAGTTTGAGCCAACCCGAGACTTCAAGCCAGTCACAAAGCGGTGCCAGTCCCACAACTCATGCTCAAGGCTAAGTGCTAGTCTACAGCCTGTGAGTTACCAATCAGAGGCTGAATTCCAAGCTAGGTACCAGTCATATCATTAAGGTGAAATGCTGAGTTTCAACAAATAAAGGCTCGAGAATAACCAGTCCAAGTGCTAGTCAATTTAGCTATGATCTATCAGAACACCAAAACTTGAGTTTTGAGCTCTTATAACAGTTATGGATCATCGAATACAACTCGAGCTTCACAGAGATCACTGCCAGAATTCAAAGACTCAAGATAAACACAAAGAAAGAAAGTGGAGTCCTTGTAGGCCGCCATAGTTAGGGTTTGATTCTCATTTTCTTCAGACCCAAAATGAATGCAAAGATCAAAATAATGCCCAATTTGATGAAAATCTGAAGTCCAACTATAGGAAATAAAAGCCATTAATTTGACAGTGTCCTTCAGCCAGGCCTCGAAAATATAGCAGTGCCAGCTCATTATCATTGCCTAATTTTCTTAATAATGTTGCAAATGGGTTGAGTAGTCATGTCGACCTTCCCCATATTATTATAGTTTGTAAACTTAAGGATTAATTCCTAAGTTTAGGTTTTGAATAGTGTAGGGTATTATTTAAATTTTGAGTTTTTATTCAAAATTAAAAAAAATTTAAATATTGGTAAACATTGTAAAGGGATTTAAATCCTTATTTAAAACCAATATTTAGGGGCTAGTCATAGTGATAGGGCTAAATTTATGGCACGATTTGTGCATAAAGTTTGGAGCCAAATTTTGGGAAAAGGCTATTTATAGCAATTTTGAGCTTTTCTAGGGTGAATTTTTAGGGCAGATTGGATTTCCAGATTAGGGTTTGGAGGGCTATTTAGCAAAGTCAGATTGTCAGTTTTAGGGGTTCTGATTGGTGAAAAGGAAGGCCTAAGAAAACATATTCATTCCTTTGCCCCTTTTTTGCAGTTTGTAATCACTTCTATCAGATTTTGGAGGAAATAAAGTAGAGGTTTTTGATTCATATTTGTGGAGTTGTTTTGATACTGAATCATGTCTTCATCTTTTCTAACAAGTGCTAAATTCATTTTTGTCCAAAGGAAGTGAGTAGATTTTTGTTCCTTCTTAGGGTAATCAATTGATTCAAGGCCTTGCGTGAGAAATGTATGTCTGTTGACTATCCAAGCTATTCGTGGTAAAACCCTAATAGTAAGTTTTGTCAACCTATATGTTGAGCAGAGATTCAAAGTGTTGAGATCTTCATTTATGAGTTAGAATTGATGTTTATTCTTTTCTACAAAGTCTGAAATATTTCTTGGTGTATCACCCTAATCTAGTTTCAGTTATAAGTATTCTTTTCCCTTTTCCCAACAAGTTACAAATTAGGAAGTGTTATTCCATATTTAAAAGGAACCGGCCTAGAATCTAGAGATTCCTCCTTATTCAGAGTCTACCCATAGGTTGAGGAGGTTTCCATTGTCAGGATAGAATTGTTGTTTTGCCCTAATGCCTAATTTAGGGTGACAATTCTAGGCCTGAATAGTTTTTGGCATGCCTGGTGGGACACGTTCTTCAACGAATGGGTCAAATTGCATTGTATTACTTGTTGGTTCTGGTGTGCAATCAGCAAGATTCAGACCTGAAAGAGGTCACATTTTGCATATCTAGTGGATCCGTGAAGGAAAATCTATTATTTCAAAAGGAGAAAAGCTGGTATGTACCAAGTTGTTTTATATTCTGATTTCTAATCTTTCAAATGAATAAAGATGTCAATTTTTCAAGGAGGGTATGCTTACCCAGATGGTTAGTTTCCAATTTTTCCATCATTTCAAGTGAATCCCACTCAAGAGAATCATTTTTAGCCCTATCAAGGTCATCAATTCCAATTTGATTTGCATCATTCTACAAATAATAATAGTTCACAGAATGGAGATACTGCAAGTATGTTGCAGAATATGTTTATGCAGATTGAAGATATTAAAAGGCAGCAAGAGTCCAAATTTTAGCAAGAATTGAATAGGCAGCTGGAAGAGCATGCTTATCAGGCCAAGATCCAACAGTAGCAAGCATTGGCTCAACAGGATCAAGGTTACAAGAGGTATTTGGTTGAGCAATATAAGAGGAATGAAGCCAAGTTTGCAGGTGGGTTGGAAGCACATAAAGTTGCTTATGAAAAGAAGCTTCAACAAGGATGAGAGCTCTTAATCGCCATGCCTAATAAAGGCATTGAATTTAAGTTAGAAAAAGAAAAGGAGTTAAAATCTTATCAAGAGTTTCAAGAGAAATTTCAAGAAGAGGCACAAAGAGATTTAAGAGCTCATGAGGAATTTCATGAGAAGGAGTTTCAGGATCAGCAAGAGAAGCTAAAGATCTTGGCTTCTGCAGCTATGAAGTACAAAGAAGCTTATCAGTTGCAGATTAAAAAGTGTTTTCAATTGGAACAAGAGAAGGAGACCATTCAACAGGAGGTTGTTGATAGTCTAAAGAAGGTTCTTTCTGAACATGATGAGTTAAAGAAGATTTCAGCAAATCATGATGATCGTGCTAATAAGAATATACTTCTCCTACAAAAGAATAAGGAAGTTGAAGAAGAAGATTTATTTTGGGATGAGATGGAGCAGTTCTGCTTGCATCTTGATGACAAGCCCGCACTCCCAGAAAGCATTTGTAAGTTATAGGGGGAGATTATTCCCAACCAGCATGATGAGCAGATCTATCAAACTGAAGTTATCTCTCAGGAACCTAAATCTATCAAGCAAAGCTCTAAGTTCATCACCTCTCATGATTGTCCTATCAGGCATTTGGCCAAGATTGAGACTAACAAAGAAGTACAAGTTGTAGCAGCACCTTTGCATGAAGTTCTACCAAAAGAAGAAGCTGAGAAGGAATGGAATCAAATTGTTGTCCCAATTGATCAAGTAAGTACAGTCCTATTGTTGATGGATGACTTTCTTCAGAATAATGGTGATTGTAATCAGCTTGATAAAGTAAGTAAACTTCATATCAATCTGATCCTTGTCAAGCAACTGGTCATGCATATCTCCTATGTTCATCTTATGATAGCTTTCCAGAAGCATATTGATTATTGTGAGCTGAGAAGGATGGGAAGTTATTTTTCACAATCAGTGAATGGTTTTGTTTAGCCATGTTTTCAAGCTGGTTAAACTAGGCTAGGTTTAGGTTTTCATTTCAATAAGTGTAGTCCAGCACTAGGTTTTAGATTGCATAAGTCTAGGTCTAGGTTTAGGTGTATTTTTCATTTCAATAAGGTTGCATTCATGCATGTTCCAGTTATCTGACTCCTATTGCCCAGTGATAAGGTTTGAGTTCATGTCTAGCAAGCAGACATCTAGCAGAAGTCACCAAAAATGTTACCCTATTTTTCATCATGCAAAATAATAGTCAAATAGTAAGGATGCATTATGGTGCTTTCATTTAAACAGTGCTTTTCAGGTTATGTCAATCACCATTTTGTTATTGCATTCATATCATATTTTCATTTTGTACTCTAAGTATTGATCATGTTTCAAAAAGTTCTAAATTCATAATTGATCATTACATTATGCATTCATACTGAATGTAATTTACAAAAAAAGTTCTTTCATACTTCATATTTCTTATCAATAAATAGAGTACAAGTACAGAATAGAAAGAAGAGATAGGGGTATGAGTGAGTCTTTTGCATTGCCTTGAAGTTGTCTACATATCTGGAGCTGATTGTCGTGTCTAGTCCTAGTCATCCAAGTCTCCGTCTGAGTTTGCATCTGTCTAGTTCTAGGTCTTTTAGTGGTTGTCTTGCATCACAGTTAAGAGTTGGTTAGATCCAACTAGATCTAAGCAATGTGAAAGAATGAAAACATCATACAAACAATCAATTCTTTCATGGCTGCATATATTTATGATATTTAATGCACTAACAAAATGAGTATGCACATAAAGTGAAAAATAGTGTTAAATGACAACACTAATGCATTATGTTAGTGAGCACACCAGTGATCTGATGGATGCCCAAAATTGACCAGTGGCTCATGTTCACTAACATAATGAGTTTGTTTTGATGTTTTTAAGCTTAACAGAGAAATGCATTGTTCAAAATGGACTGGTATTCTTCACAGTCAAGAATCAAAAGAAATGCAGTATACTTTTCATCATGGTGTTCACAGAATCAGTGTTTTGTTCTGATATTTTTCATATGCTGAAAGGATGCTAAAAAATCAAGTACAAGAATACATGAAATCTGTTTATGGGTGTCACGAGCCCATCCTCGAACCCCATAAATAGATTTCATTGCTGAAAAAGAAAATTTATGTTACAAGTCTTGATATATCTGATTCATGGATTTATTACAGCAGAATATCAAATAGTTTGCAGTCATGTGTTTGGTGCTCAATGTCAGGAATGCTAAAATGATACAAGGAATACTACAGGCGAGATATGATCAAAATAACAATGTTGAAGGCTTAAATGATTGTTTATTCATTTTGATGAAAATATGCTATAGGAAATTCATTTTAAACTTTTAGTTTTTTGTTGTTTTGCATTTTTAAAGAAGACCACAAATGTTAGCAATAACAGAGTAGTCGAGCTTCACTGAACTTCAATATAAAGATCCTTCATGTTATGTCTCTAGCATCAAAGCCAACAAGTGGTTGATAACACTGCATATTTACAAATAAAGATTGGTGCATACAAATAACTGAAAGTTAAGCTTCATAAGTCATAGCCAACAAACAAGCAGAGTTTAAATTTTTGGTTTGTGGGCCTAATATATAGTCAAGGTTCATATAAAATAAATCCTAGATCTCAGAGGAACTAAAAGCTTCATTTTCAATTGAAATAATTGGTCCAAAGTTTGAGCAGGTTGAAAACTGAGGTATTAAAGATCTGGTCTAAATCTTGCAACCCAGAATTCTCTTGCAATGAATATGGATTTCAAACAACTCATGCCTCAAGGAACTTGGCTTCAAAAATGAAGACAAACATGCAAAGTTATAGAGCCTGCTACAGCTTGTGGGTTCATTAGTTAACTGAGGCATTAGCAATCACAAAGCCATAGTTGCAGCCAAGCTCGAGTTTTAAACAGTCGTATTGAAAAGCCTCAAGCATATTGCAAAATAAAGAGGAATATAGCTATCAGTTTGTTAGTTCAAACATCAGTCCAAAAGCCCAATGGATATTAACATAGAGGAAAATAGAGAGACGACTGGACTTTATTAGATAAATGATGCAGCAAAGGAGAGGTAAGGGATACTTATCTGTAGCAAAGGTTGAGCTTTGTGGCCATGATAACTCCAGCAAGATGAGTTGAAATCGCATGTAAACTTCCATTCTCAGCCCGTGATTGGAGTTCATGGTCAATATTGGTTCAAGATAGCTTTAAAGCCTAATTTCAAGCTTATAGTTGAGAAGGGCCAAGTACAAGTAATCCGTGAGCTATTGTTAATGCTCATTCAAAATAAATACAATCATGTTTTGATAGTCATTGAAGCCCAGTTCTCCAGGGATCCATCTATCAAAGCCGAGAGTCAAGGCCCAAGTCACAAACAATGAGGCCAAGTCTCCAACAACTAAGTCTTTACTCCAGTTGAGCTAAAGAAAAAGATAGCCCATACTATGGGGGAGCTCAAGTTCATAGTCGAGTGCCATCAAATAGAACCTGTGTTTCAGCCATTAAGCTCATGTGCCAGGTGTAGCTTGTGTTCAAGTATGAGCCAAATCCCAAGTTGGAGCCAACTCGAGACTTCAAGCCAGTCACAAAGCGGTGTCAGTCCCGCAACTCATGCTCAAGGCTGAGTGCTAGTCTACAACTTGTGAGTTACCAATCAGAGGCCAAATTCCAAGCTAGGTACCAGTCATATCATTAAGGTGAAATGCTGAGTTTCAACAAATAAAGGCCTGATAATAACTAGTCCAAGTGCTAGTCAATTTAACTGTGATCTATCAGAACACCAAAACTTGAGTTTTGAGCTCTTATAATAGTTATGGATCATCGAATACAGCTCAAGCTTCACAAAGATCACTGCCAGAATTCAAAGACTCAAGATAAACACAGAGAAAGAAAGTGGAGTCCTTGTAGGCCGCCATAGTTAGGGTTTGATTCTCATTTTCTTTAGACCCAAAATGAATGAAAAGATCAAAATAATGCCCAGTTTGATGAAAATCTGAAGTCCGACTACAGGAAATAAAAGCCATTAATTTGATAGTGTCCTTCAGCCAGGCCTCAAAAATACAGCAGTGCCAGCTCATTATCATTGCCTAATTTTCTTAATAATGTTGCAAATGGGTTGAGTGGTCATGTCAACCTTCCCCATATTATTATAGTTTGTAAACTTGAGGATTAATTTCTAAGTTTAGGTTTTTAATAGTGTAGGGTATTATTTAAATTTTGAGTTTTTATTCAAAATTAAAAAAAATTTAAATATAGGTAAACATTGTAAAGGGATTTAAATCCTTATTTAAAACCAATATTTAGGGGCTAGTCATAGTGATAGGGCTAAATTTATGGCACGATTTGTGCATAAAGTTTGGAGCCAAATTTTGGGAAAAGGCTATTTATAGCAATTTTGAGCTTTTCTAGGGCAAATTTTTAGGGTAGATTGGATTTTCGGATTAGGGTTTGGAGGGCTATTTAGCAGAGTCAGATTGTCAGTTTTAGGGGTTCTGAATGGTGAAAAGGAAGGCCTAAGTGAACATATTCGTTCCTTTGCCCCTTTTTTGCAGTTTGTAATCACTTCTATCAGATTTTGGAGGAAATAAAGCAGAGGTTTTTGATTCATATTTGTGGAGTTGTTTTGATATTGAATCCTGTCTTCATCTTTTCTAACAAGTGCTAAATTCATTTTTGTCCAAAGGAAGTGAGTAGATTTTTGTTCCTTCTTAGGGTAATCAATTGATTCAAGGCCTTGTGTGAGAAATGTATGTCTGTTGACTATCCAAGCTATTCGTGGTAAAACCCTAATAGTAAGTTTTGTCAACCTATATGTTGAGCAAAGATTCAAAGTGTTGAGATCTTCATTTATGAGTTAGAATTGATGTTTATTCTTTTTTGCAAAGTCTGAAATATTTCTTGGTGTATCACCCTAATCTAGTTTCAGTTATAAGTATTCTTTTCCCTTTTCCCAACAAGTTACAGATCAGGAAGTGTTATTCCATATTTAAAAGGAATCGACCTAGAATCTAGAGATTCCTCCTTATTCAGAGTCTACCCACAGCTCGAGGAGGTTTCCATTGTCAGGATAGAATTGTTGTTTTGCCCTAATGCCTGATTTAGGGTGACAATTCTAAGCCTGAACAATTACCTTGACTTTGTGTTGTCATTTTTTTAATATACTTGATAAAATAAAAATAACATCAAGATATAAATGAATATACAATCACCCACAAAAATGAAATGCATATAATAAAAAATGTTAGATATGTAGAAAAATGCATACCATCAAGTCTATGCCAAATTGAATTGTAGAAAGAGTATCATGATGAAATTTTAAAAGATCCTCCTATATCATTGATTATTATCCCACTTAGATAAATTAGCACTAATCATTAATCATATTAAATCGAAATAGAATACATATGAAATAATAAAAATTCTCCTTGAAGAAAGATTTTCCTTGCTTCTACTCTTGATGCCCCTATTTTTTGTCTTATACTTGAGGCCTCAACTTGTGCTTTAGATCTTGCTACCTCAACTACAAAAAATACCATATGAGAGACATCATATACATATACCTCCAAGGTGGCTCACTACTCTCTCCAAGAGAACCTAAGCATGGTTCATTGCACATAATGTAATTGTGACACATTAAAACACATGGACAAGGTGTGTCTATTAATATCAACTGATTCATTACAACCATAAATATAATATGGTGACACTATTTGAGATTTATGTGTAATCAAATACTCAAATTGTCAATGGGCCCTTGGTTTGCTGGTGAAGTTGAATGGCTCACAATGAGCCCACCAGGGATCAAGTCTTGCTGAGTGCAAGGCTTCGACATCATATGGGATGATGCCAACCGAAGAGGTTTCAGGCATGTGTGGGCCCGTATCGGGTTCCTAAATCATCTTCGTGGTGGCTTTCGCTGGTTGGCAGCTCGCAGGCTTCGTGCCTTGCTGAAAAATAGACCTTTCACCTGTCACACTACCATAAGTTTGTTTTGAAGCATTCCTTAACCTACTCCCCAAAAATATCTAAAACCAAAATAGTCCACATGGTGACCTAATATAAACTTCGCTTTATTAAAAGAAATCCAACAATGATCACATATTAATCTAGTAAAACCTTATGTGTACACCATTTGATTGAAAAGTTAGGCTTAAGTAAATCAACACACAATCTAATTTTAGAGTTTATAAAAAAAATGCTAACATGGCTTTGGTAATATCTGAGTATTTCACTTGGTCATAAGATAACACAATAGAATATTATCCCCTATCAATTTCTTGCAATTGCCAAAATGATTCATGTTAGATTGTGATGTTTCAAACATGAGTGTCAATTCCCTATAATGTGGATATCTTTAATGGGATGATAAAAAGTTTATAGAATGAAAATGAGAGTTTGATGATGAATTTTAGTTTTGAGCTTTCTCATCTATATCACTCATTTCAATTTTAAAATATACAAATTTAAGATTTAAAATAAAATCTTGTTAAATTATATATTATTAAATTTAAATATTTAAAACATAATAAAATGTACGTTTATCTCCAATGTACGTTTTAATTCCATTTGAAATTTTAAAAAAACTAAATTCAGTTGCACATTCTAATGAATTTGAAAAAAGCCTAAATTTCTGCAATATGAACGTTGATATGACCGTTTTCGGTGAGAAACTTTCTATTTAATAGGAATTCCAAGATTTTCCTCTTATTTCTTTGATTTCTCTTTTAATTCTCTTTAGGAATTTGGACTTCCATTTGAAATTTAAAAAACGAAACTCAGTTGCACATTCTAAGGAATTTGAAAAAAGCCTAAATTTCTGAAATATGAACGTTGATATGACCGTTTTCGGTGAGAAACTTCCTATTTAATAGGAATTCCAAGTTTTTTAGATGAATCTGTTATTTACTGCGAGCGTTCATTAGGTTTTCATTTGATTTCTTCTTTTAATTCTCTTTAGGTTTTTCAATTTTCCTGGTCAGGGTTTTGCACAGCGTGCACGCTGGATTGTCTGTGATTTGGTATTTTTCTTCTTCTATTGTTATTTTTTTTTGGTTCTGTTGTTTTGGTTTATTTGTCTGTGATATTTTCTTTTTTGGTTTGTGATTTGTTCTTGTTTTTGTTTTGTGATTATTTATTTTTTGGTCTGTGATTTGTTCTTTTTTGGTGTTACTCGAGGTCGAGCAAAGGCAGAGGCAGAGCAAACGGAGAACAGAGGAAGAGGCGGAGCAGATGAACCTAGTAAGTTTTCCTACAGACTTTACTTATTATATGAATTAGCAGGTTGTTTATTTTAATGGAATGTAAAAGTAATAGTGACTATTAGGTTTATTACACTGAGAAAGATAATAAGAAAAAAGTGCTCTACCCTTGAAGCTGTAAACCCTAGTTTATCTTTCTTTTTCAGTTTTCTATTCCACTTGTTCCTTATATCATTAAGTCATGAAAGGACTATTCATATCTTTTGCTGTACAATGATGTCATCATATCTACTGTTGTAAAATGATGCCATCTTATCTATTCATATTGTTTGTTGTTTATTTTTCTGTAATTCTCCTTGAGCTCACAGTTCTGCTCTGCTCACTGCTACTGCTAATGATAGAAATAGAAAATTAAGACCTGTTTGACATGGTATGAAAACTTAGATCTGATACATAACATTAGGAAACCAAACCACTTCATCGAATCCTTAAATTTTATGTTAGAGAATATATCATACCATCTTTAAACTCCTGAATTTCCACCCAACATACTAATGATAGTTATTAACAGTTCATTATAATTAAGACCCCTAAATAACAAATAGAGTTTTCGTTGTAAACTTTTGAACTAAACTTCTACAAAACTAAATCCCTTGGAAAGCAATCTCAAAATTTAACAGAAGTACATGCTGCCTAATTTGATTTCTCGTATACATTGTACCATGTAAGAAATGGTTGGATCATCTTTTTGTAAACTACAGTACTTTATGATGTTAAAAACTGAAGTTTAGAGTGTACTTAGATTTAGTATTATTAGCTTCTAGTGTGTTTCACCTCTCTCATGGCATGATGATGACAAATATGGGTATTACCTGTTTGATATTGGACATCATTTAATCTTCGTTGTAATTAATACTAATTCACCTAACATCCATTAGCTGTTTTCTTAATTTTACTGATTTTCTATTCTATAGACTTTTCTATTTGTAAGTTCTAAGTTACCAGGGTTCACCCCTGACCCCTCCGAACTAGACCAAGTTCTAACTGGTTCGAAATTCGGGTCCCGTTCACCTGTGGGTCCGGCCAAGGTCCGAATTTTCGGACCCAATTCGAACTTGTGGTCCAGCAGTTGAAACCCGGGTGGACCAGGAAGACAGACGGCGAGTCCCGTACGAACTTCGGCGAACTTCGGGGTACAGACGTCACTTTAGTGACATTTTTTTGCAAATTTTATAATTTTTTGACATCTGGAACCCTAAAAGGTGGATATGAAAGGATAAATTATTTTTTTGTTCATGGGCGGGAGGATTTATACAAATATAACATTTAAGTATAAGTTTGATTTATTTAATTTCTTATACTTTAAGTTATATTTGTATAAATTATAAAATATAATACTTCCAGGATGTTTGGGATAGGTTCCAGCTTCATAGGAGTTAAGATGCAGATTCTAGATTTTTAAAATTCCAGACTTAGCCAAATTTCAGGATTCAGCAAGCCTTCAGCAGGGTTACCTCCCACAATCCATCATGGCTTTCTAAGGTCAAACTGAAGCTGGCAAAATGATTCTCAAAGGGTTTTAACTCGTTTTATCACAAATCAATTGGTTTCGACCACATCTCTATGACAGACTTAGCTTAGCTCTCGCCCAAATCCTAGACAGACAAGACTTCCCAACAGGCCACAATCACTCAAACCTCATTTGCCAAACCCAGGGACTTGAAAACAGCCACCAACAAAGATATAAATGTTAGATATTGGTCCTTTTGTATTGGATATATCATATACATGTTAGATATAACTTATATGAATATCTAACATTTATATCCAACACAAAAGGACCAATACTTCAACACAATACTTTTACATCTTTATGTCTTATATCCCCCGTCCCCTAGGGTGGTGTAACTATGACTTGAAGTATATGATGGTATGATCACGATTCATGATGCTATGATTACAAGTTTATGGTGTTTTTGTTGTTTAAATGTTGTTTTTATGATACTATGTGACATTCTTATTTTTACTCATGCTTCTAGGCTTCATAAATATGTATATATATATAATTTAAAAAATTTTATATGTATTTTCGAACCTGAACCCAAACCCCTTTTCAAAATTTTGTCGATCTTGCGAACCGGTTCTTCGTACCCGAACTTCAAACCGAACTCGAACCGGTAACTTACTGTAAGTTATTAGAGAGACACCTCCTCTGTCTATTCTAAGAAATAGCATCCAATTACTCTATTATACTTTCCTTGATCTTTCTTGCTTGTGAACCCAAAATCAAATTTATTTATTAGCATTTACTAAGTTGTGAACTTGTATGTATCACCGCCATGTTTAGAATCAATTTGAGATATTGTCACTCGTTTCATGGTCTATTTTTCTATAAATCAAATTTGTGGACTGTCACTTAAGCTGCCTACTAACTCTTACCTCTTTTTCTATGCAAAAATAACTCTCTCACAACTTTATGATTGTTATACTTCACATTTTCTCATTGTGAAAGGCTATAAAGATTCCCAGTTGATGCCTAAGACTTATCTTAATTCACATTGAGAATACCTTACATATTCTGCCCTTCTTCGTTTCTCCATTGTCTTTGCTCATGGCTTTTCTTTTCTCCATTGTCTTTTCGTGTGGCTCTGTCTTCATGGAAATGCCATGTGCATGGTGTCAATGCTGCCCCTTTTGTTTTTGTTCATTTCCTTTTCTCTATGCTCGATTTTCTTTCATAGCTGGCTATGAATGCATTCCTTTTTCCCTTGTAGATGCATATTTTACCCTCCATGGGACTGCCATTTGTGCATGCCAACACACTATCATCTTCTTGCTCTTTATACTATCCTTTACTTCTCAACTTAACGTCCTTCCCCTTCAAACCTTGCTTGCTCTGTCATTTTCCATTCCTCCATGCAAGGGACTATATTCTTGCCCTCCCATCTTTTCTCTATTGTCTTTGAAATCAGTATGGACTGTCCCTTCTGCTGTCTTCTTAACTGTCCACCAGCATGTAACAGATGACTTCATGGAGCTGCCTATGATTTTTGTATTTCTCTATTTAAACCCTGAGCAACTCATTAGATAATCTACTATTAAGAAAGAGCTTATGCAGGTACAATGGTATGTGTCACTTATGCAGCAGCTTATGCTCTTGCAAGACTTTTTCTTGCAACTGATGGTTCAACTCAGAACTTATTATATGTGTCACTTCTGTAAAACTTCCTTGTCTGAAATCATAGCCCCAAATAAGGATATCAAAGTCAAAATGATAAAACCAAGCTGAGATTACTCATGTCCTATGTAAGTCAATATGTCATGAGATGAATTGGGTGCATGAGCTGCCTACAATAGTAATTGCTTTCTGGCTTCTTTGTCCTAGAGTGCTCCAGCCACCTTCATAGACAGAAGATGGGACCCAACTAGGCATGCAGCAGCTTCAAAATTATAAAGAGTAGCATAGTACTTTAGACCGAAGAGCGCATATAATGTGGAGCATTGTGTGTAACAGCTGTGGGAGATTTGTTTAGTCCTTTGGAGCCTAACTGTAGGTTAATTGCCAGCACATCCAATTGTTAGACTGGTCATCTTCAGTAGTTGTTGTGTCATGTTTGTTGAGCTTCAGATGTTAGTTGAGGGAGAGTTACATAGAAGCAAATTTAGGATCTGATTCTCAGTTAATCTGTTGTTTACCTTGTAGTCCACGTAGGAGAAAAGTCAGGATAATTTTAGGAGTTAGTTTTAGCAAGTTGTAATTTTGGGTGGTTTTGGAGATGAATAAAAAATCAGAGATTTGCAGGGTAATTACAACCTTTATTCTTCTTAATCTTTTGTTTTGCTATACTGATTTCCTCTGTGTTACTGAGCAATGGTTGAGAAATTGTAAAGACAGATCTGTCTGCATCATCATATATAATAGCAAGCAGGATAGGTCATTGGGCTTCGAAAGAGAACCCTATAGCTATGGATGCTACACATAGAGAACCTTGCGGAGAAAAAGCTATATACATATGCCCATCACAGCCTATGAGTAGTGCAATTGTGAGCATAAGAATCCTAGGAAACTTATATTTCAGCGAGGGGAATTGTAACAGGACTCTAGAAGCCACTAGGCTTAGAAAATTCTAAATGCTAATGAGTAAAACAAATGTGCTGATGTATTGACAGTGGTGTATCTTAATGACCTCCAGTTTGACCCATGTTGTCAATCGCTGTTAGTATTACTCAAATCCTACAATTTTCTGTTGAGAATAGTATTATCATATCCATGCTTGCAAATGCCTGTAGGATGGTGAAGTCATTCGCCTTGCTGGCCCCCTTGAATGTTTTGACTAGGCGGGATCTCCAACATTTGGGTTTTTCATGGTTGTCCTTGCTACTGCTCACCATGTCTGCAAGCCCAGCTTGTTGTTCATAGACTTTCATATAATCTGGAGCAGGGGAACTTGAGTCTCCATTAGAAAAGCTTTGCAGCTTCATATTGTCCATCTCTGTCTTAACAACAACAACAAGATTTGACAAGAGAAAAAGCACAATTAGAACAGAAACAATTTGGTATCCTGACTGTGGTGATTCTGCACCACAATCATAAGTATCAAAAACCCTGCCAGGGCCAGACCAACATACAGAAAGCAGTAAAAACACTCGATTTCTTTCTCCTCTACAATAGATTTGGTGGGTCAGACTGTTAAGATTACAAGCAGTACAACAGAAGGCAGGACACCCAGAAGTAATATTAGGCCTCTTTCATCATGACCATTCATGGTATTGAAAATTTGAGTGAAGATGGCTCCACTTAACCCTAAGAAGCCCTTAGGAATTCCAAGCACACCCTCTGTCTTGTGAAATTCATGTGAAATACATGTCTTTTGTATGTGGCATCTCGTGGTCTGAAACTGTCATATGCATTCTTTTATATAAGCATAAAGGGCAGTTGTGTTCTCTGTCACTATCTCTTGCTTCACACACATGTCTTGAATTTATTCATTTGTAACCATGTGTGCAATCTCCTTTTAGCTTTTTTGAAAATCTTCAAATTGTTTGATCAATTTCTTCTTGTTCTGCACCTTACCTATCTATCAGACTTGCCCTTACAATCTTATTGGGAATTGGTAGTGTCCAAGCATCAAAAAAGGCTCAACAAAGGCTATTTCATCACCTTGACACCTTGACTGATTTGTAGTGACTGTCCTAGTACAGTCATTTTGGTGTTTGCCTCTTATACATCATCAGACATAAGGTAACTACATTTATTTAGAGTATATAGGGAATTTTAGTGCTCACAGACCTTTATAAAGTAACCCTAAGAAGCCCTTAGGAATTCCAAGTACACCCTCTGTCATGTGAAATACATGTCTTTTGTATGTGGCATCTCTTGGTCTGAAACTGTCATATGCATTCTTTTAGATAAGAATAAAGGGCAGTTGTGTTCTCTGTCACTATCTCTTACTTCACACACGTCTTGGAATTTATTCATTTGTAACCATGTGTGCAATCTCCTTTAATCTTTTTTGAAAATCCTCAACATTGTTTGATGAATTTCTTCTTGTTCTGCACCTTACCTATCTATCAGCCTTGCCCTTACAATCTTATTGGGAATTGGTAGTGTCCAAACATCAAAAAAGGCTCAACAAAGGCTATTTCATCACCTTGACACCTTGACTGATTTGTAGTGATTGTCCTAGTACAGTCATTTTGGTGTTTGCCTCTTATACATCATCACACATAAGGGAACTCTATTTATTTAGAGTATATAGGGAATTTTAGTGCTCACAGACCTTTATAAAGCCTCATACTTCCTTTCATCTACTGTGAAAACCTCTAACATTGTTTACAAGTTTCCTTATGAATACACAGATGCTTAGGCTCTAAATGTTTTATACAATTTGGAAGAAATCTAATGCATTTCTTTGACAGAGACAACAAGACTTGACATTCCTTAATCCATAGCAACGTGAGGTAAAGACCAGCTGAAGTAAAGTGTCCCCTACTCATGGCACTGAGTCTACAAATGGCACTGCCACCTGTGGCCAGTCTAAACCATACTTGTCACTGTTTGGCCCCAGTCATTTACTGCCATAAGCCTGATGCTCCTTCATAATCTTCATAGACTATTTACTTGCAGATCTGATTATCACATTTACACATCATGAAATCTCAACTTTTCATAGGCCTTTAGCAAACCTAGGGATTGCAGAAATTTCAGGGGCTTTTGATATTTAGCTACAACTTAGTTCATCACTGTTCAAAATGGAATCAAAAGGCTTGCGGATCTAATGAAGAAAGCAAACAAGGATTGTGTGGACAAACCTTTTCATAATATACAGAACTTGATAAACCCAACAACACTTAACAACACTTTGACAGCCCTTTCTCTCTACTCTACAACATGGGAATTCCCTTTTGTATTCTGCAACGTTGTAATGTCCCGTTTTTGAGATTGGCCTAAATTTTACCCACACTTGAATATGATTGCTAACAATTGGATACGGTTGCAAATGTCTACAGTGTAAAGATCCCTCGTCTAATCTATATACTAATTTCTGAAGACTGCTCTATTTCTTTATGCTGTTGATAGACATTACCTTCTCCTTAAAGGGCTTGATGTCCTTTTGGGAATGATTGTTTGAGGGTTTGATTGGTTAATCCCCTCAGTAGCTGATATCTTAAGCAATGATCTGCTCTTTAGGAGCACTGATTGCTCATTTTTATTCCTTTTCTACCTCTCCTAACTTATCCTAGAACTTTGCCCAGACATTAAATATATCATATATATGGAATCAACAATGTATCTATTATACCAAGATTATAAACAATGACATATATTTGCTGTATAGGATATGCACAGTCCCGGTAGATTAAGCTGTCCAACTAAGTTCCAGTTTTGAGCAGGAATGGATGTCTCATAACGCAGGGTATGTGAGTATGGAGGCACTGAAGTGGTATTCTCCTTTACCATTTCCTTCTATCTGCCTTCTTTCTAATTCATAAACTTCAGCCACTTTTAGTGAGCTCCTATAATATTCTCTGCATATGTGATTGCTGACTGGATTAACACTACTGATGTACCTATATAAAATGTGGACTGTGAAACCTTCCCTTTGTCTTTATGTTCCATGAATGGATGTTTATCTGAGAATAGTCTTATTCCGCGCCTGCCTTGAATACACGCGTAGTCCTATATATATCTTGGCACAATGAAGGGGTTTCTTTCTAACTGGCACGACTTATAATACTTATACCTCCTTTCAAATAAACTGCACCCTTCCATGACAAATTGATTTGTTATTTTAATCGGGTGTATTCCCAACTTTGTTTAGACATATGGATTAGTTTAAGCAATGCTGAACTAATTTTCTTTTGTTGACACTTAATTACCCGATTTGTTGACATTTGCACTTCTTAATCCAATCAATATTCTCCCTCACGCTTTAACTATTTTTACCAACACTCCATTTGCTCTTAGTGAAAAAACAGAGGAAATCAAAGAACACTGCCAATATGTAGTCTTTTTAGTTTATGTGCAATGTCCCTGATTACTCACTCTGTGCACTTACCCATGGAGCAGGGCAGCTTAGTACCATGACACACAATCCTGAGATTAGGTGGTGAAAAAAGTGCACTTGAAACTGAGCCAATTTTACAGTGTTAACAATCCTAAGATTAGGTGGTGAAAAAAGTGCACTTAGAACTGGGCCAATTTTACAGTGTTCACAATATTTTTCTGACATTCTAAAATTGAGGAAATGATGGAGATGTTTGATACCTGGTGAAACTTGCAAAAAACCTCGAGTAGTATTTAAAAACTCCAGTCATAAATACAGTCTATCGTGGGATGTTATTGTCGCCTTTTTAAGGTATTGTGGAATTTTTCTGTTGAATTCGGCTGCAGAACGCCAATGGTAGTGCCTTGTGGAGTGATAGTCCCCATACTGTCTGTTTTGTTAATTAATGAAGATGATATTAAATTACCATTTTGAATATCCCCATCATTTGACAATCATCTCTCCCTCCATTGCCATCGCTGCCCACCCTCTTTTAATAGACTTAAATTTACAAGAAAACACTTTGTCAATGACTATTTTGACTAAGGGGTAAAATAGGCCAACAGTTTCTTGCATAGCACATCTTTACTTTGACAATAAAGAAATCTAAGTTTTGATGATAATAAGGGGTCAAATATGTCTGGTAAACTTGCTAGTTACTAAATTGTCGACATATGATTGCCTTTGCATACAGTTTTCTCTACAATCCTTCTAAATTTTTAATTGTCTATTATAGCCTGCCCTTCATACCATGAATAGAAATACCATGAATAGAAATACCATCCAATTTCTGAACCTACAATGTTGTTGTCTCCTTCAAACTGTACTACTGCCAAACTGAGACTCCGATACTTTTCATTCTTATTCCTCACATACATTAAATGATATTGCTACACATCATTTGACTACTCGTGATGTTGTTTCTTAATTGACTCATCCTCCTTCAGAGGCCAAATTAGCTTGATTTTTACATTTCTTGGAAATGTATGTTTTCATTTCTAATATTCGTGTTTATTTTCATGTTCTTGTAGAAAAGACTCAGAAAAAATTGCTCGAAGGTGAATCTAGGTTTGTGATTTCTTTTTTCTTTAATTCTCTTTATTTTTTAATTCTCTGTATTTAAGTTATGAAAATTTTTAAGTGACATGTTCAGATCAATATGTGATTGACAATTAAGAGAATTTGTAGCTATGAGGATTGCACCTGGGTTATCCTAATATGGAGAAGCTGAAATCATTGAAGTTGACATGCTTGGTGAGGTTTTGGCAAGAATAATTAAAAAAAAGACTTGGTATGTACAAGTGCCTGATGTTTTTTGTCACCATTTTCTTTAATGTTATCTGCTTTTGATCAATTTTTAAAAAAATGGAAAAATAGAATTGTGTCCAAAGCTTATATATTTTGGGTAATACCAACAATGATAAATGGCAGACAGTCACCAAAATATATCACTTCCTTCCCACCTTGTAGAAATGGTGGAAATCAAATACTATGCACTGTTTTTATAAAAATATGAAGAGTTTTTACTTTGTGGTTTGTCTTCAAACTCAGTTTTTTCTACCTTTGAGAATCTTTCAGCATCCTAAATTTATTTTCTTAGAGCATTATAGGTTGATCTACTTTAGCTATTTTACTGCATAAGGAACTCACAATGTTTTCAAATCTAATACCCACTGATTTATTCCTAAATTGATAATTGACTTGGTGACAGGTTTACACAAAATATTGAATCTTGCCATGAAGATTGTTAGCAAGGATCACAAAAAGGGCTAAGCATCTTTTTCAATTAATTACTTTTCATCATTATAGCACGGGAGTGAAGCTGACCGTGTAACAAAGGATGGGATTAGTCACCTGCCATTTCTTTAATATTGTTCTAGTCAAATTCTATTGACCAGGTACATTGTAACATGTAAAAATACAATGCTTTTTAATAAAAAAAATTATTGGAAGGGGTTAAACTCCCCCTTTCAAAGACTGAAAGGAATGGTTGTTGGCCATGGCCATTCCATAAGGTATGTCTCTTGTGTTCCTTGCATTTTTATTTTTGTGTGGTTAATGTTTATTTTTTATTTAAACTCCCCCTTTCAAAGACTGAAAGGAATGGTTGTTGGCCATGGCCATTCCATAAGGTATGTCTCTTGTGTTCCTTGCATTTTTTTTTTTGTGTGGTTAATGTTTATTTTTTATTTGAAAAACTTAAGTCATTGCACCCATAAAAAAATTAACATAAGTCATTGCACCCATAAAAAAATAACATAAGTCATTGCATAAAATTGATCAAAATGGACAAATCATAAATTACCGTGATGAAAACAAAATTTAAAAGACACTTTTGAAAGCAATTTATTTCATATGACTAATATGCCACACCATAATAAAAAATTGAATATTTTGACCTCTCACATACACTAACATTGTGCACAATTGATAATCATAAATTACCCTTATAAAATAACATTTAAAAAACAATTAAACTCCCATTATGAATGCAATTCGCATGACAATCGTGTTCACCTCATTATAAAATGGACAAATCATAAATCACCTTGATGAAAACAAAATTTAAAAGGAAATTGTGGAAGTAATTTATTTCATATGACATAAAACATGCCACCATAATAAAAAATTTGAATATTTTGACCTCTCACATCCACTAACATTGTGCATGGATAATCACCCTTATAAAATAACATTTAAAAAACAATTAAACTCCCATTATGAATGCATTTCACATGACAATTGTGTTCACCTCGTTATAAAATGTCTTTTCATTTTCAACCAATAACTTTTATCACGACAAATTATAACATATGAAACATATGACTATTTGACACGTGATATATGTTTTTTATAGCCAACAATATTTGAGTTATATATTTGAGCATGTTAATATATTTTTTATAAACAAAATGAAATGTATGTGTTGTGTTACTGTGTGGTGTTTTGTACTATGTAATGTCGTGTTTTGTGCAATGTCGTGGTTTTGTGCAATGTCGTGTTGTGTCAAGGTTGTCTTAGGTTCAACTAGGAGAGACCATGGTTGTCTTTGGTCCAATTAGGAGAGACCATGTTAGCTTCCACCTTCATGTGGTTGGCCTTGTTAGTAGAGAATATTTGAATAAATATTCTTGAAGCTAAGAGAAGCTTTATTGTAAATATTTATGTAATTTAATTAGTAACAATATTTTAAAAATTGAAGTTAGTTCATAGATTAATAAAGGAAAATAAAGGAAAATAAATTAATAAATTAAGTTGCATTTTTCTAGTTATTATAGTTATATATATCATCATATGACTTTTGAATTTAAAAGGAAAAATAAATTATTATATCTGCTCCTTAAATATACAATAATATTTTTATAGTTATCTTTTATGTGGTTAATAATTTTTATTTCAAAAGATTATTTATTTTAAAAATAAATTTATCACTCGTGAATAATAATATATATACAATAATATTTTTATAGTTATCTTTTATGTGGTTAATAATTTTTATTTCAAAAGATTATTTATTTTAAAAATAAATTTATCACTCGTGAATAATAATATAAGTCATTGCACCCATAAAAAAATTTAGTCATAGCATAAAACTGATCAAAATGGACAAATTATAAATTACCTTGATGAAAATAAAATTTAAAAGGAAGTTGTGAAATAAAATATGATGTAAAATATGTCACCGAAATGATGTAAAATATGTCATCGAAATGAAAAATTGAATAATCATAAATCACCCTTATAAAATAACATTTAAAAAACAATTGTAAACTCCAATTATGTGTTAGGATTAACAGTCCACAATACAATTGAGAGGGGGGGTGAATCAGTTGTATGACAAAATATTAAACTTTAAACTTTAAGCTTATCAATATCAGATCCAATGAACACAATGAATGCCAACACAATAACACAATATTTTGGTTACGGGGAAACCCTGTTAAAGGTAAAAACCACGGTGGGAATTAGCACCCACTACTGATGTACTGAGAGTATAGTAATCCTTGTTAGAAGATATGGCCCTGTTAGGAGCTTATTGAAACATTACAGTACATAGCCCTTGTTAGAGGACAGACCCTGTTAGGAGTCAAGAACAAAAGAGGGCTCATTGCCCAAGGCTCATTGCCCAAAGAAAGTTAAGTCCACCTTTTGAACTCACTAGTTCACAACAAGTGTATATGAAGAAATACACAATCTTTTGAACTGTTTGCCAGCAACTGTCTTTGCTTGATCAGTTCCAATGAAGTCCACCAATAATCCTCTACTCTACATACAACAGACACAAGTTCACAACCTCCTTATATCACACATATCCCTCCATCTCTCTTCCAAAGAAAAGACCTTTTATTTATACCTTATTACATTTTACCAAGAATAGGTCGGCCCATAAGGCTTTCCTAATTACAAACAATTACATAGGCCCTTGCTAAGATACACACGGTATCACAAACAAGTTTACAATGATTACATTACAACAATTAAGGACTGACATCCTTGAATTATGCTTGCCAAACAAAACACACGCTTCATTCCCTGAGTCGGCTTCATAATAAGCCATCGCCAGAGCACACGCCATAGATGATGTCACCAATCATTCCGTACCTTGCGCTGACCAATGACCATCCGACAGTACCTCTTCCATCATCCTTCAAGATCGCATACCTTGAATCCAATCCTTCTGAAATCTATACCAAAAACTCAGAGACTAACTCTGTCAATTCTCACTATCATAGTCCAGTGACCAGTCTTTACCAAAACAGTTGTATCTTCCTTAATATGCATCCATTAATGATGCGATCTCAGATATAACATCACAACATCCATCTGAGCTCTTGTCTGACTTCGCAGCATCTGAAACATCCGTACACATTCCATACATTGTGATTACCAGCCTGGTTCCCTTATAGAAGCATATGTTGACATCAGTGACAAAACACAAATGACTACAGTATGAGTGCCCATTTAGTAACATAGTGATTAAACATATTAAATGTCTCAATCACCAACCATGCATTAGCAATATCCAACATTATGAACACAATTCACATGACAATCGTATTATTATTAAATGTCTCTTCATTTTCAACCAATCACTTAAATCACAACAAATTATAACATATGAAACATATTGATGCTATTAAGGGATGGGCTTCGGTTGGTTGGAAAGAGAAGAGCATGATTAAGGATATAGGCGGATTGTTGACTAGTCTGGATGGCTACATAGTGAAACATCATTATAGGGAGGGTAATGTTGTGGTTGATTCCTTAACTATTGTTGGTCTACAATTAAATGACTTACGCTACTGGCAGGTTGTAAATTAGCTTTCTGAGCTTATCCGAAGCCTTATATGGTGGGAGGAGTACAACATCACCATTGCAAGTCATGAAAGTTAACCTTCTCTTTTTCATAATCTTCAGTTTTAGAGTTGTCATGGCCATAAGGGTAAATTTATATTGCACCCTAGATTCAAATTTGAAAATTATGATGATGACAGACAACCCAGCTTGCCTTATCATTATTTAAGATGGCTTTATTTTAGGTAGGTTGAAAAGTGCAATTTGTGTCCTTTGGTGGATCTCCTCGGATTTGGAGACTCCCCAAATGTCTTTTATAACCTCTTTGATTCAAATTTAAGAGACTATTCGCACATGCCAGAGTGTGCTCATTACAATCTGAGGTGTGCAGACATTCATTACAACAATGAAGGGGCTAATTATTACATATTAATCTTTAGAAAGGAGGCTTTTTATCTCGAACTTTCCAAATCTAGTGATATCTTGAATTGCCTCTACAACTTAGTGTGTTCACTTGATAGTTCCGCCTTGAACTCAATTTTGTTTTCATTTTGAGCTCTGGTGTTTGTACATTTGAAAGCTATGGGGGGTGATAGATTGAGGATTGAGTTGAATCACATTGTAAAAATTACCCAGCTATTATGTTTGTTTGTAGAGAAGGGATAATTCTCCCCTTCATGGAGAATATGATTGGGCATGATGGGAATGTTTCTCGTTAGTTTATATCCACATGGAACGAGAGGAGGGTAACTATTAATGGAATTACTTTCAAGATCAATGAGGATGGTATTGCCAAAGCCACAACGTTATCTACTGAAGGACAAAAGTGGAAGAAAACCAGTCAGACTCCGGACTAGGCTAGTTTGAACTAGTTCTTTCAACTTAGTGAGCACCTAGTTAAAAGACAAGTTGGATACAATCACAAGAAGCTCCTAGATGTTTGGCCACATGTGTGTGAAATAGTAATGAAATATTTTGCTTTGGATGGTAGATATGGGGTTTTCTATTTCTACCATCTCCCTTTTCTTAATCATCTTCAGAATAGAGATTTCATTTCGATACCCTTTTTTTTGTTACACTCTATGGAAAGTAATGTTGTTGAAATTGCTGAAGCAAAAGGAACAGGGAAAAATATGTTATTTTACATCAGGGGTTGATGTACATCCTTTATAAGTTCTATTTGGCTATGCCTATAAATGTCTCAATTCAACATGCTACTACAATGCCCTCCCCGTCGTATTCCCTTCATGAAATTAGTCTCCTCCCTCCCTCGGGCACAGGTAGGAAGAGGTGTCAAAAACCCCCTTAGGATTAAGGGTTCCCCGAAGGTGTCTCCCACGATCAACTCTATTGGTAAATCGAAGAAGAAAAAGATGATAACCCTAGCCTGAAGACTAAACCCCAGGAAAAAAAAAACTAAAAATTCCACCTACTAGGTGGATTCAAAGGTGGAAATTACGGAGGCATCCATCACCCCCTCCACTCCAACAAAATTGCTAAGGAAAAGGGAAAAAGGAAAATGAAAAAGATGAGCCTTGAAGAATTTGAGGAGACCAGAGTAATGGAGAAGATGAATCAAAGAACAAATCCTCATCCCATGTGTCACAGAGCCTCAAATGTGACATGTCCCCTACCCCTGTGGTTAATACCAACCCTTTTACTACTCCTCCCTCACCTCAAATTGTCTAGAATAATGTTGTTGTAGAAGAAATTTAGGATAAAGATACCCCTAGCCCAAGTCATGCTCTAGGTGCTATCATCGACAAAATTAAACAATAGGTTGCTAGTATTGAAAGTGGCCTTCAGAACCTCAGGGTTGAAGTAGTGAGTTCGGACAAGCATCTGCATAATGTGAGTTGATTCATGCTGAAGGTGATGCATGGTTCCACTACCATCTTATGTCTGTTGGAGGAACATGTGAAAGGGGGCAAGCTGAAGGAAGACGGAGACTACAAAGATCTGTTACAATTCCTTTGTAAGGAGTGAGCTAGAGTCTTGTTGTCAAAGATGTCGGCAGAGAAGAAATCATGATGGAGACTTTTGGTCCTATTTTTTGGCTTCTTACTGGCCTTTGGGGCCTTAGTCTTAATTCTTTACTTTATAGATTTTTTGTTAAGGTTAACTCTTTGTGGTTCTTCCCTACATGGCACATGTTATATACTTTTAATATTGCTAAGACTATGAACTCTACTAGATTAGGTTGTTTTACTTTACCAAATATGGGGTACTATGACTATGCTTGGTGGTCTAGTCATAATTGGTCTTTTGTTTTTAATAGAGGTAGATTTAGGATGCTATTTTTTTTTTTGGCTAATATTCACTAGTTGTTGAACTAGTGTGTTGTTAATGGTACTCTAGTGTTAATCCTTTGGGATAGTTCTTTGTTTGTACTATGGTACAACACCCTGGTTTTGCTACTTCTTTTATTAAAAGCATATGCAACATATGACTATTTGATGTATGTGATATATTTTTTATAGCCATCAATATTTGATATATCTTTCAATACCCTTTTTATAACACCCTTAGTATCAAAGGTGAAAACACATTCTAATATTTTAGCCTACTAGTTTTTGCACCTAACTGAATGATGCTATTATTGAGGATAATTAAATGTTGTTTGTTATCATTATTGGTAGTATATATTATGTATTTTCTTGTGTATTGAATATGACATGTTGAAAAGTCATGCCAACAAAACACTAGTAGAATTTGGAAAATAAATGACGAGGTGACTACAACTTTTAGTCATGACAAGTAAATGACTGAATTCTAGTCATTTTTTTGCAAAATAATTATAAATGACTAAATAAATGACCAATTTGGTTATTAGGTTAAAAACACAACTAAATAATTAGTCTCACAAAAGAAAATGACTAAATAAATGACTTACTCCTTTATGCCACTAGTACATAAGAAGACAGGTTAAGAGTTTTTTTTAAGACAATTAATATTTCTTCTTAAATACTTAATCTTTTTTTTCAAGTAAGTTTTGCTTATGTGGGCAATACCCTTTGTATTACCATTAAAAGAGAGATTACATAGTGATAGGAAAACTATAACTGGCTTACAACAGTCAGGATTCAATTGTATAAATACATGATCCCATTTCCTATGATCATCAACCTATCTACTATTCCTTCTGGAAACAAATCATCATTCTCCTTGGAAAAAGCTTCAATTTTTTCCATACTGACTTCCTTCATAATCCCATTTATGAATAAGGACCAAGCCTTTTTCATTTTATGTTTCTTACCTTCAGCTTGAAGCCAAAAACGGCCTACCATGCACCCATTTGTTGGAACGACTACTATATTATGCAAGGAGCAAACCACCTCTGTATATATGTTGTCTTCCACGGTTCTACGAATTATAGAGGATGCCTGTAGTGTATTTCCCACCACCTGAATAATGGGAAGAAACATATTTTCAATCAATACTCCATCATGAACATGCCCCTCTGACTAGAATTCCTCTCCGAAAATTTGAACCACTGTGACATGCTCATGCTCATTCGCCCACTTGAAAATGTGCGCTATATGTCTCTCTGGCGGTTCATCCAGAGCTACTCCTTTAGTGCACCCACAATGAATTCCTAGATTAATCGCCATTGCTTCTTTGCTAAATGGGAAACAAAGAAGGCCTTAAATAAAATGGATTTGACCGACGAATCTTGATTGGTCTTTGTTATAGTCCTCAAGATGATCTTGTAGGGATCCTGTGTACTCTGAAGCATGCTCCTTTCCCAGTCACGGGCTACACAGCTTCCACTGGATGAATCGACATCTCTCTATCTTTAACCTATTCCTCCTCTCGAGATTATAGCTTGCTCTTTTGTAATGATCTCCTGCATATCCTTCGGCATTGAGTCGAATTGTTCAAATCCAATGACCAAGTTATTGTCAATCCCCAAATTTGCTAGATAATCTACTACCCTATTTCCTTCTCGGTATACATGTTGTAGATGATAATCCCTGAGTCTTTTCAAATTCTCTGTAATTCTTAGGATCCAATCTGCTAATCTCCAAGAATGAAAATCATATTTCGTGATTCCATTAATGATGACCTGAGAGTCACCTTCGATGATGAGTTTGTTGATTCTATTTGATATGCACCATTTGAGTCCTGCCTCCAAGGAAAAGATTTCTACCACATTGTTGGTAGATATGCCTAAAGTTCCCATCAAAGCTCTGATCACTACACCATCTTCATTCTAAATGATTGCTCCAATGCCACTCCTTCTTGGGTTACCTCTGCTTGCTCCGTCAAAATTCAATTTCATCCACCCTTGCTGTGGGGGCTGCCAAATCACTGTCTTCCTATCAACCTTCCTATCTTTCAAAAGATGATCCCCAAGAGTCTTGAAGGTCCAAAGATCCTCCATGTCATGATCCCATTTTGATTGATATTTGAAAACCAAGCGTTGGATTCTGCTGTTAACAACTTCCTCTATGGAAAATTTGATCTTTTCCTAAAGCAACTCCACTTCCATCAACCTATCTTCAAAAATCCTCCTATTTCTCTCTTTCCAAATGTGTCAGAATAAAAGAGAGGGACACACTATCCATAAAGCTCCCCATTTTGAGTGCCTCCTATGAGCAGGCCATGAGGTTAGGAAGTCCTTTATTGATTCGTTTCTAATTGCACTCCATTGTAACCTTGCTAACAACCAGTTCCAACATTCCTGCACATTTGGACACAAAAATAGAAGATGATCCACCATCTCCTCTTCTTGTTTTCACATGAGTACACCAATTGGGTCCCTCGATCCCAATAATCTTCAAACGGTTTCCAGTGAGGATCTTTCCATGTATTCTGATCCATAAAAAAGCCCCAGCCTTCAGGAGTGGCCACTTGCCCCAACAAAGGATCGAGGGCCACTTGTCATCACTATTTCTAAATCTCTACAATTCATAACCTAGGTTGACTTTATAATCTCTTGATTTGGACACACTCCAAATCAGTTGGTCCTCTGCTTCTGAGGGGATCACTAATTTATTTGCTAAAAGATCTGACAACTTACTTTGGTTGGCTGAATATCCTTTCCCCACTGGGTTCCACCCTACCACCGAAGTTGAATCCTCTGGTCTGCTCATGTAATCTGCAACCCATTGGCTCATCGTAACTTCCATCTCGATGATCCAATTTTTGTCTTCAAACTAATCTATCAATGGTGGATCTCCGTTCCAAGAGTCCCACCAGAACTTTGCTCTATGCCCATTTCCTACTTTCCAAGTAAGATGATTAGTAAGGAGAGATTGACTATTCTAGAGAAAATGCCACATATGGGAACCTTTGGCCGAGTTGGCAACTATCAAAATTATGTCAGGATTAGCAGAATCCAAGTATTTGGCAGTCATGACATTACACCACAACTTCGACGTGAGTTTGTACATTTTCCATGCCAACTTGGCTCCTAGTGCACGGTTCTGAAGTCCCATTTTCCTCAAACCAGTGCCTCCATTCTCTTTGGACTTGCAAACCACTTCCCAATTGATAAGAGGAATCTTCTTCACTTCCTTCGATCCTTCCCACATGAATTTTTTAGCAACCCATCAATAGATGTTGCAGCTTTATTGGACATTTGATAGACTGACATGTAATAAATAGGAATGGCCGATAGCACCGATTTAATTATTTGAATTCTTCCTACCTATGATAACCACTTTTTTTTCCAAGCTGAAACTCTTTGCTAGCATCTATTTGATATTTCTTCCCATAATTTGGGATTAATTATACCAGAGAATAAAGGGACGCCAAGGTATACTATGGGGAATTCACCTGTTTCGAATCCTAGTATTCCAATAATTTTATCACGCATACTCCTACTAGTATTGAGAAATTATACCTTAGACTTGGACTTATTCATGCATTTCTCTGAGCCTCTTACATAACTGTCCAATACTTCTTTGATTACTTAGGTTCCCTCACTGAAGCCTCTCCAAACAGGATTGTATCGTCTGCAAACTGTGAATGCAAAACTGGATCCAGATTGATATGGATGGAGATCTCTCTACGAAGCACTTCTACCATCAACACAAAGAGGAAAGGAGATGGGGGATCGCCTTGCCTTAAACCATTAGTAGCTTGAAAGAAGCCACAAATTGAGTCATTAACAAGTGCAGAGAAGTAGACTAAGGATAAGCAATGAATGGTGCATCTAATCCACTCTTGACTAAATCTGAACTGGAGAAGGACTTCATAAAGAAAAGACCACTTGACTCTATCATAGGTTTTATTGATGTCTAATTTTACAATCATACCTGGTTTCTTTTCTGATTGCAAGGAATGAATGGATTCTCCATCCAGTATAATTCTATCTACAATTTTGTGACCAAGAACAAATCCATGCTACTCAATCGAGATGAACCTATCAAGCATTAGCTTCAATATGTTGACCATCGCCTTAGATATAATTTTGTATATGGAGTTACAAAGGGATATCGGTAAAAAATCCACCATTGACGCACAATTCTATTTTTTAGGGATCAAGACGATGACCGTGTTGTTTATTTCTCTCACAAATCTGCCTTTCCTCCTAAAATCCTCACCCACCTTTAGGATGTCGTCCCCCATAAAAATCCAACATTTTTTAAAGAACTCTGAGGATATCCCATCTGGGCCTGGTGTCTTGTCAGGCAGGTTGTTGAATGTAGCTATTTTTATCTCCTGAATAGTGAATGGGCCTATCAAATCATTATTATTTTTCATCATGACCACCTTCAGAATAACATCTAACAGATGTTGGGTGTCCAGAAACTTGGTATCAACATTATCTCCAAGTAGTGTTTTAAAATGGTTTACAACAATTTCTTCTGACTCCGACATCTTCCTACCATATTCCTTGATTATCTTGGATGCTGCTAATCCTGTTGATTGATCTCCTCGATTTGACCAAAGCATGAAAGAATTTAGTGTTAAGATCTCCTGCTTAGATCCAGTTATCCCTTTATTTGTCTCTCCAAAAGACTTCTTCTCTGAGAAGGATTTTAGATAATTCACTCGTCAACCATTTTTCCTGAAGATAATCCTCATTGGACATACTTGCAAAGATGACTTGATTATTAAGCAAGTCCAACTCCACTTCTATTCTGAACTTTTCGGGAAATATGTTCTTGAACAATTCCCTGTTCCATACTTTAATGTTTTCCTTAACTAATTTAAGTCTTTTCAAAAAACAATAACTCAGAGTCCCTTTAAAAATGTTACTTTCCTTCCACCAATTTTCTAGTTTCGGCAAGAAGTCCTTATCTCTCCACCACATGCTTTGAAATCTGAAGCTTCCTTTGCCCCTTTGAGAGGAATCTTGGACACTTAGTTGAACAAGGAAATGATCAGAAAGAGAAAAGGGAAGGATGCAAGTGTCCAAATTAAACGAGGAGTCTAACCAATGGGATCCTACTAGGAATCTATCCAACCTTTCTAAGATTCTGGTAAATTTCTCCCTAAGATTGGTCCAGGTGTATTTACCATTAGAAGGAACCACATCAAATAATTGATTCTTAGACACAAAATCTCTAAAATCTTTCATGATTTGATTAGTCATCCTCAATCCCCCTAATTTATCATCTTGATCTAATATAGCATTGAAGTCCCCTGCTATAATCACTGTCTCTGTCTATAGATACAATTTTCAAGGAAATTTCTGTCCAAACCTTCAATTTATCAACCATTTTGACTGGGCCATAGACATAAAAAATGGGGAAAGTCACATTATTTTTCAGGAAGACCACTCTACCAAAGATCCAATTAGTAGTACTCTCTAGATTTGACACCTTAAAATTATTAGGATTCCACATCAGACCTAGACCACTTGATGCTCCTTTGGTTTCTTGAAAGAAGCCTTCCCACTTAGTGCAAGAATGAAGTAAATTGATAGCTTTATCTAGATTAAGTTTCGTCTCTTGGAGTAACAAAATGTCACTCTCCATCCTGTATAACGCTTGTTTTACCAAGCATTTCTTGTCAGGGGCAGATAATCCCCTAACATTCCATGTTGAGATTTTCATTTCTCACCAAGGGAGATCCCTACTCCCTTGGCTTCCCTTAGATAATGGAAAACATTAATGATCCCTTTCTCCTTGGCCCTCTCTTCTCTTTTCTTCCTATTAGACCACTACCCCTACCACCCTTGGACTTTCCAAGAAGGACGTTAACCGATTGGCTAACATTCCTTGGATCAACATTGTCCAATTCATCTGAAGGAAAGAAATGGGATGTTCTCCCTTATTGTCTGATTTTCTCTCAAGGTCGAGCATTCGCCAACTTCCTTCACATGACTCTGCGGAACAACTTTTTGTTGTTTCATATGTTCTATGGAAATGGTTTTGGTAACCATTTTTTGATTTCCTCCCTTGGGGATCCAAACCTTGGTAGGTTTTACAAAAATAGAGAAATCCTCTGTGGTATGATCTTTGAAGCCACATCTCCTACATTCGATGATCAGAGTTTCAATTTCTACTTGTTGCTTCCAGGTACCACCTCCAGTTTTAAGATTGATGAAGGTCGGGATCTTCTTGACCAGTGCAATCTTTATCCACGCATATAGATAAGAATCATTATCAATGATCTTCTCATCCACTTCCATCAAGGTTCCCAATGATCACCCAATATGTTCCAAACTCACGTCACCCCAGTATTCTATTGGAAGGTTATATAATCTGATCCAAATCGGTTCCTTGTAAATTTCTAGGGGGACCGGATCAAAATTTGTTTGCCAAGGTTGTAAATACAATGGAATCAAATCACAAAACTAGTTTTGTTGATTCAGAATATTATTTTTGATCGATTCATCTCTGAAAACCACAATAAAGAAACCTTTGGGAATGAATTTCAATACAATATCTTGGCTCCATTTAGTGGTTACCCATTCCCTAATTTGAAACCTGGACATCCACAAACCAATGAATCTACCTATAACTACCATCTTCCTCCACAGTTCAATGTCCAATTCAATGTCATCCGACATGTCAATGTCTATCGGCTTGCCTACCTCCGAATCTACTATCGCGCGCCATTTTGGAACACACCTCTACCACTCCTAGTAACTTGTTTACAAACACCATAACTGGTGTGATCTCCAAACTTCCTCCTTTGCTGCATCCTCCTCCCAATAAATACTTAAATTATTTTATTATTTGATTTTCAGATTTGATTGTGTTTTAGTTTCTGAATCAATGTTTCAGATAAAACTCCATGATTTATCATCGAGATTAGAGCTAGGAGATAAAAATAAAGATGCAAATTGAATCAAAGCTTAAAAAGAAGAAGAGAAAGGGAATGACACAAGGTCCAAGGAAGGGATTAAAAGAAGTCAAAGGAAATAGCTAGAGATGAAAATAAAAAGTAAAAAGAGATAAAAATAGAAACTAAAAGAGTGAAACCCAAAAGACACAAAGGAAGACAAAAAAGTAAAAAATAAACAAAATAATGATAAAGAACAATAGAAGACCAAAAAAGGTATGTATATATCAAGATAATATACATACACACATAGACATAAATACAAACACCTAATAGAATGAGAAGGAAACAAAAACAAAATAATAAGACTAAATAAACTACACACACACACACACATATATATGTGTGTGTGTGTGTGTGTATACATACATACATACATACATACATACATACATACATACATACATATATATATATATATATATATATATATATATATATATATATATATATATATATATCTATATATCTATGTATGTATGTATGTATGTATGTATGTATAAGTGCATCTATATATATATATATATATATATATATATATATATATATATATATATATATATATATATATATATATATATATATATATATATATATATATATATATATATATATATATATATATATATATATATATATATCTATCTATCTATCTATGTATGTATGTATGTATAAGTGCATCTATATATATATATATACAAAATAAAATAGGAAACAACCTAAAATAATAAGACCAATCAAATAATGAATAAACTAGCACTTGCACCTTTAAAGGATGCAAGGGTTACACTGATAGTGTTACACACACACACACACATATAAAGTTATATATATAAAGTTCTATATATTATATCTAAATATATAAAGTTCTTTCTACATTAGAATTACCTTGTTCTTTCTAAATATATAACATCATTGTAATTCTAATGTAGAAAGAACTTTATATATTTAGATATAATATTATATTAGTATGCTTTTGTGAAGTGTTATTCTAAGATATTAGTAGAATAAATAAATATAATAATAATAATAATATTATGGAAGGCGTGAGATAAGAGGTTTTCTTTGGTTTTGTACATTATAAATATTCACAGTAATTCCAAAGCATAAGTAAATACATACAAAACCAAATCAATAACAAAATACACAAAAAATATATACATAATAAATACATACTAAACCTAATCAATAACAAATATAAAACCAAATCTATAGAGCAATCTTAGACATAAAATAAAGTACATCAAACACCAAGCATATACCATTGTCTTAAAATATAAACGTATGTGAGTATATGAAGATTGAAAATATTATGACTAAATAATTTTAAAAATATATACATATTAGGTCAATGACAAGAAGAAACAGAGCCAAAAATTGAATGCATTGTAAAATTTTGTAGATAATGAAAATTAACTATATACCACTGAATAGTTAGTATAAGACAATATTATAGGACCATAATTAGTTTCCCATAAAATTGAGATATTTATCTCTTATTGTGGGGTAAAATATATGAAGTTGACCCAAAAAAGTTTTAATAAAATGAGTGTATTAGGCCACTATCTATGTAGCTGCAACCATGCCTTCTTATGCTTTGTAATTGGGTTTGTTGATAGTGGAGGATGAGGAGGGAACTTACCATTTATTCATTCTAGTCACACTTGTTAAGATTTTCTAATAATGACATTTTGTTTCGATCTTCAGTTGATTTAGGTGAGATTTCTCTATTTTCTATATAATTTTCTATCGATTATTTTTCATTTTGGAGTACTTGCCAAAGGTAAAAGCGGGTCTTCTTCTTCTTCTTCTTCCATTTCTTCTTCTTTTGTTAAATTGATAAC
The DNA here is from genome assembly GCA_027943335.1 of Chamaecyparis obtusa. Lineage (NCBI taxonomy): Eukaryota > Viridiplantae > Streptophyta > Pinopsida > Cupressales > Cupressaceae > Chamaecyparis > Chamaecyparis obtusa. The sequence goes on from BSBK01001547.1 coordinate 2,741,582, forward strand.
ATAAAATATCTGTAAATGACAACTTGTACTTGTCTGAATCAGATCAATGAAATACCAAATAGATTTCACCTTGATGTGTAGAATATTTCTCTATGTCCTACTCGGTAGCCTTGTATGTTTCTGATAAACTAAATATTGTCTCTAATAATTGTTCATTAATGTAAACCTTTGTTTGATCTTTGATGTCTTGTGTGTGGCTACTGCTTCATGATCTCCTTATCATGTATATGTCAAAATCACATCTTTTACAACTAGCACTTGCACCGAAAGAAGGTGCAAGGGGTACGCCAATAGGTATTTGATGTGAAAGTATAATTGAAACTTTATATAATAAAAGGAAGTGTATTGAAGTGTTGTTCTACAAACATGTTTAATTATAGAAGGAAAAATAGGAAAAGTGGAAACACCTGACCGCTCATTTAAACATATATGCATGAATTTTCCAAATAAATAAGGAAAACAAATAGTAAATGCTTTCAATTAAAATCCTATATCCAGCTAACTGAAAATCATACATCATTGCCTCAACCTAACATATGTTTCCAAAACTTCATTTTTTAGCCGTCATGTAATCCCGCATTCTTTAACCTTCCATATAAAAATAATAATTCTAATTATGGTCAAGTTTACTACATATGCACATCTATACAATATACAACAATCTTGTATATATGTATACAAGCACTCAATAGTAATCAAGATAGTGGCAAGCACATGACATGAGAGTGAAAAAGCATAGCTATTGCAATATTGTATTAGGGAAATAAATCTTCTAACAGTGTAAAAAATAAGTTATAATAGTTCTATAGAGCTCCAAATTTGGAAAGCATGTGGAACAATGATATCTAATATTATTTGGAATCCACATCAAAATTACCCCATGAAATTCAATATTAGTAAACAAAAACAATGAGCCAGTGAGAAGACATGGTTACATAGTACAGTGTGCTGAGAAACATGTATTGGAGCATATAGATCAATTCTAACATAATAGATAAGAGTTGTAAAAAATAACCAATTTATTGTATTATAAAATAAAAATAAGTTAAAAGATATACCTAAATTTCTTTTAGCAATGTAAATAACAATTCTAAAGTAGTCTAATATTTATGAGGTTTAAGGTATATGGTAGATTAGACATGGGTTTGAAAAATATTTTCCACCAAAAGGATTCCAATAGTTAAATATTAATTAGGCAGCATGTCATAATCTGGGTGAGGTTGATGCTGATGTGAGTGTTTATTCAAGACTCTTTGGGTCATTTAAAAAAATTTAAAGAAAGGGTTTTTTTGTACCTCAGGTTAATATGAATAATGAGCTTGAGTGGGAGACAATTATTCACAGGCTTCATTGGCTTCATCTTTGATCTATCAAAGTGATTAGCATCAAGGTCACTCTTTAATAGTTATTAAAAGCCTTTCAAAAGGCTATTTTCTGAATTGGCAGCTCTCTGCTATGCTGGATGAAGCTAAAATTTTTATGATCCAATTTTTTTGACATAACCTTTATTCATTGTCTCTAAAGTGGTCCATAAAATATTTTGGCGAATCAGGATATTAACCAGAACCCTTCTTTGGATGTTGGCAAGCCACAAGGAAAATGGAGGAGATTACTGTCAAAGTGGGTAATCTCTCATTCTTCCAAAGGTTAGAAAACATACAAGTGTTTAAATAGATTGAAATGAATTTACACAGTGCTCACAACAACCAAACTATACGTAGGAAGGAAATATCTAAAGAAAAGATCTAGGCAATCTCTCATCCTTTGAGAAGGTATCATATACAGACAAATTTTTAGTATGTACAATTAAAATGGCTAGAGACAAATTTAAAAATTGAATACAAAATTCTAATGGTAATCAAATTACACCATGCAAGCAATGTGAGAAACATGAGATGTTCATATCTATGTAATTTGATTGGTTTCCAAAGTAAAAAATGGTTAAACCTTACCATGTAATGTTAAATACAAATATGCCAATATATATATGTAACTCAACTGATTTTCAAAACAAAAAAGGATTTTACCTTTCCATACAATGTTAGAAAGGAAAGATGTTGGTATCTATGTAACTCAATTGACTTCTAAAACAAAGAAAAAAGGGGAAAGGGGGGGATTTACCATGCGGTGCAATGTTAAAAGAGGTTTTCCCAAAGGATCCATGAGAATTAATTTATTTGTTGAGTTGAGACCTCTTTCATCGACCTGGAAAGCAATTTCGCCATTGCAAGAGTTGGTCACAGTGAACCCCCCTCCACTAAAAGAAAGTGCCTTCTTTCTCATAGTCAGAACAGTAAGTGAGGAGGAGAAAAACTCTTCACCCACAGCAGGGGATAAGAAAGAAACCTCAGTATTATACACAAAGGTTTTGAAGGGCTCAGATAATATAGAGCTGCAGAGAAAGAAAGTTGATGAATTACTGTGGTGGTGGTCAAGTTTGTTGGATTCATGTATTGAATCATCCTCTTCTTCTCTAGGTTAGATGATTCAAGAGACACAAAGATTACATAGTAAAGACAATGACAGCATGGCATATAACGTAATTCTAGTGGACTCAAAGTCTATGAGTTTGAATCTCCTACACTATTGCGATGCAGATTCTTCCAGAACAAATCTCATGAAATTACCTTTGAGAATCCCATGGTTTTAAAAAAGTAAAGAACCACTAAAACCCTAAAAGGAGAAAGTATATATTCCTTATAAAATGCATCAAAAAAGGTGTGTGTCCACATGATTATTCAGGGAAAAAGGTGAATACACGGGGAATTGGGCACTTGTGGCAGAACCCATATATAATAAATTAGGAAAAGCTTGTTGGACTCTAGCCTAGTTATAAAAGGAACGCGTATATGTTGAATATCCCATTTAAATAATGTATATGTGGCTCACTGGATGTGTTACAACTCAATAAAAAGCTTAAATAAAAATATGATGCATCACGAGCACGACATTCCGGCCATCGCCAAAAACTCCAACCTATCACCTTGAATTCCTCTAAGAGATGCATGTTGAAGATGTGATGTGAAATCCACTTCTGTAGCGTGAGAGGTTTTTACAGGAGATTTGGCAGTTTAAGAGCGTGAGACAGGTTTTCTCTACATACAGACACAAGTGACCTCGAAGGGAATGCCTATCACCTAATTATATAGGAAACTTCTTTAACCTAATTAGGTTTAAAACGTCTTAGAAAACCTAAGATCTATGATGTACAAAAATAGCCTAGATCTAACTATTACATAGGAAACATCACAACATTAAATGATTATATCCATAATAAATGTGTTTCAATCTTGGTAAACTATTTAAAGATCCATGTAAACCATTTGCATAGATATATGTGCCACTATTGATTACTATGTCATTTCCTGAACAACTTAGTAAACACTGCATTCCCTGTTCGGTGATTAAATTGATTCTCGGTGTGTAGAATGCTCATTGTTTACTGACTTGGTGCTCAGTAAACTTTGATGCTCAGTAAACATGATCAGTTAAACTTGTGTTCTTTTAGCTTAAGGTTCTTCCTTGTAACTGCTCGGTATGGAGGCTTTGTAAGTTCAATTGACTAGGTTGATTAGCTCCTTCTTCCAACTTCTACCGACTTGAATAACTTAGATTACTGACTGATCTTATTTGATACTAATGACAATACTTAATTCTCAAATAGAGATAAAACACATTTGGTTTAGAAGATGACTCTCCTTGAGTGTGTTTCGTAAAAGGTTCTATGAATGTTGTATGATCATTGTTGGATTTGTGGTTGTCAATAACAATCTCCAACATCAATTTTGGCTTGAATAAGATATTTTAAATACATGTAATTGTTGGTTTTATGACCCTTGTTTCAATGAAAATCACAAAAATCATTCTCCCTCCATCACTTAGGTTTTACTTCTGGGTCATATGGTTTGATCTCAGGTAATGTGATGATGTTATTTGCCAATAAGGTTCTCATGGGAGATTCCAAGGACTCACCCAAAGGAGTGAACTCACATTTTGTTTTTGTAACCCATGGTTTGTATTCAGTTGAATTTTTAGAAAAATCAATTGTCTACTTCTCTGACACTTTTATAGCTTGAGTTCCAATAGTGAGGTTGAATGCTAGTGCTTTGGGTGGAGCACTGATGTGATCAACAACACCATCTGTGACAACATTTTTCTTCTTGTTCCAGAAATTGACTTTATCTTTGTTGTTGGAACTAGAACCTGAATCATATTTGTTCTCTTTATGAAGTGATATATCTCCCTTGTGAATGAGTACATCCTCTATTTTCATGGCACTATCCACCATTTTGTCAAATAGAGTATGATTTTACATCTAGAGGTGATAATTGATTTCCGGAATTAGATTGTTGATGAAGATTTCAAGTTCCTTTTTTTTCTGGGATTTGTTGAGAATATAGAAAGAACTTGTTCCTCTAACATTTGATGAACATCAGGAATGGTTCTCCTATTCTCTACTTTAGGTTACAGATGTTGATCATGGTGATTATATGTTGGATATTGTAGGAGTATTGTTGATAGAACAATTTGACCAACTCCTCAAAAGTTTTGATTGTTGGAGGTATTTTGGAGAACCAGTTGATGGTTGCCCCTCCCATATATCATGGGAAGATATGCATTAAGAATGGTGGTTCATGCATGAAATCCATGGATAGAGTGCAAAACTCTTTAACGTGATCTTGAGGATCTAATTTTCCCTCATATTTGTCATATTTGGGTAGTTCCACCCCTTTAGGGAATGGTGGCATATACATGCTTCAATCAAATGGGAATGGACATAGGGCATCCATAGAGAATTCTTTGGGTTCTTTCTCTTTTTCTAGTTTGTTGATTTTGACTTGCATAACATGCATCTGTTTCATCATAGTGGTGATAGGAGTCTCTCCCTCTTGTGTTACGATGTCTTCAATATTAAAGCTTTGAGGAATTTTGGCACCTTGTTGGGCTAACTCAAGAAAATATGTCTATTTGTCTTCATGGAGGAAGTGCTTCATGAGTCTTTTGAAGAGATCATCATCTCGATATTGGGCAATTTATGAAGGTGTGGGCTCTTGAGACCTACCCTCGTTAGAGTCATGGCCTTGTGAGCCATGGCTAGCTTCTCTTTGAGACATAGCAACATATTGATTATCTTCAGGAGTTGATTCAGGAGGATTTTTGTGACCTCCTTTTAAGGGCAAATTGCCTAGTTCATCTTCTTCGTAAAGATCAAAATCATATGGTTGATAAAAAGACTAAACAATGAGAGAAGATGAAGGTGATGTCTTTGGGTCTCCTCTAGGTTTTATGTGTGAAGAGGCTCTATTTTCCATCATTAACTTTAGGTGTATCTTGGAGCAAGATAAGACAACTGACTGATAATCTGATCCAGGAAAAATCAAGTGACACAACCTTGTCAAGATTGGATTGGATTATTTATGAAAAGATAGATTGGATGTAATTGAAGGATACTGTGTTTGAGATGTATGGGTAGACACCTAAAGGATGGTGGACATGAATTCATGACACTTAGCCATTGAGATATGATGACAGATTGAGATTGTGTTGACAAGGTTTTTGACATAGGATGAAACATGATTAAAATTGATCAGTATGATGAAAAATCGAGCAAAATACACCACTTTGGGAAAATAAGATGGATTGTTGTTTCTCTTCTCTGTACTCGACACAATGGGTTTTCTGACAGAATTATGACTAGGACTGAAGGTTGACTGGATTTTTGACAAAATTAGGGTTTTTCTTGTAATTTGTGCAAAATTGCATATGATAGTATGCAGGCTCGTACGACATAGAATAGGGGATGGCATGACAATCGAGAGACTCATACGATGATTGAAACCAGGGATTAATTTTTGCTTGAAAAATCTTGTATGAAAATATACTACTTCCCATACGACACTTGGGGGCTTCTCATACGACACTTCAGGAAACTGAGCAATTGTCATATGACAATTGCTAGGGTTGGACGATAGTTTACACCAAAAAAGGATTTTGCTTCAATTTTTCAGGATTTTGGTATTTTTGGGTCTCAGTTGGTTTTCAAATTTGTTGTCCAATTTTCAAGATCTATGTTTTGGATTGTTTGAGGGTGTTTAACATATAAATAGGCTCACAATAACAGAAAACATGTGGGAGCTGACTCAAAGAATCAAACACACCTAGCTTAACCTAACTAGGAGAAGAGATGTATTACTTTCTTGTTGACTTAGGAACACACTCAATGACTCCTCAGAATATGGCGGTCCAACAACATGCAATGGATGTTGGAGCCCATATTAGCTAAGTTCAAATGTCAAGGAGGGCTCGATATGATGATTTTCTTAGGGTGATTACTATTCACCTTGCACAAGCACTACAAATCCTTCAAAGGTAGATCAATGGCAAACTATCTTAGGCTTTTAATCAAGGCATTCATTCATAACTATCTTCCATAGTCTTGCAAGCAAGATTGAGGCTATTAACTCTATGAGTACTTAAACCCGCGTAGTCTCATAAGCAAGATTGAAGTGGCTCCGCTCTATACAAAATCTGAGTATTTTCATGGAATAAATCCAAGGAACAAGCGCAATTATGACTTTCGAGGCTTTAACCTCAAGGAAGCATCAAATTTTATAGTGGAGTGAAAGAGTCAACTTAAGACTTGTCCCCACTTGGGTCATTCTTGGGAGATATTTACCTCATTCGGCATGCCCTCTAAAGGATTAAATGAAATGTGAGGTTGGGGACCACAGGATTTGGGTTTCTGATTATTTGAAAGAGAAGAGAATAATCCCCGAACCTTATCCTTTTCCCTACCAAAGAAATGCCAATTAGAGTTAATCCAGAGACAGTACACACATTGCTAAGGGGGAGATACCTTATGGGTTTCTGATTCTCTGAAAAGAGAAGAGTATAATCTCCTTAATATCTACCACATGTAATACGGTACACGTAATTAATTATCTATGTACCTATGAAAAAGAGATTAACCAAACACAACATTTACTCAATGAAGACTTTGGAAACCTACAAAACCACATGTCAGAAATTTCAAGTTGAATGAGCATCTTTGGCCAATGATTTCTAAAAGGGTTTTAATGCAAACAAGGGCTTAGAAGATAAGACACAAATAGGCCAAAAAGATAGGTTTTAATGCTCAGGTCTTTGTCTCACATCCTGCAAGAAGCATTAGGCTATCTAAAAACAATCACACACCAGAAAATAGAAGGGATCAGGATTAACAATCAATCAAATTTTAGAGAAAAAACTTAAAAATTGACTACAAAAACTTATACGACAATATACTTTAACCCATAAGACAATTTACCTCTGATGTGACAATGTATGTGAATTGGTACGACACTTCAGGTCTGAAATGATAATGTATAAGAATCGGTACAACACTTCAGGAATGTCATCTATCATACGACAAACAGTGACTTCCCAAATGACAATCTGCAAAATGTTGTACGAAATTGTACGAAATTGTACGAAAAAATTTCAAAACCCGAAACTTGATGAAAATTTGTCAAAAAAATGAAAAAAAATGAAATGGAAACCCAATATCGGGCCCCAGAGTGGGCGCCATAAATGTGTGTGTGAAAATTGTACCTGTCCAAAAGACACAACACATCTGTAAAATATTATAAATAAATGATAAAAATATAAGTAATAAATAGATATATCATTAATCAGGTAATTTAATGCCTTCTAGAAGACGTGAGTATGGTATTCTCAGATTATGACTGAGATCAGTGACAATACAACGCCTAAACGAAGGATTTGAATGCAAAAACTATGAAAATGAATGCAAGATTAATCTATGTTTTGTGATTTTCTATGTAATAATAACGATGTAAGGTAAATGAATGGATCTAAAAACTTGATATCAATGAAATGAATTTAAGCTATGGATGCAAAAACTAGAAATATTGATAGCAATTGAATCTCAAAAGTTGCACAATCTCTCAAGAACTTGACAGTATAGCGTTGTTGTTCTCAAAATTTGCACACTATATGATTGTGAAGGACTAAGGCCTGTTTATATAGAAATCCAAGTTTGAGAACTCGGGGAAAAGCCAAAAATCACTCCTTGATCAACTTGAATTGATTGGCAAGTAATCAGGGAATTAGAAATAGTTATCTAGTAAAATCATGCAAATCAACTTTTTAACTCACAATTGGAAGTTGAGATCACTCCAATCTGCTTTTTAACTCACAATCACATGTTGAGTTTAGAAAATTTAACAAAATGAATCCAAGAGTTGATTTTGAGTTTAACTGATCTTCTGATTTTTGCATAGATAATATTTGATTTATTTAATTTTCATGTGTTTTTTTCTCAACTTAACTGATTTTGTTTAAAAATAACTAATTTATGGGTTAATCAATTATTTAAATCAAACTTTATCCAAAATTATATTATTAAATCTCATAATTTTATTTAATCAATTAAATATATATTTAATCAATTATTTTTAGAATTTTTGATTAATTATAAAAAAAGCAATATTAATTAAGAATAATTTCAATTAAATCTAATTAAAATGATTAAGTGGCTAGATGAAGTTTAATTAATTGAATATTTAACATATTCAATTAATTGTGCTTAGGATAAATAAAATAATATCATTTATCACCAAAAAATATTTAATTAGAGATAATTAGGATAGATTAGGAATATTTAGGAATATTCCCCGGTGCAGATTTAGAATAAGATCGATTAGGGTTTCAATAATTTGATGTGCATATGTGCCTTAGGTTAGAACTTTAGGGTCGATTTCGATCAATTTGTTGATGTAGGAGGTCAATGGTACTGAAGCCCATTTTTGGGGTATTACAAATATGTCCTAAATGTTATCACACAAACTTATCACTATGATCTTTATTTATGGTAAAAAACAATGCCTTATCATTTGAGTCATCACAATCTTCATCTTCAAATGAGTGACTTTCCTTTGATTAAAAACTCTTCTTATTCTTATCTCTATTATCTTATATTTTGTTTCTATCATCTTTTTTATGATTATCATTTCTTTTGTTATCTTTAGTAGTACTTCTATAGTTATCTTCTTTGAAAGTACATCTAGCTGCCTAACGACCAACTCTTCTATAATTTAAACATATAAAGGGAATTAAAATTAGATAATGTCAAAAAGGGAGCTTCATTCGAATCTTCTTGACATTATATAATTTGAATTCCCACATCTCAAAGGTAGAGATCACTAAACATAGAGGATCCATAGTACATGTATCCATGTTATGAGATTCCTACATAGAATATAGCTTAGGTCTATAATATTTTGGAAGTGTTCTCATCACTTTTCTCACAACTCAATTTCCCTCCACGGTTCCATCAATATCTTTAATTGTATTCACTACCTCAGCTATTCGATGCATGTAATTTCCAATGCTCTCTTCACTAGTACATTTGAGACCTTTTTCCAACGGAAGTTCATCAAAATTCTGACAATTTACCATCTATGTAATGACACCACCAGCCATCACAATTTTGTAGTAAAAAAAAATGACGGCTACGACTGGCATCATAATTAAGATGACTATAGCCATCACAAAAAGGAGGTTTCAACATGGCAAATATACCTTTGGGTCTATTTGTAGCCGTCGCAATTTTGACGGGTTGTTGTGGGAAGTAGTTAGTTTACTAATGAAAGTGATGTACATGTGACAGTTAACTGTCATAATGTACTGATGGATAACCGTCGTTGGTAGATTTTTTACCGATAGAAATGCTATGCATGTGATGAGTATCTGTTAGAAGTTTCTGACATGTAGCCGTCTCTTTTTTAGTGATGCCATCATAATTGTGACGGCTATCACAATTATTTTAAAAAATATATATATATATATATTGATCAATTTTGTATCAATTCAGTGGTGTTCTTGCAGATCTGGTTGCAAATCTGGTTCCACCTAGCTGCATTACTTTCAGATCTCGATCAACTTGAAAGGTGGTTTGGTGAGTCGAGGTCTTTTATTCCTACTCATGATTTGGTTATGTCATTCAGAGATAACTTTGCAATAGATTCGGTAGCGGCTCATGGATTATTGAGTCAAGTCTAGAGACTTGGATTTGGAATAGATCTGACCGAATCAAGATTTGTGACAACAACTACTCCAACACAAGAAGCTAGTGTGATGATCAGAGATGCATTCTTCCTGATGTGTTCGTGGGATATATGCAGACCTAATTGCATTCAGATCTGATTCGAGTGACTTCTTGACTTCTTTGGACCAAATTGGATGTGCTTTGTTCCTATGGAGTGTAGCAGTGACTTGACTTGTAGAACTTGCACAATGGAGATTTATAGATCACTATGGTGTCCGTGATGACTTGGGAGAAGTCTTCTTCTTGGTGAACCGAGCTGAGAGACTTGGATTAAAGAAAGCAGGTCATTTGATGTGACTTATGAGACATTAGATGCCTCTTCATAGTGGGTTCATGGTGTGGTCTATGGTGTTTCTTTGTGAATGGGTTCTTGGCAAAGATCTGTTGATTTGGTAGTTATTGAGATGGATTGATATGACTTGATCTTGGGTTGAGACTTCTTGAGGTGAGCTGAAGTGATCATTTCTCCTTGAAGTGATTGATGTTTCTAACAAATAGCCGTCAGTTTTAGTTTTTTCATCAGTTATTCTTTGGTTTCCATCATAATTGTGACAGATCACACTATTTTTTAAAAAGAAATATATATTTGTCATACGTTGATTGAGATCTTAAATTATTGAGCTTCTCTTTGTTTCGATAATAGTTTAACATTCTCTACTTAACAGGGCCAACCACGTGAAGGTGGAAGCTCATCTGGCCCCTCCTAGGATCCTCTTATGAGCCTTTACAACACTTTAAGACCTCTAAGATGTATTCTTAGGGATCGCAAAGGGTCATAAAGAGTCATAAGGGGTCCTGGGACACAACAATTGAGAAACATAAATGTAGCTAGGAATCATGGTCACAATTGTTTGGAGACACAACATAATTGAATGATATACCCAGACGATGCAACACAACCACTACTGCAGTTCTAAGTGGACATTACGGGATCCAAAAACCAAAGATAAGGAATCTATATATGGTTTTTGGATCCCACAGTGTCAACTTAGAACTGCAGGAGTAGTGGTTATGTTGCATCCTCTGGGTATAGCATTCAATTATGTTGTGTCTCCAAACAATTATGATCATGATGCCTACATTTATGTTTCTTATCTATTGTGATACCTACATTTATGTTTTGTAGTTGTCGTGTTTATTTTCATGTTCTTTATGTGTTTGACTTCTCTCCCTTGCATCGAAAATAAGATTTTCCCACTCTGAATTGAGAATGCGCATGCAACACAAGTAGAATATGCACAAATAGAAGATAGAGCTGAGAAAACACAACACATTTTTATTTTTTTAATAGGTCAAAATTACAATGTTCGCGATGGTCTATAACTTAAAATATGCAATTAAAGACCTCTATAAAAAATGCAACCTTGTTGTGTTTTTCAGCTCCACCTGATATCCTATGTATATGAATTGAGATTGCATATTGAACTAGGTGACTCCTTCTGCATTGCCTAAAACCAAGAGACTGTCACAGTTAACATCTAAAATCATTATTGAACTCTTTTTATTATTAAAAAGTACACTAGTCTCTTTTGTTTCTTGTACACCATCTTTGTCAGCAAGTTTCTTCATGGATGGCCTCCACTTTCTTCCCCACTACAACTGTAACCACTATTCATTCTCCTTCGGTCATTACTATCTTCTCTATTGATCAGACCTCCATTGCAATTTCTCTAATGACAATTTCCAAATTCACTATTTGGTATTCCTTCATCTCCCCTCAACTCCATCACTTATGGTTACAAATCAAGTTCCAAGAATCAGAATGGCATGTCTCATCATCACAACTAATCCACCTTAAACAATTGATTAACCATTCTAGACAAGATGATGATTTAAGGTTTTTTGTGAAGCTTCTAACTTGATAGTTGCAATCAACATTTGTATTACAAGTTTTGTTGTTGTTCAAGTAGTGTGTTTTAGAAAAGAACCCATTGAACATTCTAATACCAATTTCTCCCAAAATATGAAATCCACTAAAATTTAGCGAAAACCCCTCCAACATTAAAACGGTGTATAAAAGGAAACTCAGTGTTTCTAGTAGTGATAAATAGATTTTTTGAGAAGAGTAGAAGAAACAATAATAGAAATAATACACTTGGAGGGAGAAAACCCTATAGACTTACGACATACCTTTGTATGCAACCCATTAACATTTCAAATGCAAGAATGAAAGAAAACATGGAACTAAGCTCAAACACATTAAATAAACATCAGTCATTATCAAATAAACATCAAGAAATAAACATCAATCATTATCAAATAAACATCAAGAAATAAACATCAGTCATTATCAAATAGGTTGCATAAATGAGAATCATTTTTTTTTTGGCTATTTATTTTTTTCTGCTTCCCTATATTGTTGTAGAGGCATATCCATGTCCACATCGTCATTTCTTCTCGGTCGTGCACGTGATCTCACTGTCCTTTGCAAAGGCGGGTCCTCTGCAATAACAAATAAAAGGCTTTAATTAAAAACATATTATCATAATTGGGGTTAATTTAAAAACATATTCATTATTGTTACAAGCATTTCAATACTTTAAAAAACATAAATGCGACGCTCTTTACCTTGTCCAACCACATCATCTTGCCCGATGGCTTGAACCTCAACACGCTCATCGGGAACAACCTCTACATCCCCTGCAACTGCAATACAAAATGTTTTATTAATCCCGACACATTATAATTAAATTTTTATTACTACACCAAATTCAATTTAACATGTTTACTTGTATTAAATATTCATTAATCAAAATTTGAATAGAAAATGTATACCTTGAGTACTACAATTCACATTCAAATCGATGCCTTTGTCGTGATCGGCCGGTGCAGTATCAATATCGGTAGGCTGCATTCCAATGTAAATAATTAGTGCATTTATTGACTATATATATATATATATAATCATTTAGTTTAATACATATAAATATATTCAATTTAAAGTTTTAAACAAATATATAATCAGTATTTACTTACTTAAAACAAATATATTCACTTTATGTTGGAACTTAACATCAAATACAATAATTGGTAAAGTTTTCAACTTGAAATAAAAATCAATTGGCTTATTTACTTGATCAAAAGATCCAGCAGAAGAACCTTGTGCTCTCATTGCTCGGTATCATTCAGCCACGACTTTATAGCCTTGTTTGTAACCTATTTTCTTGTCCTCTTATGTAATCAATTTTTTGAACTCCAATGCCTACATTTTGCTTGATAACACATTTGACATCATACTTTTTGCTCCATTTTGGTCTTGATTTACTCACTGCATGCATATGTTTCCTGAGTGCACATGTTTTGTAGCATAGTTCATTTTAGAAGTGTATGGTTTGACTATGCACATGCATAATTGTAGATGAGGATTAGTAATAGGGTGATAGGCATTGCTTAGATCCTTTGGATCTAAACCCATCTTTTCCTTCCTTGCAAGTTTTGGATCATACAAGAGCATATTGGATTGAACCCTGGGTCAACACTTCATTACTTCAGGAAATGTTTGGTACCTTCATTATTTATGTTCATCCACTTATGTATGTTTTCATTCATTCATATTCTTCTGAAATTTGGCTATTAGTAACCATATAGGATCATTCTTGATATTTTTGGGCATTTGATGAAAATATGTAAATAGGGACATCAGTAATAAAATAGGGATATCTTAATCTTTATGAGCTCAAATTCAAAATAGTAAGTGTATTATTTTATTACTGATGTCCCTATTTGATGTCCCTATTTTATTACTGATGTCTCTATTTGATCTAATAGCATCAATATAACAAATAGAGCACCGACCAATCAAATAGGGACATGAGGTGCTCAAACAGTGAGCTCATAAAACAATATATTTAGTCTTAATAAAATCTTATAAAACAACATATATTGTGTGAAGTGTTTGATCTCTCTTTATTTGTTTTGGTGTTGATATTCACTATGTAGTACTCCCCGTTTATGATCATTTCATGAGGAAATATCTTGATGGCTCGTGGGCTGCAAGATAGGGCATCATACATTGTTCATGAGCTCACTGTTTAATAATGGCATTATTTACATCTTTTCATTTGGAATTCTTGATGACCTGCGAGCTTTGAGAGCTAGGGCATCATTTCTATTACCTTCAAGACATTGTGTGAAGTGTTTGATTTATCTTTATTTGTTTTGTTGTTGATATTCACTATGTGGTACTCCCCATTTATGATCATTTCATGAGGAAATGTCTTGATGGCTTGTAGGTTGCAAGCTAGGGCATCATGCATTGTTTATGAGCTCACTATTTGAGCACCTCATGTCCCTATTTGATTGGCTGGTAATCAAACAATGAAAGGAGGAATTATGAAATATAGTTGTAGGTAGTTATCTCTTCTCTAATGATGGAGGAGTGAAAGGTAATGATCAATGAGGTTATTGTTGTTAGATTATACATTAATACACTTACTATTTTGAATTTGAGCTCGGGCATCATGCAATGTTATTGTTGTCATTGCATGCTTGTTGTTGTTGTGCACCATATATTGTTTTATACACTGTTTATTTCATTGAGACTATGAGCTTGGCATTTGTAATGTATTTTCTATTATTGGATTGATGTCGCCATGTTGTTGAGGTTGTAGATGCATTCAATCACCACTGCCATTCTATTTTGATAGCAGTAATATAACAAACAAAGCACCATCCAATCAAATAGGGACATCAGTAAGACATTTAATGCATTATTACTTAATCATGATGATAAAAAATTCATTGGCTCAAAGCACATAGAATGTGGGTAGCTTCATTACTTCATTAGATCTGTACCTTTGTTAATTTCACTAGCATCATGCAGCTTTCTTACTTATCCTTTAAATGCAGATTCAAATATACTCCATGCCATAGCATTAATGTATAGATGATTTAGATTTGTGTACCTCTTTGTTTTGATGTAGCTTACTCACTGCATGCAATGGGGCCTCCTTGGGGCTGCCAACTATGTTGTGATGTTATGATCTTTACTTGAAATCCATGATGTACTCCTCCCTTAATATGCAGATTTGATACTTTTCTCTTTTGAGTTGATGATGATGCATGCCCCTTCCATTGCTTACTCATGCTTGCTCATGACTACCTTGTGCTGATGGGCATGGTGTGTGACTGTTGTGGGTGCATCATTTGGAAATGATGTCATGGCAACACCAGATGAAACAACAACATCTAGTGTTGATGTTTCACTGTTTGAATCATGCAGTCACAATAGTTTCTCACTAGGTGTTCATGCAGACATAAATGTAGCCATTTACTCTCTGAAATATTCTTCTGAGTGCACATGTCATGTAGCATGGTTTTTCTTTCAAAAGTGTATGGCTTGAATATGCACATGCATAATTGTAGATGAGGATCAGTAATAGGATGCCATTCATTGCTTAGATATTTTTTATCTAACCCCCATCTCTCTTTTCTTTGTAGGTTCTAGATCACACAAGGGCACACTAGATTCATGCCCAGGTCAAAAATTCATCACTTCAGGCAATGTCTAGCACCCTTATTATTTATGTTCATCCTCTTATGTATGCTTGTACTCTTGCATTTTCTTCTGAAAGTTATTTTCCTTGTATAGTATATACAAGTTATTTTTCATATATATACATGTAATCTTTAGATGCAAAAAATTATTTTCCTTTACATGTATCTTTGCATGAAATGAACACAAATTAAACAAGATCATCTAATAATGAAAACTAGGGTACTGTAGTCACTCATCTAGTAATTAGTTCCCCAAACCATTACTAAAGATTGAACATAAGTCTAATTCCCCAAACCTATTGTTCTATGTGTCCTTATTGTCTTCGTAATTTTGGTTCAACCCCTATAGGATGCCCAAGCCTAGAGGCGAAGGAAAGTACCCAAGAGAAATTGAAAGAAAGATGAATGAAACCATTGTCCTTATGTGGGTAAACTCATATAAGTGTTCTTCCTTTGCATCACAACTCCTACTTGAGGATCCACAATCATGCATTTATGTTCAAGACTTATTATTACCTTGGTCCTTTTGAATCTTAGGATGACATCTCAATTGAGAAAGGAAAACCAAAACCTTTCATAGACCAATAACAACCAAGGCATGTGGGTGTTCTTTTGTTGTACAGTTATACTCATAAAATATATGTACTGTTATAAAATGTCATGCCTTGAAATTTTATAATATAGTTCCTCTTCATCAAAATAGAATGGAAATAGTGATTCAATGCATCTACCCACATTCTATGTGCTTTGATCCAATGAAATTTTTATCATCATGATGAAGTAATAATGCATTAAATGTCTTACTGATGTCCCTATTTGATTGGTCAGTGCTTTGTTTTTTATATTGTTGCTATAAAAATAGAATGGCAGTGGTGATTCAATTCATCTACAACCTCAACAACATGGTAGAATTGATCCAATAACAAAAAACACATTACAAATGCCAATTTCATGGTCTCAATGAAATAAACAATGTATAAAACAATATATGGTGCACAATAGAAACAAGCATGCAATGGCAGCAATAACATTGCATGATGCCCAAGCTCAAATTCAAAACAGTAAGTGTATTAATGTATGATCTAATAGCAACAACCTCATTGATCACTACCTACATAAAACTAACCCAAAATAATTTGTCTTAATAAAATCTTAATAAAATAATATATTTAGTCTTAATAAAATCTTATAAAACAACATATATTGTGTGAAGTGTCTGATCTCGCTTTATTTTTTTGTTGTTGATATTCACTATGTGGTACTCCCCGTTTATGATCATTTCATGAGGAAATGTCTTGATGGCTCACGGGCTGCAAGCTAGGGCATCATGCATTGTTTATGAGCTCATTGTTTGAGCACCTCATGTCCCTATTTGATTGGCCGGTGCTCAAATAGTGAGCTCATAAACAATGCATGATGCCCTAGCTTGCAACCCATGAGCCATCAAGACATTTCCTCATGAAATGATCATAAATGAGGAGTACCACATAGTGAATATCAACAAAAAAACAAATAAAGAGAGATCAAACACTTCACACAATGCCTTGAAGGTAATAGCAATGATGCCCTAGCTCTCAAAGCCCGCGGGTCATCGAGCATTCCAAATGCAAAGATGTAAACAATGCCAGTATTAACATTCATATTTTTCCATTAAATCAACAAATGCCATCAAAATAAAATTGAGTTAATGAGAAGACAAAGCTCGAATGCCTACCTCAAGTCATGGCTGCCATATAAAGAACAAATGCTAAGGAACTATGTTATAAAATTTCATTCCAAATTTCAAGGCATGAAATTTTATAACTGTACATATATTTTCTTCAAATCCCCCACATTGTAAACTCAATGCTAAGGAGGAAAAAGTATGATGTCAAAAAGTATAAAATTTCATGCCTTGAAATTTTATAACATAGTTCCTTAGCAGTTGCCATATGAAGAGCAGTGCAAGGTGGCAACTTTCCATTTTACCAGAGTTAGGGCCCTCTTTTACGATGCTTTATGAGCTTTATGTTTTTACCATGCTTTATGAGCTTTATAATTTTTTTTAAGTGAAGACAAAGATTATCTTAATTTGTTATCTTTAAATTTTATTCATTTTATGATTTTAAAAATTGAAATAAAAAATATAAACTTTTAAGAAACTTTTACATCTTTTCATCAAATGACCCAAAAACATCAAGAATCATCATATATGGTCACTAATAGCCAACTTTTAGAAGAATATGAATAAATGCAAACATACATAATTGGATGAACATAAATAATGAAGATACCAGACATTGCCTGAAGTAATGATGTGTTGACCCAGGGTTCAATCCAGTATGTTCTTGTATGATCCAAAACTTGCAAGGAAGGAAAAGATGGGGTTAGATCCAAAGGATATAAGAAATTCCTGACACCCTATTACTAATCCTCATCTACAATTATGCATGTGCATAGTCAAGCCATACACTTCTAAAACAAACTATGCTACAGAACATGTGCACTCAGGAAACATATGCATGCAGTGAGTAAATCAAGACCAAAATGGAGCAAAAAGTATGATGTCAAATGTGTTATCAAGCAATACCTCATGGTTTGTGAGTCAACATGGTATATATGTTGTTTATACAAGATCAGTAAAAGGACATCTACTACCTCAACAATATGGCAATATTAATCCAATAACAAGAAATACATTACAGATCATTGTGACAATTATTTTTAATTCAAATTTATGACTAAGTGTTACAACTAAGAAATGCAAATTAGGTTGACTTCCAAACACCATAGGAAACTTTAGCAGATCATGTTTGATGAAAATGATAATGAAATTTGGCATGTGCGGGTAAAGGAATCATGCAGTCATCATTTTGTTTGGGCTATGGTTTTCATGTATAGTGTTTGTAAAAGTTTTCATCCTTAAACTAAACCTGTCCTTTCTAGTATCCAGATTATTGATGCTTCTATTGGTATTAATTTGGATGCTAGTTCTCGTGCTCTTTGGTGCCTTTCCATGCTTTATTTGGTGTTGAGTTTTTAACTTGCTAACCTCCTTGTTCTATCAGCGTCCTCTATGATTTCAGATGCTATATTTTCCCGAGTCTGGTTGGTTCCTTACTTTCCCCTCTTTGGTTCCATGCTTGCTTACATTAAAAGTTCATTTTGTCTCTGTATTAGGGCACTATTTCTCCTTGACTGTATTCTTTTAGGGTCTGATCTATTGTAGTTGTTTCTTTTTTCTTTGAATCATTGTTTACAATTACTTTTGATGCAATATTTGTGTGAAGAACAAGAAAAAAATGGTGAATGAGTGTATTTGACAAAGATAAACATGACACATTTTATTGGGCTGATTGGGTTGGCCTGGTACCATTTACAAGGTTTGGCCAGATATTAAACAGTGAGCTCATGAACAATGCCAGTATTAAACAGTGAGCTCATGAACAATGTATGATGCCCTAGCTTGTAGCCCACGAGCTATCAAGACATTTCTTCATGAAATAATCATAAACAGGGAGTACCACATGGGAATGTGTAGGATCATGGTATGCCAAAAAGTGCTGATGTGAAAAAAACTTATTTTCACTAGTACAAAAGTCCACAAATAGATTTGTTGACTCTTTGGTAGGCCTAGGTGTCAATACACCTAGCCAAACCAAAAGCCAAACCTGAAGGCATTATCAGATATCTGATATTATCAGATATCCGATAATATTGGATATCTAATATTTTACAATGAATATAATTCACTGTACCCAGCCGCGTTCAACATTTTTTCATTACAAAAACATGAACGCAACTAGGCTTTCGATTTCCAGTCCCATATCCCCTATCTGATTTTTCCCAAATTCCTGGGTAAGTGAAGCTTCTATTTTTTATTGTTTTAATTGTTTTTTGTTGTTTTTAAATATAAATATATAGTTTTTTATATAAAAATTAGGGTAGCAATGAGTTTTTGTATTGTTTTTTAAAATTCATTGTAATTATCTATTTTTTTTCATTGCTATTAGACATGGAATCAAAAAACCCTCCTAATGATCCCGCAAACAATCCAGACCCACCTCCCAACAATCCCCCACCTCCAGAAGACATACCTGTCACAAACCCTCATCATTTAGAAGATCTAATAGGAGATAATCTAAATTAACTTAGAGGATTGGAAACCATATATGCCAATATCCCCACATTGCACCCCATGTTTACGACATTGAACACAATAATTGAAAACATGGAGAAACTAACACAACAACGTAATGCTGCACTTCTTTGGCATGATTCCATGCACGCCCAGTTTGAGGATGGGCTTGATTATGATCAAGTCATGAAACTAAATATAACAAAAAATGACATAGCTAATCTTTTTGTGGATCCTAAAACTGGTCTAAAAGTAGACCCTAAAAAAACCAAGTTGTCAATTAAATGGTGCACAAATAGTGCAATACGTGACAACTTTTGGGACCGTTGGTGGATGGTTTTTGATAGACCACCTCACAATAATTTGGATGTCCCATTTTATTTTCTTAGAAAATTGTTTGTTGAATTTGTGCTCAGTCACAAGGTGGATTATTGGAGTATGAGATAGAACTAGGGTGTAGGTTTAGGTGCTCTGCAAGACAGGCCATCATCACAATGGGTGAAATCCCGCACATATGTCCCCCCTCTGAAGATTTCACCACCTCCCACAGTGCATCATCCAGACATTATTGTTGAGGCCGGCTCACAGACTATTCGAGCCATTCACACGTTGAGTGATCTGCTAGTTACACAAAGCACAACATTGTTTCCTCCTTGTCCTGATGCTTCAGGCACTTCCACGAGCTCACATGTTTGTGTGGACCACACTTGCGTTATATGCAAGAATATTTGCCTTGGTCCCCTGACTGATAGTGATACATATTGTTTTAGCTTCGATGGGGATGACTCTACACAACACACTATAGGCACTAAAGCAGCTCATGGAGATGTGCATCAGGAGCCTACAGTGCCATGGACTCCCACTATTACGGTAAGGGTAAACCGTTCACTTTTTACATTGTTTTTAAATTTTATTGTTCATATTTTTAGTAGAATTTCCTTATAATAATTTCCCACTTGTGTCTTTTTATGTGTTGCATTTATGTTCAGTTGATGACAGAGGAGGAGATGGCACAAGTGGATGGGTCCATGCTTTTGGCCATATCATTTGGTCTTGACTCTTCCACAATACATATGTTTTAATGTACTCATTGGTTTCCTTTTAAATTATGATAATAGTATATGTATATTATTTTCTAATTTTTATGATCATCTTTTACATATTGATGCAGGTGTCACCAGTTGCCACCAGGGGGAAATGTGAGGGGGTGCAGGTCTCAACTGTTGATAAAGGAAAGGTAATTAAGTAATTTAGTTTGTTTATGCATACATGTATACTTGTCAATTGTGCGTACTCATTTTTAATTTACATGGTTTATTTGATAGAGAATGGCATGTGATGATGTCATGAGACCCTATTGTCACGATAGAGTCACAGGCATATCCATTCAGAGTGATAGCCCCACGGTACATACATTTCTAAAGTTATTAGTGTGTATTTTTCTAACAAGTATATATAATATGGTCAAGTTATGATAATATGAAGTATCTATTTGACTTTTGTAGGTCACTCCTAGTTTGAGGGAGCTAGAACGGCAAGGATTTGTATCGTTGATGACTCAGCCAACAATCCCTGAAGAAAGTTCAATAGAGGTAAGTTTTAATGTTAATTGAGTTATTTTGTAAACATATATTTGCTACCAAGTTTTTAACATTAAATAGTATAACTCGTAGATCAATCTCATGTTCGTAAACATATACAGGTGTGATTCGCCATTGGTGGCACTATTCCTATGCTACATAGGACATATATTAGGTCTCCTACTTGTGGGAGGAGACAGAGAAGCGAGGTATATGAGAGTTCAATTTTAGTTTAAATTTTATTTATTATTGTTGACTATGATTCTGAATTTTAATCTAACTTGGGGTTTCACTTTTGTGTTTGAATGCAGGATCCATTAGAGACAAAGAGTACTTCAAAGAGGCTCCATTTTGATGATCCACCAATAGAGTAGGATGTCCTAGAAATATTTGTAGTTGAACTTCTTATTTTGAGATGTCATATGACATATTTTGAGATGGCATATGCCACATTGTATCTAGATATGTTGACATATAATCATGAGGATAGAATTATTGTTCATTTTGATATATATACGAAACTTGATATTCGATCCAATTTGTTAATTGTGTGTTCATTTATTCATTGTTAGTATGTAAATATGCTTGTGTGTATGTACTCTTGTGTACAATTTATGCCTTAAATATATTCATGTATATTCAAGTACAATATTCATAACCTAAATTCACATGTATGGGCTATGTGCATGACTTAAGTGAATTCATGTTGTATGCTTTATAATTATGTGCTACATGTATGCTTCATGACTTAAGAAAATTTATGTGTATGCTTTATGTGCTATGTGTGTTCACACATGCAATTCATCATTTGAGGTATATAAGGATATCTATTAAAGTGGTTTCAAGGTTTGTAGATTTACCTTTTACTCATAATGGCTAAAAGACTTCAAACTGGCCTAATTACATAATCAAACACCCTTTTGGCAATAGTCAAACACCCTTTTGGCCATATCAAAACATATTGGTCTTTTGGACAAAATATCAATACTTTGTCTGTACCCCTACAAATACACTAGGAATGCCTAAGAAACATGGTCTTGTAGCATCTCATGGATCATCGATACCTCTCACAAGGTCTGAGTTATGAGGCTTGATAGTTTACTAACCAATTGTGCTTAGTGCAACTTTCAACTGACCCTCACTGCAAGTTTTGGCATCGAGCGAGATAGGCGTGCCAAATTCAAACAAATTTGAATCTCCCAGAATGGAGAAAGGTTATTGTAGGCCTTAGAAACATTGTCCTATAACATCTCATGGATCTTTGATACCTCTCATGGGCTCTGAGTTATGAGCCTCGAAAGTTTTTTGCCCAATCGTGCTTAGTGCACCTTGGGGACACTTTGGTTCGGCGTGGTCCGGAACATTGTGCTAACTTAGTGGTTGAAATGGGGTTGTGCCTAATGTTTACCCACCCAACCAGAGGTAATGGCATAGTCCATTCGATGCCAGGATGAATGGTTTGGAAGTAATCCATTGGTGCAACTTTCAGCTGACCCTCACTGCAAGTTTTGCCATCGAGCAAGACTGGCGTGCCAAATTCAAACAAATTTGAATCTACCAGAATGGAGAGAGGTTATTTTAGGCCTCAAAAATTCTGTCCTATAGCATCTCACGGATCTCTAATACCTCTCATGGGCTCTGAGTTACAAGCCTTGAAAGTTTTCTGCCCAATCGTGCTTAGTGCACCTTGGGGACACTTTGCTCCAACGTGGTCCAAAATGTTGTGCTGACTTAGTGGTCAAAATAGGGTTGTGGCTAGCATTTACCTACCTAGAAAGAGCTAATGGCGTAGTCCATTTGGTGCCAAAATGAATGGTTTGGAAGTAATCCATTGGTGCAACTTTCAACTAACCCTCAATGCAAGTTTTGGCATCGAGCGAGACTGGCATGCCAAATTCAAAAAAAATTGAATCTCCCAGAATAGAGAGAGGTTATTGTAGGCCTCAAAAATTTTGTCTTGTAGCATCTCACAAATCTCTGATACCTCTCATGGGAGCTGAGCTACGAGCCTCAAAAGTTCACTACCTAATCGTGCTTAATGCACCTTGGGGACACTTTTCTCCGGTGTGGTCCGGAACGTTCTACTGACTTAGTGGTTGAAATAGGGTTGTGCCTAGCATTTAACCACCCAACTAGAGCTAATGGTGTAGTCCATTCAGTTCTGGAATGAATGGTTTGGAAGTAATCCATTGGTGCAACTTTCAATTGACCCTTACTACAAGTTTTTCCATCGAGCGAGACTGGCATGCCAAATTTAAATAAATTTGAATCTCCCAGAATGGAGAGAGGTTATTGTAGGCCTTAGAAATTCCATCATGTAGCATCTCATAGATCTCTGATACCTCTCATGGGCTCTGAGTTACGAGCCTCAAAAGTTCACTGCCCAATTGTGCTTAGTGCACCTTGGGGACACTTTGCTCCGATGTGGTCTGGAATGTTCTGCCAACTTAGTGGTTGAAATAGGATTGTGCCTAGTGTTTAACCACCCAACCAAAGCTAATGGCGTAGTCCATTTGGTGCTAGAATGAACGGTTTGGAAGTAATCCATTGGTGCAACTTTCAACTGATCCTCACTGCAAGTTTTGGAATCGAGCGAGACTAGCATGCCAAATTCAAAAAAAATTAAATCTCCCAGAATGAAGAGAAGTTATTGTAGGCCTTGGAAACATCATCTTGTAGCATCTCATGGATCTCCAATACCTCTCATGGGCTCTGAGTTATGAGCCTTGAAAGTTCGTTGCCCAATCATGCTTAATGCACCTTAGGGACACTTTGCTCCAACGTGGTCCAAAACATTCTGCTGAATCAGTGGTCGAAAGGTTGTTCCTAGCATTTACCCACCCAACTGAAGCTAATGGCATAGTCCATTCGGTGTTGGGATGAATGGTTTGGAAGTAATCCATTGGTGCAACTTTTAGCTGACCCTCACTACAAGTTTTGGCATAGAGCGAGACTGGCGTGTCAAATTCAAACAAATTTGAATCTCCCAGAACAAAGAGAGGTTATTGTAGACCTCAAAAATGTCATCTTGTAACATCTCACAGATCTTTGATACCTCTCATGGGCTTCGAGTTACAAGCCTTGAAATTTTACTACCCAATCGTGCTTAGTGCACCTTGGGGACACTTTGCTCCGGCGTGGTCCGGAACATTCTGCTGACCTAGTGGTCAAAATGGGGTTGTGCCTAGTGTTTACCTACCCAACTAGAGCTAATGGCACAGTCCATTCGGTGTCAAGATGAATGGTTTGGAAGTAATCCATTGGTGCAACTTTCAACTGACCCTCACTGCAAGTTTTGGCATCGAGCGAGACTGACATACCAAATTCAAACAAATTTGAATCTCCCAAAATGGAGAGAGGTTATTGTAGGCCTCATAAATTTCATCTTGTAGCATCTCACGGATCTCTGATACCTCTCACAGGGTCTGAGTTATGAGGCTCAAAAGTTCTCTACCCAATCGTGCTTAGTGCACCTTGGGGACACTTTGGTCCGGCATGGTCTGGAAGGTTATGCTGACTCAATAGTCAAAATAGGGTTATGCCTAGCATTTAACCACCCAACCAAAGCTAATGGCACAGTCTGTTCGGTGCCAGGATGAACGGTTTGGAAGTAATCCATTGGTGCAACTTTCAATTGACCCTCACTTCAAGTTTTGGCATCGAGCGAGATTGGCGTGCCAAATTCAAACAAATTTGAATCTCTCAGAATAGAGAGAGGTTATTGTAGGCCTCATTAATTTCATCTTGTATCATCTCACAGATCTCTAATACCTCTCACGGGGTCTGAGTTATGAGTCTAGAAAGTTCGCTGCCCAATCGTGCTTAGTGCACCTTGGGGACACTTTGGTCCAGCATGGTCCGGAACATTCTACTGACTCAGTGGTCAAAACGGGGTTGTTCCTAGCATTTACCCACCCAACTAGAGCTAATGGCATAATCCATTCGGTGCCAGGATGCAATCCTTGAACACTATCCCTTCACCCAGAGAATCATCATTTTACTTTGGACACATTTGACCAATTTTGACTCAATGACTCCAACTATTACATCATTTATGATACAAATGTAATGGAATTAAGACAATAGAAATGTAAGGATACAAAATTAAGACAATACAAATTATATAAAGATACAACATTCATAGTAAGGAAACATCTTTTTTGCACTTTACATGGCATTAAGACGATACAAATGTGAGCTTTTAATATTTCCAAATCAACCCCATGGGCTCTTTTATATTTCCAATTTTGCATCAAATTTTTCATCAAATTTTTTATATACAAAATTTGGCATCTAAATATGCACATTACATTCGATTGTTGTTTTTATATACAAAATTTGGTATCTAAATATGCACATTACATTCGATTGTTGTTTTTATATACAAAATTTGGCATCTAACTATGCACATTACATTCGATTGTTGGTTTTATATACAAAATTTGACATCTAAATATGAAAATTACAAAACTATATATAAAAAATAAGTGTCATTTCCACTCCAATCCTTGCATTCGGAAGGCAGAAGAAAATTTAATAGAGAATATAAGAAGTGCCCTTTTGGCATCTAAATATGCAAATTACAAAACTATATTTTAACTCAAGTTGAACTTACCTATTGAAGTGTGCCTGAAGGGTCATCTCTTTACTTGAGAGTATTCAGTATTGCTTCATGATCAGTAGTACTAATAGTCCAAAGTTCCTTTGTCTTTGGTTTTCCTTGATGTTTCAACAACTTAACATTGGCTGCTATAACAAGGTGTGAATACATGAGAATGGTTTTGTGCTTCTCGTAGTCTTCAAATGTAGGAATGCCATTATTTCTAATCATATATGTGTGCAACCATGTTCCTACAACAACATGTGATCCTGTTGGATATGTGAACATATCATCATCTATCATCAATTGTGCAATTTGTTGCTTTCCTCGTACACAATGTGCTAACCAGTAATCTGATCTCTCATCATTCCCTTCTGGTGCAACCAATGCAAAAACATGTCCTGGCTATAGAAGATCTTAAAGATGGTCATAGTTAAGTGAACAATCCATGTCATCATTTACTACAGAGACTGTGAGAGATAAAGGAGTAAGATAATGTGGAACCCATGTATCAACCCACTCACTTGACTCACACTAATCCCGATCACATTGAAGACAACTCGGACAATAAAAAACCAACTCTCGTGTCCAAATCGTCCATGTACCATCATCTGAGCTTTGAAATGAATGCATTTTTGAAGAATCTTTCACAGTTTGACAATCCAACCTATCTCCTATTGTGCCCAACTCAACCAACCAAAAGAATCTACGCATCACTGAATCAAGAGTCCCCCCCTATGACAATGCTGAAGTACACCAATCAACAATAGAATGGGCATCAATGAGTTCTACACCTGAAATCCTTAGTTGCTCCTTAACTAGAGCTCTCTTTACGCATGCACTTTCTCCATCATGCTCCCCTTTTCCATGACCGGCCTCAAAAAAACTCCAAATATGAGGTACACCTCTCTCTACATGCAATCTACATAACCAATAAAACATACAAGCATTTTTGAATTGACCTGTGCAATTATCTGGCCAAATGAGATGTCTATCCATAGCAATATTATTTTCCCGCACCTACTCAAAATAATTCTCAAAGAAATGTTGGACAAACTTGGATGAGTGCGATCTATCATCGCTCATATAAAAATGGTACTCTCTAATTATCTTTCGGTCATCTTCTGTACTATCAGGATAATGTCGATATGTTATGTGCACAAAAATAGAAACCTGAATAGAATTGTAATATTGAGCTTACAACTCATTTTGGGGCTGCAATGAATAGTTCTCTACAAAGTCAACAACTGATATAATAGTGCCAATTGGGAAAGTGTCCTTACATATCCTGAATTGTTGATCTAACCACTAAGACCTGTGATTATGCCTTGCATACTTGTAAAAAACATTCTTCTTGAAATCTAAAATAAAATCAGCTACCTTGAATTCTTCAGTAACCAACTCACATCTAGAGCCTTCACCTCCACTTTTTAATGTATATTTAACGGTTTCATATACCTTTTTGTGGACAATTGTCTTTCCAAAATCGTGTTTGCAGCCCTCATGAAAATATTCAACAAACTTCACTAGCCCACCACACTCTGAGCACTTGTCATTTAAGCAATCTTTTCTATAAAAGAAACATCCATCATCTCTAGGAGATAAAAAATGATCTGGCATTCTCTTGATGATTTTGGAAGAGCACGTGCACCACACTCCTCCAACATTTTACTACTATGCAAACTAGAATGAATGGATCGTAAAAATTCATGGTGCATTGAAAACTCCACATGATATTTGCAACAAAAAGTATTTTGATTCTTAAGAGGCACACAAAAAAAAGGCTTCAGGGCTTCAAAAGCTCTTTGTGATATTTGCAATGTTGGATGTGTCTCACAAAAATTTTTGAACATTGTTTGACTCACCTCCAAATAATGTTTGGGATGCGGGGTGCGGTCTCAAATGCCAATTCTCAACTTCAAGACATCCTTCACATTTGGTGACACTCTTGAGTTAGATTGCCAAAATAGTTGAATTTGATCCTTCACAGCATCGGTAAGCTTCTTATCACAACATGAAAGTCTCCCACCATAAGCCCATATATCATTTTGAAGAGGATCGTCAAGTCTTTCTCTTCTTGCAAGTGCTCTATGCAAAGTTTTACGATTTAGATTCAAGTCAACACAAGTTTGTCTCATCAAACGAGCCTTTCTCAAATGATGACTTACCAAAGAGGCTGTATTCACAATAATAGCATTCCGCTCCTTTTTCTTGTTCACACTAATCTTCAATTTGACTAGTATACGTCTCATCTTTTGCATCTTTAACAATTGCACAAACATTTGACATTGCTCAACCAATGTCTTGTGCCTAAAAAATTGATCAAAAAGTTTTGAAACCCACAACCTAACGGTTCTTTGTGATCTCTTGCCATTGCAATTTCTCATTATATTCTCATCAATTTCAAGTAACCATTTAGTTCTTCTTGAAGGTCTCAATTTTGAAGTCTGTCTTTCTTCCTCCGAAGGGACTTCATTTCTCATATAATTTGGAGATGTGTAACATTGATTTGGTTCTTCTGCACCATTATCATTGTCAATTCTTTCATATTCAATCGGTGGACTATCATTGGCAATGTCCACACTTCCATTGGCCACATCTACATGTTCATTTTTAAAACCTACATTTTCTTCTTCAAAACCTAAATTCTCATTTTCAAAACCTACATTTTCATCTTCAAATTCATGTTCTTCACTTGAAACCACATTCAAAGGTGGGTCTATGATGACATCTTCATTCATATTTAACATTCCTTGTCTTTTATTCCAATGGGCAACCCTATCCATTTCTCTATACAATTCAACATCTTCATTTGTGAGTCTCCTCTTCCGTTTATGCTTTTGACGACTACTACTCCCCATAGTTAAACCAAAAAGTAGATGCAAATACCTTTGGTAATAGATAAAATCTCCCCCCAAAAAGATGAAATACCTTTGGTAATAAAGAAAATCACCCCACAAAAAGATGAAATACCTTTGCTAATAGAGAAAATCACCCCAAAAAAAGATGAAATACCCTTGTAATCGAGAAAATCACCCCAAAAAAAGATAAAATATCTTTGGTAAAAGAGAAAATCACCCCAAAAAGTGGTTTTTTGTCTTCTTGCTGCAACTCGAATCCTGTAGTTCAGGCAAAACATGTGACTCTTTGGAGGGACCCAGATAATCTTCTTTTTTTTTTAACACCAGTGAAAAGGATCGAATATTCGATATCTTACTCTTTCTCACTCTCACTCTCCTCTCTCCTCTCTCTCTCTCACCTAGAGAGAGAGAGATCTCACTCACCTTTCTCTCTCCTCTCTCCTCTCTTTCTCTATCTCACCTAGAGAGAGAGAGAGGAGAGAAAGAGAGCAAAGAGAGAGAGAGAGAGGTGAATGGGGTCATGGGGACTTCATAGGGGTCCTAATGAGTGATAAGGCATACTAGGACCCTTAGGAAGTGCTTATGACCCCTTTCAACACATTTGAATGCTCATGTGTGTCCTAAGGAGTTGTAGGACCCCTTAGGACACACTTGAGGGTTTTAATGTGTCAAAAGGGGTCATACAGACTTCCTAGGGGTCCTAACACATGATAAGGCATACTAGGACCCCTAGGAAGTACTCATGACCCCGTTTGACACATTTGAATGCTCAAGTGTGTTGTAAGGGGTTGTAGGACCCCTTAGGACACACTTGAGGGTTCTAATGTGTCGAACGGGATCATGAGGACTTCCTAGGGGTCATAACAAATGATAAGGCATACTAGGACCCCTAGGAAGTCCTCATGACCCCTTTCAAAATATTTAAATGCTCAAGTGTGTCCTAAGGACTTGTAGGACCCCTTAGGAAACACTTGAGGGTTCTAATGTGTCAAATGGGGTCATGGGGACTTCATAGGGGTCCTAACATGTGATAAGGCATATTACAACCCCTAGGAAGTCCTCATGACCCCTTTCGACACATTTGCATGCTCAAGTGTGTCCTAAGGACTTGTCGGACCCCCTAGGACACACTTGAGGGTTCTAATGTGTCGAATGGGGTCATGGGGACTTCCTAAGGGTCCTAACGCGTGGTAAGGCATATTAGGACCCCTAGGAAGTCCTCATGACCCCTTTTGACACATTTGAATGCTCAAGTGTGTCCTAAGAGGTCATAGGACCCCTTAGGACATACTTGAGGGTTCTAATGTGTTGAAAGGGGTCATGAGGACTTCCTAAGGGTCCTAACACATGATAAGGAGTACTAGGACCCCTAGGAAGTCCTCATGACCCCTTTCAACACATTTGAATGCTAAAGTGTGTCCTAAGGACTTGTAGGACCCCTTATGACACACTTGAGGGTTCTAATGTGTTGAATGGGGTCATGGGGACTTCAAGGGGTCCTAAGGCGTGATAAGGCATACTAGGAACCCTAGGAAGTACTCATGACCCCTTTTGACACATTTGAATGCTCAAGTGTGTCCTAAGGGTTCCTAGGACCCCTTAGGCCACACTTGAAGGTTCTAACGTGTCGAATGAGATCATGAGGACTTCATAGGGGTCCTAACACATGATAAGGCATATTAGGACCCATAGGAAGTCCTCATGACCTGTTTCGACACATTTGAGTGCTCAAGTGTGTCCTAAGGGGTCGTAGGACCCCTTAGGACACACTTGAGGGTTCTAATGTGTTGAAAGAGGTCATGAGGACTTCCTAGGGGTCCTAACGCATGATAAAGTGACTTAGGACACCTAGGAAGTCCTCATGACCCATTTTGACACATTTGAATGCTCATGTGTGTCCTAAGGATTGGTAGGACCCCTTAGGACACACTTGAGGGTTCTAATGTGTCGAAAGGGGTCATGTGGACTGCCTAGGGGTCCTAACACATGATAAGGCATACTAGGACCCCTAGGAAGTCCTCATGACCCCTTTCGACACATTTGAATGCTCAAGTGTGTCGTAAGGGGTTGTAGGACCCCTTAGGACATACTTGAGAGTTTTAATGTGTCGAAAGGGGTCATGAGGACTTACTAGGGGTCCTAACATGCCCCTAGGTATACTAGGACCCCTAGGAAGTCCACATGACCCCTTTTGACACATTTGAATGCTCAAGTGTGTCCTAAGGACTCATAGAACCCCTTAGGACAAACTTGGGGGTTCTAATGTGTCGAATGGGGTCATGGGGACTTCATAGGGGTCCTAACACGTGATAAGGCATCTTAGGACCCCTAGGAAGTCCTCATGACTGCTTTCAACACATTTGAATGCTCAAGTGTGTCTAAGGGGTCGAAGGACACCTTAGGACACACTTGAGGGTTCTAATGTGTCGAAAGAGGTCATGAGGACTTCCTAGGGGTCTTGACGTGTGATAAGGCATACTAGGACCCCTAGGAAATCCTCATGACCCCATTTCACACATTTGAATGTTGAAGTGTGTCCTAAGGACTTGTAGGACCCCTTAGGACACACTTGAGGGTTATAATGTGTCAAATGGGGTCATGGGGACTTCCTAGGGGTCCTAACCTATGATAAGGCATACTAGGATGCCTAGGAAGTCCTCATGACCCCTTTTGACACATTTGAATGCTCAAGTGTGTGCTAAGGACTCGTAGGACCCCTTATGACACACTTGAGGGTTCTAATGTGTCAAATGGGGTCATGGGGATTTCATATGCATCCTAACATGTCATAAGGCATATTAGGAACCCTAGGAAGTACTCATGACCCCTTTCGACACATTTGAATGCTCAAATGTGTTCTAAGGGTTCCTAGGACCCCTTAGAACACACTTGAGGGTTCTAATGTGTCGAATGAGATCATGAGGACTTCATAGGGGTCCTAACATGTGATAAGGCATATTACGACCCCTAGGAAGTCCTCAAGACCCCTTTCGACACATTAGAACCCTCAAGTGTGTCCTAAGGGGTAGTAGGACCCCTTAGGACACACTTGAAGGTTCTAATGTGTCAAAAGGGGTCATGAGGACTTCATAGGGGTCCTAACGTGTCATAAGGCATATTAGGACCCCTAAGAAGTCCTCATGACCCCTTTCGACACATTTGAATGCTCAGGTGTGTCCTAAGGACTCCTAGGACCCCTTATGACACACTTGAGGGTTCTAATGTGTTGAATGGGGTCATCGGGACTTCATAGGGGTCCTAACACGTGATAAGGCATATTAGGAACCCTAGGAAGTACTCATGACCCCTTTCGATACATTTGAATGCTCAAGTGTGTCCTAAGGGTTCCTAGGACCCCTTAGGACACACTTGAGAGTTCTAATGTGTCGAATGGGATCATGAGGACTTCATAGGGGTCCTAACGCATGATAAGGCATGTTAGGACCCCTAGGAAGTCCTCATTACAACTTTCAACACATTTGAATGCTCAAGTGTGTCCTAAGGGGTCGTAGGACCCCTTAGGACACACTTGAGGGTTCTAATGTGTCGAAAGGGGTCATGAGAACTTCCTAGGGGTCCTAACACGTGATAAGGTGTATTAGGACCCCTAGGAAGTCTTCATGACTCCTTTCGACATAGTTGAATGCTCATGTGTGTCCTAAGGACTGGTAGGACCCCTTAGGACACACTTGAGGGTTCTAATGTGTCGAAAGGGGTAATGTGGACTTCCTAGGGGTCCTAACACATGATAAGGCATACTAGGACCACTAGGAAGTCCTCATGACCCCTTTCAACACATTTGAATACTCAAGTGTATCGTAAGGGTTCGTAGGACCCCTTAGGATACACTTGAGGGTTTTAATGTGTCGAAAGGGGTCATGAGCACTTCCTAGGGGTCCTAACATACCCCTAGGTATACTAGGACCTTGAGGAAGTCCTCATGACCCATTTTGACACATTTGAATGCCCAAGAGTGTCATAAGGACTTGTAGGATCCCTTAGGACAAACTTGAGGGTTGTAATGTGTCGAATGGGGTCATGGAGATTTCATATGGGTCCTAACGCGTGATAAGGCATCTTAGGGCCCCTAGGAAGTCCTCATGACCCTTTTCAACACATTTGAATGCTCAAGTGTTTCTAAGGGGTCGAAGGACCCCTTAGGACACACTTGAGGGTTCTAATGTGTCGAAAGAGCTCATGAGGACTTGCTAGGGGTCCTGACACATGATAAGACATACTAGGACCCCTAGGAAATCTTCATGACCCCATTTAACACATTTGAATGCTCAAGTGTGTCCTAAGGACTTGTAGGACCCCTTAGGACACACTTGAGGGTTTTAATCTATCAAATGGGGTCATGGGGACTTCCTAGGGTCCTAACCCATGATAAGGTGTACTAGGACACCTAGGAAGTATTCATGACCCCTTTCAACACATTTGAATGCTCAAGTGTGTCCTAAGGGGTCCCACACTTGAGGGTTCTAATGTGTCGAATGGGGTCATGAGGACTACATAGGGGTCCTAATGCATGATAAGGTGTATTAGGACCCCTAGGAAGTCCTCATGACCCTTTCGACTCACTTGAATGCTCAAGTGTGTCCTAAGGGGTCAGAGGACCCCTTAGGACACACTTGAGGGTTCTAATGTGTCAAATGTAGTCATGGGGACTTCATAGCGGTCCTAACACATGATAAGGCATAATAGGACCCCTAGGAAGTCTTAATGACCCCTTTCGACACATTTGAATGCTCAAGTGTGTCCTAAGGGTTCGTATGACCCTGTAGGACACACCTGAGAGTTCTAATGTGTCAAATGGGGTCATGAGGACTTCCCAGGGGTCCTAACACATGATAAAGAGTACTGGGACCCCTAGGAAGTCCTCATGACCCCTTTCAATACAATTGAATGCGCAAGTGTTTCCTAAGAGGTCGTAGGACCCCTTAGGACACACTTGAGGGTTCTAATGTGTCGAATGGGGTCATGGAGACTTCATAGGGGTCCTAACTTATGATAAGGAATACTACGACCCCTAGGAAGTCCTCATGAATTCTTTCGACACATTTGAATGCTCAAGTGTGTCCTAAGGGGTCATAGGACCCCTTAGGAAACACTTGAGGGTTCAAATGTGTCGAAATGGTTCATGAGGACTTCCTAGGGGTCCTAACGTGTGATAAGGCATATTACGACCCCTATGAAGTCTGAATGACCCCTTTCAACATATTTGAATACTCATGTGTGTCCTAAGGACTTGTAGGACCCCTTAGGACACACTTGAGGGTTATAATGTGTCGAAAGGGGTCATGCAGACTTCCTAGGGGTCCTAACGCATGATAAAGTGTACTAGGACCCCTAGGAAGTCCTCACGACACCTTTTGACACATTTGAATGCTCAAGTGTGTCGTAAGGGGTCATAGGACCCATTAGGACACACTTGAAGGTTCTAGTGTGTCAAATGGGGTCATGAGGACTTCCTAGAGGTCCTGACACATGATAAGGCATACTAGGACCCCTAGGAAGTCATTATGACCCCTTTCGACACATTGGAATACTCAAATGTGTACTAAGGGGTCGTAGGACCCCTTAGGACACACTTGAGGGTTCTAATTTATCAAAAGGGGTCATGAGGACTTCCTAGGGGTCCTAATGCATGATAAGGCATACTAGGACACCTAGGAAGTCCTTAAGTTCCCTTTCGACAAATTTGAATGCTCAAGTGTGTCGTGAGGGTTTGAAGGACCTCTTAGGACATGCTTGAGAGTTCTAATGTGTTGAATGGGGTCATGAGGACTTCCTAGGGGTCCTAGTATGCCTTAACACATGTTAGGACCTCTAGGAAGTCCTCATGACCCCTTTCGACAAACTTGAATGCTCAAGTGTGTCCTAAGGGGTTGTAGGACCCCTGACACAGTTAAGAGTTCTAATGTGTTGAAAGGGGTCATGAGGACTTGCTAGGGGTCCTAACACATGATAAGGCATACTAGGACCCCTAGGAAGTCCTCATGACCCCTTTAGACATATCTGAATGCTCAAGTGTGTCCTAAGGACTCGTAGGACCCCTTAGGAAACACTTGAGGGTTCTAATGTGTCGAATGGGGTCATGAGGACTTTTTAGAGGTCCTAACATGTGATAAGGCATATTAGGACCCCTAGGAAGTCCTCATCACCCATTTTGACACATTTGAATGCTCAAGTGTGTCCTAAGTGGTTGTAGGACACCTTAGGACACACTTGAGGGTTCTAATGTGTCAAAAGGGGTCATGCAGACTTCGTAGGGGTCCTACCATGTGATAAGGCATACTAGGAACCCTAGAAAGTCCTCATGACCCCTTTCGACACATTTCAATGCTCAAGTGTGTTGTATGGGGTCGTAGGATCCCTAAGGACACACTTGAGAGTTCTAATGTGTCAAATGGGGTCATGAGGACTTACTAGGGGTCCTAACATGTGATAAGGCATACTAGGACCCCTAGGAAGTCTTCATGACCTCTTTTGACACATTTGAATGCTCAAGTTTACCCTAAGGACTCATAGGACCACGTAGGACACACTTGAGGGTTCTAATGAGTCGAATAGGGTCATGAGGACTTCATAGGGGTCCTAACATGTGATAAGGCATATTATGACCCCTAGGAAGTCCTCATGACCCCTTCTGACACATTTGCATGCTCAAGTGTATCCTAAGGACTCATAGGACCCCTTAGGACACACTTGAGGGTTCTAATGTGTTGAATGGGGTCATGGGGACTTCATAGGGGTCTTAACGCTTGATAAGGTGTATTAGGATCCTTAGGAAGTCCTCATGACCCCTTTCAAAAAATTTGAATGCTCGAGTGTGTCCTAAGGGGTCATAGGACCCCTTAGGACACACTTGAGTATTTTATTGTGTCGAAAGGGGTCACTAGTACTTCCTAAGGGTCCTAACACATGATCAAGTGTACTAGGACCCCTAAGAAGTCCTCATGACCCCTTTCGACACATTTGAATGCTAAAGTGTGTTCTAAGGAATCGTAGGACCCCTTACGACACACTTGAGGGTAGGAGTCCTTAGGACACACATGAGCATTCAAATGTGTCAAAATGGGTCATGAGGACTTCTTAGGGGTCCTAACATGTGTTAAGGCATACTAGGACCCCTAGGAAGTCCTCATGACCCCTTTCAAAAAATTTGAATGATCAAGTGTGTCGTAGGACCCCTTAGGACACACTTGAGGGTTATAATGTGTCAAAAGGGGTCATGAGGATTTCCTAGGGGTCCTAACATGCCCCTAGGCATATTAAGACCCCTAGGAAGTCCTCATGACCCCGTTTGACACATTTGAATTCTCAAGTGTGTCCTAGGGACTCGTAGGACCCCTTAGGACACACTTGAGGGTTCTAATGTGTTGAATGGGATCATGGGGACTTCATATGGGCCCTAACACATGATAAGGTGTATTAGGACCCCTAGGAAGTCCTCATGACCCATTTCAACACATTTGAATGCTCAAGTGTGTCCTAAGGGGTCGTAGGACCCTTAGGACACACTTGAGGGTTGTAATGTGTTGGAAGGTGTCATGAGGACTTCCTAGGGGTCTTGAAAAGTGATAAGGCATACTAGGACCCCTAGGAAGTCCTCATGACACCATTTGACACATTTGAATTCTCAAGTGTGTTCTAAGGACTCGTAGGACCCCTTAGGACACACTTGAGGGTTTTAATGTGTTGAATGGGGTCATGGGGACTTCCTAGGGGTCATAATGCATGATAATGCGTACTAGGATGCTTAGGAAGTCCTCATGACCCCTTTTGACACATTTGAATGCTCAAGTGTGTCCTAAGGGGTCGTTGGACCCCTTAGGACACACTTGAGGGTTCTAATATGTCGAATGGGGTCATGAAGACTACATAGGGGTCCTAACATGTGATAAGGTGTATTAGGACCCCTATTAAGTCCTCATGACCCCTTTCAACATAATTGAATGCTCAAGTGTGTCCTAAGGGTTCGTAGGACCACTTAGGACACACTTGAGGGTTCTAATGTGTCGAATGGGGTGACGGGGACTTCATAGGGGTCCTAAAGCATGATAAGAAATAATAGGACCCCTAGGAAGTCCTAATGACCCCTTTCAACACATTTAAATGCTCAAGTGTGTCCTCAGAGGACATAGGACCCCTCAGGACACACTTGCGGGTTCTAATGTGTTGAATGGGGTGATGGGGACTTAATAGGGGTCCTAACATGTGATAAGGCATACTAGGACCCCTAGGAAGTTCTCATTACTACTTTTGGCACATTTGAATGCGCAAATCTATCTTGAGGGGTCATAGGAACCCTTAGGACACACTTGAGGGTTCTAATGTATCGAAAGGGGTCATGAGGACTTCCTAGGGGTCCTAACGCATGATAAGGCATATTAGGACCTATAGGAAGTCCTCATGACCCATTTTGATCCATTTGAATACTCATGTGTGTTCTAAGGACTCGTGGGACCCCTTAGAACACACTTGAGGGTTCTAATGTGTCGAAAGGGGTCATGCAGAATTCCTAGGGGTCCTAACACATGATAAGGCATACTAGGACCC
Organism: Chamaecyparis obtusa; assembly: GCA_027943335.1. Taxonomy (NCBI): domain Eukaryota; kingdom Viridiplantae; phylum Streptophyta; class Pinopsida; order Cupressales; family Cupressaceae; genus Chamaecyparis; species Chamaecyparis obtusa. The sequence goes on from BSBK01001547.1 coordinate 2,778,906, forward strand.
CTAGGAAGTCCTCATGACCCTTTTCAACACATTTGAATGCTCAAGTGTGTCCTAAGTGGTCGTAGGACCCTTTAGGACACACTTGAGGGTTCTAATTTGTCAAATGGGGTCATGGGGACTTCCTAGGGGTCCTAACACATGATAAGGTGTACTAGGACCCCTAGGAAGTCATCATGAACCCTTTTGACACATTCAAATGCTCAAGTGTGTCCTAAGGGGTCATAGGACCCGTTAGGACACACTTGAGAGTTCTAATGTGTCGAAAAGTCTCATGAGGACTTCCTAGGGGTCTTAACGCATGATAAGGCATACTAGGACCCCTAGGAAGTACTCATGACCCCTTTCAACACATTTGAATGCTCAAGTGTGTCGTAAGGGGTCGTAGGACCCCTTAGGACACACTTGAGGGTTCTAATGTGTCGAATGGGGTCATGAGGACTTCCTAGGGGTCCTAGTATGCATTATCATGCATTAGGACCCCTAGGAAGTCCTCACGACCCCTTTCAACACATTTGAATGGTCAAGTGTGTCCTATGGGGTTGTTGGACCCCTTAGGACACACTTGAGAGGTCTAATGTGTTGAAAGGGGTCATGATGACTTCCTATGGGTCCTAACATGTGATAAGGCATACTAGGACACCTAGGAAGTCCTCATGACCCCTTTTGACACATTTGAATTCTCAAGTCTATCCTAAGGACTCGTAGGACCCCTTAAGACAAACTTGAGGGTTCTAATGTGTCAAATGGGGTTATGGGGACTTCCTAGGGGTCCTAACATGTTATAAGGCATATTAGGACCCCTAGGAATTCCTCATGACCCCTTTCGGTGCATTTGAATTCTCAAGTGTGTCCTAAGGGGTCATAGGACCCTTGAGGACACACTTGATGGTTCTCATGCGTCGAAAGGGGTCATGCGGACTTCCTAGGGGTGCTAATGCATGATAAGGCATACTAGGACCCCTAGGAAGTTCTCATGACCCCTTTCGACACATTTGAATGCTCAAGTGTGTTGTAAGGGGTCATAGGACCCCTTAAAACACACTTAAAGGTTCTAATATGTCAAATGGGGTCATGAGGACTTCCTAGGGGTCCTAGTATGCCTTATCATGCATTAGGACCCCTAGGAAGTCCTCATGACCCCTTTCGACACACTTGATGGTTCTAATGTGTCGAAAGGGGTCATGAGGACTTCCTAGGGGTCCTAACACATGATAAGGCATACTAGGACCCCTTAGAAGTCCTCATGATCCCTTTCAACACATTTGAATGCTCAAGTGTGTCCTAAGGACTCGTAGGATCCCTTAGGACACACTTGAGGGTTCTAATGTGTCAAATGGGGTCATGGGGACTTCATAGGGGTCCTAATGTGTGATAAGGCATATTAGGACCCCTAGGAAGTCCTCATGACCCCTTTCGACACATTTGAATGCTCAAGTGTGTCCTAAGGGGTTGTAGGACCCCTTAGGACACACTTGAGGGTTTTAAAGTGTCGAAAGGGGTCATGAGGACTTCCTAGGGGTCCTAACACATGATAAGGCATACTAGGACCCATAGGAAGCCCTCATGACCCCTTTTGACACCATTGAATTCTCAAGTGTGTCTTAAGGGGTCGTAGGACCCCTTAGGACACACTTGAGGGTTCTAATGTGTCGAAAGGGGTCATGAGGACTTCCTACGTGTCCTAACACATGATAAGGCATACTATGACTCCTAGGAAGTCCTCATGATCCCTTTTGACACATTTGAATGCTCAAGTGTGTCCTAAGGTGTCATAGGACCCGTTAGGACACACTTGAGGGTTCTAATGTGTCGAGTGGTGTCATGGGGACTTCATAGGGGACCTAACACATGATAAGGCATACTAGGACCCCTAGGAAGTCCTCATGACCCCTTTTGACACATTTGAATGGTCAAGTGTGTCGTAAGGGTTTGTAGGACCCCTTACGACACACTTGAGGGTTCTAATGTGTCGAATGGGGTCATGAGGACTTCCTAGGGGTCCTAACTCGTGATAAGGCATACTAGGACCCCTAGGAAGTCCTCATGACCCCTTTCAACACATTTTAATTCTCAAGTCTATCCTAAGGACTCGTAGGACCCCTTAGGACACACTTGAGGGTTCTAATGTGTCGAATGGGGTCATGGGGACTTCATAGGGGTCCTCACACTTGATAAGGTGTATTAGGACCCCTAGGAAGTCCTCATGACCCCTTTCGACACATTTGAATGCTCAAGTGTGTCTTAAGGGGTCGTAAGACCCCTTAGGACACACTTGAGGGTTTTAATGTGTCGAAAGGGGTCATGAGGACTTCCTAGGGGGCCTAATGCATAATAAGGCATACTAGGACCCCTAAGAAGTCCTCATGACCCCTTTCGACACATTTGAATGCTCAAGTATATCCTAAGGACTTGTAGGACCCCTTAGGACACACTTGAGGGTTCTAATGTGTTGAATGGGGTCATGGGGACTTCATAGGGGTCCTAACATATGATAAAGCGTATTAGGACCCCTAGGAAATTCTAACATGTGATAAAGCATATTAGGACCCCTAGGAAGTCCTCATGACCCATTTCAACACATTTGAATGCTCAAGTGTGTCCTAAGGGGTCATAGGACCACTTAGGACACACTCGAGGGCTCTAATGTGTCGAATGGGGTCATGAGGACTTCATAGGGGTCCTAACATGTGATAAGGTGTACTAGGACCCCTAGGAAGTCCTCATGACCCCTTTCGACACATTTGAATGCTCAAGTGTGTCCTAAGGGGTCGTAAACAATGCCAGTATTAAACAATGAGCTCATAAACAATGTATGATGCCCTAGCTTGCAACACCCGAGCCATCAAGACATTTCCTCATGAAATGATCATAAACGGGGAGTACAACATAGTCAATATCAACAACAAAACAAATAAAGAGAGATCAAACACTTCACACAATGCCTTGAAGGTAATAGCAACGATGCCCTAGCTCTCAAACCTTGTGAGTCATCAAGAATTCCAAATGAAAAGATGTAAACAATGCCAGTATTCAATAGTGAGCTCATAAACAATGTATGATGCCCTAGCTTGCAGCCCATGAGCCACCAAGACATTTCCTCATGAAATGATCATAAACAGAGAGTACCACATAGTGAATATCAACAGAAAAACAAATAAAGTGAGATCAAGCACTTCACACAATCCCTTGAAGCTAATAGAAATGATGTCATAGCTCTCAAAGCTCATAGGTCATTGAGCATTCCAAATGCTAAGATGTAAACAATGACACTATTAACATTCATATTGTGCCATTAAATCAACAAATTCCATCAAACTGAAATTGAGTTAATGAGAAGACAAAGCTTGAATGCCTACCTTAAGTGCTAGTTCCCTTTTCCCACATGGTGTCGGCCTCTTCATGCATGCCAAACTTGAATGCCCTCTTCGTGCCACACAAAAGTGCAATGTTGTCTTTGCGTCAGCTCTTCGAATTCACAAAAATTACAAATGACACTTTCTTTTTCTTTTTTTTTGTTTATAACCAAAGGGATTTCACAATTATGATGTCATCATTGCTATTACAACACCATCGGGGGCACTTGAAAAAAAAACACAAAAAACAAACACAAATTGTAGTGGCGTCAAAATTTGACCCCAAATGTTGTAGTGCTTATTCATACATCCTCAGGTTCCCAAACATGTACTTTAAGTTCTATATCTTGACTTTCTTGATCTTCACATCTCCTTCATAAATACTATTGAGTTTCTCCCAAATTTATTTTTTTGACTTGGAGGACATAACCTTCAAAATTTATGAATCACTCAAACCCACTTATAATTGTATTTCTTTCCTTGTCATTATTCTCATATAACCTAATCTAACTTGGAGTTAAAGGAGCATTAAGAGGGGAAGTACAACCTTTCACAATAGATTCCCATATTCCAAATGACAAAGAGTTCAAACAAGATTTCATTTTCATTTTCGAGAAAGAAGAGTTTGTGCCATCAAACTTTAGTACTTTGTATTCTCTTTCTTGCATTGTCCTAGACCTCCCTCGAGTAGTTAAGCTCCTCCTAGAGGAGCCTTTCTTTGATACCAAATATTGGAACATGTTTTTGTTATGCCAAAAGATCAATCTATTAACACCTAATGCAAACACTAGAGATAAATGGAACCACGTGAGGTAGTTAGTTTATATCTCAAATATGAAGGGAGACAATGGTGTTTAATCTCACATTTGGAATTTAAAACTCAACATCTAAATCACTAAAGTAAATTATAATTGCTCCAAACTATAAATTAAAGTAGAACTAAATTCAATTACATTAAGTATTTTTTTAGTTTTTGCATTCATTCTAAGAAAATATTATCTCTTAAGATGATCAAGAGTATTAGTTAAGCATAATGGAAAAGGTGCACTGTTGAATATTGTATTTTTAACGATGTTATGTTTTTAGTATTCTCATTGACATTAATGTATCCAAGAGTTTTAGATATTTTTAATTACTTTTTTCATGCCATAATAGAGCATTTACCATGTTTAAAGGATAGAGAAAATTATGTTGATACCTCTCTTGTAGAATGTTAATATTATCATGTTTCTCTATCATATATTTTTCCTAATTATTTAGCATATTTATAGAGGTATAATTTGTGATAGGTTTTTAAGGTTAGTCTCTTAGAGAAAGTATGTCCATGTAAATGTATTTTCCTTGTGTTTATTACTACATTTTTCTAGATGTGTAATTTATGGCTTGTAATTTGGAAGTAAAGTAAAGTTGCATATAGAGTATCATATTCTAGAGTTTTAGAGGTCCTAAGAAAATGGACAAAAGGTTATAAGTGACATAGTGTTTACTATATTAATTTGTGGACTATGTTAATGTTATCATTGGATGTTCCACTACCTAATAATGTACACTAAATGGAATAAGTGTGTGAAGGTAGTTTGAGACCGATTACTCTCATGTTGGTTAACGCATATCATGATCCTATTCTTAGTGTAATTTGCAGGCTTTAGGAGTGGATCAACTACATATTTAGTTAGCAAATATACTTGTAGTTGATGTATGGATATTTTATATATCATTTTGGATGACATAATATCGAAATTAATATTAGAATACATATATATTATTGATCTAGGATCATTCCAACATATTTCCGTTGGTGGAAGTTGCAAAATGTTATGGAATTTATTTATTCAATTAGCAGTAGAGATGAATTGAAGTGTGTAAATCAAGTTATAGATCCTATACACAATGAGTGAGTGTTATGGTGTAAATGATCAATAAAATATCAAAGGTTAATTTATGAAGGTCCCCATAATATGTGTTTGTATTTCTTGCTTGTATTTAAGGTTGGAACCTCCCTATCTTAGTTGGTACTTATTATTTACTAAAATCCAAAAAGAATACACAATTCAAAAGAGCAAAAAATATTCTTGACAAGAAGACTAGCCTTGCTTCTATCCTACTATAATGCCCCACTAGGGACCCCAGGAGAAATTAACCTGAAACATGTTACTAAGTTTAACAAAATAATTTTTTCCTTAGAAGTTTACAAACAATAATGAATAACATAGTGGAAGCAATATAATATAAGTCAATACATACTCATAAATGTAACTCATTTATAGATTACAAATCCAAAGGGTTCCATGACATAGAATTACTTCAGTATTATTTAATTATTAAGAATAACTAAAAGTAATAAACCTCACATATGCAAATAATAATATATACATGATCAAATAAATGCAAACATAAATACAACTGATACCACAAGGTAATCATAACCAACATCCATTTCACAAGTTGCAGGGTATGTCATAACAAACCAAGATACAAAGTACACATATTTGATATATGAAAAATAAGAGAAAGTCTCCAACAAGAACAAGAAGCTAAAAAAAACAAGGGTCATCCATCACCATCACAAATGTCATAATCTCAATGGTAATAGAATCACTACCACCTGACCATGTGGAACCGAAAAGTCCACTCCCACCGTGTTGAGGAGTTAACAACATACTCCATTCGGATATCAAACACCAAAACCCAATCACAATACATCACCTAAGAAAAGGATCCTAAAAGCTCTCTATCTCAAGAGATGCAACTCAAAATGCAAAGGTAAACATACTAATCTTAGAGGCAACCAACACATGTAGAAAACCTAAGATGCATAAAGGGAAGTGTCATCACATAAGTCAACTCTAGAGTAACCTTGGTAGTCAACTATAAAAATAATCACATATCATTCTACGACAATCACATATCTAACTACCATCATGACAATCAAGATTGATATGTATTGAGGCAAGAAATAACATATGATCTTTCTACTAGGAAAAAAATAATGTGTAATAAGGAATCAATTTATTACATGTTATTCTTATAACTTAACCAACCTAAATTTAATATACATTCAAATTTCAAGCTTCAAAATATGGATATACACACACAAGGAATATATTATATTTAATAGCAAGGTGGTTGACCATTAACCCGTCGTGGACCCTCCTAATGTGGTCTCTTGGTGCAATGATTCTTAATAGTTGATAAACACAAATCTTAATGTTATAATAATTTAAAACATATAAATTTGATTACTTAGTTCAATGGTAAGTAAATACGTTAAGTATAGTAAATAAACTTTGTTAGTACAATTTATAACTTCAAAATTAACATCTAAATCACTACAATTGATTATAAGTTCTCTAAACTATTAATTCAACTCAATTCTTTGTTATTTTGTGACCATTCCAAAAATCATGGGTTCTTAGGATGATTAAGAGTCATTATGAAGTATGATGGTAGAGGTGCCACATCAACCACTCTCTAGTTAGATTATACTACTAAGATAAATAGTAATTTTAATTTATGATAATTAGCAAAAAATAAAATACATGAAATAAAATATGTTATATATGTAAATAAATAATCTATACTAGTTAAGATAAACTTAGCATATACCAATGGTGATGCTTCTTGCATTGACTGAGAAGGACTTATCATGGATGAACCAACTAAAAACTCCTTTATGAATAGTGATAGTAATATAAGATTGTATGCATACCTACTCATAATAACTTTTAAATTAACAAATTACTATAATCAATTATAAGTTGTCTAAGCTATCCATTAAAGAAAAAAAATATTTTAATTACCTTGACTTTGTGTTGTCATTTTTTTAATGTACTTTATAAAAGAAAAATAACATCAAGATAGAAATAAAGAGAGATCAAACACTTAACACAATGCCTTAGCACTTAACACTTAACACTTAACACAAAGAGAGAAAAATAAAGAGAGATCAAACACTTAACACTTGAAGGTAATAGTAATGATGCCATAGCTCTCAAAGCTCGCAGGTCATCGATCATTCCAAATGCTAAGATGTAAACAATGCCACTATTAACATTCATATTGTGCCATTAAATCAACAAATTCCATCAAAATGAAATTGAGTTAATGAGAAGACAAAGCTCGAATGCCTAACTCAAGTGCGAGTGCCCTCTTCCCACATGGTGTCAGCCTCTTCATGCACGCCAAACTTGAATGCCCTCTTTGCGCCACGCAAAAGTGCAGTGTCGTCTTCGTGTCAGCTCTTCGAATTCACAAAAATTACAAATGATACTTTCTTTTTCTTTTTCTTTTTTGTTTATAACCAAAGGGATGTCACAATTACGATGTCATCATTGCTATTATGACACCATCAGGGGCACTTGCAAAAAAAACACAAAAAACAAACACAAATTGTAGTGGCGTCGCAAATTGGCATCAAAATTTGACCCCAAATGTTGTAGTGCTTATTCATACATCCTCAGGTTCCCAAACATGTACTTTAAGTTCTACATCTTGACTTTCTTGATCTTCACATCTCCTTCATAAATACTATTGAGTTTCTCCCAAATTTATTTTTTTGACTTGGAGGACATAACCTTCAAAAGTTATGAATCACTCAAACCCACTTATAATTGCATTTCTTTCCTTGTCATTGTTCTCATATAACCTAATCTAGAACTTGGAGTTGAAGGAGCATTAAGAGGGGAAGTACAACCTTTCACAGTAGATTCCCATATTCCAAATGACAAAGAGTTCAAACAAGATTCCATTTTCATTTTCGAGAAAGAAGAGTTTGTGCCATCAAACTTTAGTACTTTGTATTCTCTTTCTTGCATTGTCCTAGATCTCCCTCGAGTAGTTAAGCTCCTCCTAGAAGAGCCTTTCTTTGATACCAAATATTGGAACATGTTTTTGTTATGCCAAAAGATCAATCTATTAACACCTAATGCAAACACTAGAGATAAATGGAACCACGTGAGTTAGTAAGTCCATATCTCAAATATGAAGGGAGACAATGGTGTTTAATCTCACATTTGGAATTTAAAAATCAACATCTAAATCACTAAAGTAAATTATAATTGCTCCAAACTATAAATTAAAGTAGAACTAAATTCAATTACATTAAGTATTTTTTTAGTTTTTGCATTCATTCTAAGAAAATATTATCTCTTAAGATGATCAAGAGTATTAGTTAAGCATAATGGAAAAGGTGCATTGTTGAATATTGTATTTTTAATGATGTTATGTTTTTAGTATTCTCATTGACATTAATGTATCTAGGAGTTTTAGATATTTTTAATTACTTTTTCATGCCATAATAGAGCATTTACCATTTTTAAAGGATAGAGAAAATTATGTTGGATACCTCTCTTGTAGAATGTTAATATTATCATGTTTCTCTATCATATATTTTTCCTAATTATTTAGCATATTTATAGAGGTATAATTTGTGATAGGTTTTTAAGGTTAGTCTCTTAGAGAAAGTATGCGCATGTAAATGTATTTTCCTTGTGTTTATCACTACATTCTTCTAGATGTGCAGTTTATGGCTTGTAATTTGGAAGTAAAGTAAAGTTGCATATAGAGTATCATATTCTAGAGTTTTAGAGGTCCTAAGAAAATGGACAAAAGGTTATAAGTGACATAGTGTTTACTATAGTAATTTGTGGACTATGTTAATGTTATCATTGGATGTTCCACTACCTAATAATGTGCACTAAATGGAATAAGTGTGTGAAGGTAGTTTGAGACCGATTACTCTCATGTTGGTTAACACATATCATGATCCTATTCTCAGTGTAATTTGCAGGCTTTAGGAGTGGATCAACTACATATTTAGTTAGCAAAATATACTTGTAGTTGATGTATGGATATTTTATATATCATTTTGGATGACATAATATCGGAATTAATATTAGAATACATATATATTGTTGATCTAGGATCATTCCAACATATTTCCATCGGTGGAAGTGGCAAAAAAAATCATGCGTAATAAGGAATCAATTTATTACATGTTATTCTTATAACTTAACCAACCTAAATTTAATATACATTCAAATTTAAAGCTTCAAAATATGAATATACACACACAAGGAATATATTATATTTAATAGCAAGGTGGTTGACCATCAACCCGTCACAGACCCTCCTAATGTGGTCTCTTGGTGCAATGATTCTTAATAGTTGATAAACACAAATCTTAATGTTATAATAATTTAAAACATATAATTTGATTACTTAGTTCAATGGTAAGTAAATATGTTAAGTTTAGTAAATAAACTTTTTCAGTACAATTTATAACTTCAAAATTAACATCTAAATCACTACAATTGATTATAAGTTCTCTAAACTATTAATTCAACTCAATTCTTTGTTGATTTTGTGACCATTCCAAAAATCATGGGTTCTTAGGATGAGTAAGAGTCATTATGAAGTATGATGGTAGAGGTGCCACATCAACCACTTTCTAGTTAGATTATACTACTAAGATAAATAGTAATTTTAATTTATGATAATTAACAAAAAATAAAATACATGAAATAAAATATGTTATATATGTAAATAAATAATCTATACTAGTTAAGATAAACTTAGCATATACCAATGATGATGCTTCTTGCATTGCCTGAGAAGGACTTATCATGGATGAACCAACTAAAAACTCCTTTATGAATAGTGATAGTAATATAAGATTGTATGCATACCTACTCATAATAACTTTTAAATTAACAAATTACTATAATCAATTATAAGTTGTCTAAGCTATCAATTAAAGGAAAATTTTTTTTTAATTACCTTGACTTTGTGTTGTCATTTTTTTAATATACTTATAAAAGAAAAATAACATCAAGATATAAATGAATATACAATCACCCACAAAACTAAAATGCATATAATAAAAAATGTTAAATATGTAGAAAAATGCATACCATCAAGTCTAGGCCAAATTGAATGGTAGAAAGATTACCATGATGAAATTTTAAAAGATCCTCCTATATCATTGATTATTATCCCACTTAGATAAATCAGCAGTAATCATTGATCATATTAAATCCAAATAGAATACATTTGAAATAACAAAAATTCTCCTTGAAAGAAAGATTGGCCTTGCTTCTACTCTAATCTATCCCTTGATGCCCCTATATTTTTGTCTTATACAGCTTGATGCCTCAACTTGTGCTTTAGATCTTGCTACGTCAACTACAAAAGATAACATATGCGAAACATCATATACATATATGTCCAAGGTGGCTCACTACTCTCTCCAAGAGAACCTAAGCATGGTAATATCAAAACACATTAAAACACATTGACAAGGTGTGTCTATTAATATCAACTGATTCATTACAACCATAAATATCATATGGTGACACTATTTGAGAATTATGTGTAATCAAATACTCACATCAAATCATGTATGCAAAAGAAGATCTAATATGTTGTAACAATGGATCAAAGCTAAATTGGAGGTGGATGAAGGATCAAAATATCTAAAACCAAAAAATTTGAAATTTAAAAAAACTAAATTCAGTTGCACATTCTAAGGAATTTGAAAAAGGCCTAAATTTCTGTGAGAAACTTCCTATTTAGTAGGAATTCCAAGTTTTTTATATGAATCTGTTATTTCGTTTGATTTCTTCTTTTAATTCTCTTTAGGTTTTTCAATTTTTCTGGTCAGGGTTTTGTACAGCGTGCACGCTGGATTGTCTGTGATTTGGTATTTTTTTTCTTCTAATGTTCTGATCTATTCATTTGTTATTTCTTTTTTGGTTTGTTCATCTGTGATTTGTTTTTTTTTGTTTGTTCTGTTGTTTTGGTTTATTTGTCTGTGATATTTTCTCTTTTGGTTTGTGATTTGTTCTTGTTTTGTGATTTGTTCTTTTTTGGTCTGTGATTTGTTCTCTTTTGGTGTTACTCGAAGTCGAGCAAAGGCAGAGGCAGAGAAAACGGAGGAAAGAGGAAGAGGCAAGAGATGAAAAGTTCTTTTTCTAGGTAATTTTTCTTACAGACTTTATTTATTATATGAATTAACAGGTTTATTTTTCTGGAATGTATAAGTACTAGTGAAAGCTGCAAACCCTATTTTATCTTTCTTTTTCAATTTTCTATTTCAGTTGTTCCTTATATCATTAAGCCATGAAAGGACTATTCATATCTTTTGCTGTACAATGATGCCATCATATCTACTGCTGTAAAATGATGCCATCATATCTATTCATATTGTTTGTTGTTTATTTTTCTGTAATTCTCCTTGAGCTCACAGTTCTGCTCTGCTCACTGCTCCTGCTACTGCTAATGATATAAATAGAAAATTAAGACCTGGTACTGCTACTGCTAATGACACAAATAGAAAATTAAGACCTGTTTGACATGGTATGAAAACTTAGATCTGATACATAACATTAAGAAACCAAACCATCTTTAAACTCCTGAATTTCAACCTAACATACTAATGATAGTTATTAACAGTTCATTATATGCACAAGGTAAAGTAAACAAAATAATTAAAAAAAACCTTAAAGAACAAATAGAGTTTTCTTTGTAAACTTTTGAACTAAACTTCTACAAAACTAAATCCCTTGGAAAGCAATCTCAAAATGAAACAAAAGTACATGCTGCCTAATTTGATTTCTTGTATATATTGTACCATGTACCAATTTTTTCAGGCAGGGCAATCCAATTGCCTCTAGTGCCATGCTGCTCTATATAGGCCTTGAGTTTTGAGTCTTCCTTAGGTTACCATGGCTCTTTCTTTACAATACTTGTGAGATACTTGGTTTCTCAAGAGATTTTATTTTAGTTTTAGAAGATTGATATTAGTAACAACAGTATTGTTAGTTATAAGAGAATTTTATGGAGTTTAGGATAACCCTAGTGGTCACTTGCTTTAACTTCACATTTGTATATTACATAATCTGGACAACTAGGATGAATGGATATACTCCTATTCATGTAGGCTTAATTTTAATCTGACTAATTTAAAGCACGGGGAAGAACAAAACATCGGCTGCATATGACTTCTCTTCTAGGGATATAGACTACATCTTAACATGACTAAATTTAAGATGACATTTTCTCCCTTGTACACCTTAACGGTGAGGTGCTACAGTAAGAAATGGTTGGATCATCTTTTTGTAAACCATAGTACTTTATGATATTAAAAACTGAAGTTTAGAGTGTACTTAGATTTAGCATTATTAGCTTCTAGTGCGTTTCACCTCTCTCATGACATGATGATGACAAATATGGGTATTACCTGTTTGATCTTGGAAATCATTTAATCTTCGTTGTAATTAATACTAATTCACCTAACATCCATTAGCTGTTTTCTTAATTTTACTGATTTTCTATTCTATAGACTTTTCTATTTGTAAGTTATTAGAGAGACACCTCATCTTGTCTAATCTAAGAAATAGCATCCAATTACTCTATTAAACTTTCCTTGATCTTTCTTGCTTGTGAGCCCAAAATCAAATTTATTTATTAGCATTTACTAAGTTGTGAACTTGTACATGTATCACCACCATGTTTAGAATCAATTTGAGATATTGTCATACTCGTTTCATGGTCTATTTTTCTATAAATCAAATTTGGATTGTCACTTAAGGTGCCTACTATCTCTTACCTCCTTTGCTATGCAAAAATAACACTCTCACAACTTTATGATTGTTATACTTCACATTTTCTCATTGTGAAAGGCTATAAGGATTCCCAGTTGATGCCTAAGACTTATCTTAATTCATATTGAGAATACCTTACATATTCTGTCCTTCGTTTCTCCATTGTCTTTTCTCATGGCTTTTCTTTTCTCCATTGTCTTTTCTTGTGGCTCTGTCTTCATGGAAATGCCATGTGCATGGTGTCAATGCTGCCCCTTTTGTTTTTGTTCATTTCCTTTTCTCTATGCTCCTTGATTTTCTTTCATAGCTGGCTATGAATGCATTCCTTTTTCCCTTGTAGATGCATATTTTACCCTCCATGGGACTGCCATTTGTGCATGCCAACACACTGTCATCTTCTTGCTCTTTATACTATCCTTTACTTCTCAACTTAATGTCCTTCCCCTTCAAACCTTGCTTGCTCTGTCATTTCCCATTCCTCCATGCAAGGGACTATCTTCTTGCCCTCCCTTCTTTTCTCCATTGTCTTTGAAATCAGTATGGATTGTCTCTTCTGCTGTCTTCTTAACTGTCCACCAGCATGTGACAGATGACTTCATGGAGTTGCCTATGATTTTTATATTTCTCTATTTAAAACCTGAGCAATTCATTAGATAATCTACTATTAAGAAAGAGCTTATGCAGCTACAATGGTATGTGTCACTTATGCAGCAGCTTATGCACTTGCAAGACATTTTCTTGCAACTGATGGTTCAACTCAAAACTTATTATATGTGTCACTTCTGTAAAACTTCCTTGTCTGAAATCATAGCCCCAAATAAGGATATCAAAGTCAAAATGATAAAACCAAGCCGAGATTACTTATGTCCTATGTAAGTCAATATGTTGTGAGGTGAATTGGGTGTATGAGCTGCCTACAATAGTAATTGCTTTCTGGCTTCTTTGTCGTAGAGAGCTCCAGCCACCTTCATAGACAGAAGACGGGACCCAACTAGGCATGCAGCAGCTTCAAAATTATAAAGAGTAGCATAGTACTTTAGACCGAAGAGCGCATATAATGTGGAGCATTCTGTGTAACAGCTGTGGGAGATTGTTTAGTCCTTTGGAGCCTAACTGTCGGTTAATTGCCAGCACATCCAGTTGTTAGATTGGTCATCTTCAGTAGTTGTTGTGTCATGTTTGTTGAGCTTCACATGTTAGTTGAGGGAGAGTTACATAGAAGTAAATTTAGGATCTGATTCTCAGTTAATCTGTTGTTTACCTTGTAGTCCACGTAGGAGAAAAGTCAGGACTGAGTTCAGTAATTTTATTCAGTTTCAACTGAAGTAGCTGGGCAGTATACGTAGGTGGAAAGATAGGTTTTCTTTTTGGTTAATGAATAAAAGTGAGATGGCTGGCAATTTAGGAGTTAGTTTTTGCAAGTTGTAATTTTGGGTGTTTTTGGAGATGAATAAAAATCAGAGATTTGCAGGGTAATTACAACCTTTATTCTTGTTAATCTTTTGTTCTTCTATACTGATTTCCTCTGTGTTACTGAGCAATGGTTGAGAAATTGTAAAGACAATTCTGTCTGCATCATCATATATAATAGCAAGCAGGATAGGTCATTGGGCTTCAAAAGAGAACCCTATAGCTATGGATGCTACACATAGAGAACCTTGCAGAGAAAAAGCTATATACATATGCCCATCACAGCCTATGAGTAGTGCAATTGTGAGCATAAGAATCCTAGGAAACTTATATCACAGCAAGAGGAATTCTAACGGGAATCTAGAAGCCAGCAGGCTTAGAAAATTCTAGATGCTAATGAGTAAAACAAATGTCCTGATGTATTGACAGTAGTGTATCCTATTGACCTCCCAGTTTGACCCATGTTGTCAATTGCTGCTGGTATTACTCAAATCCTACAATTTTCTGTTGAGAATAATATTATCATATCCATGCTTGCAAATGCCTGTAGGATGGTGAAGTCATTCGCCCTGCTGGCCTTGAAAGTTTTGACTAGGCGGGATTTCCGACATTTGGGTTTTTCATGGTTGTCCTTGCTACTGCTCACCATGTCTGCAAGCTCAGCTTGTTGTTCATTGACTTTCATATAATCTGGAGCAGGGGAACTTGAGTCTCCATTAGAAAAGCTTTGCAGCTTCATATTGTCCATCTCTGTCTTAACAACAACAGCAAGATTTGACAAGAGAAAAAGCATGATTAGAGCAGAAACAATTTTGTATCCTGACTGTGGGAAATTCTCACCGTGTTCTGCACCACAATCATAAGTATCAAAAACCCTGCCAGGCCCAGAGCAACATACAGAAAGCAGTCAAAACACTCGACTTCATTCTCCTCTACAATAGATTTGGTGGGTCAGACTGTTAAGATTACAAGCAGTACAACAGAAGGCAGGACACCCAGAAGTAATATTAGGCCTCTTTCATCATGACCATTCATGGTATTGAAAATTTGAGTGAAGATGGCTCCACTTAACCGTAGGAATTCCGAGCACACCCTCTGTCATGTGAAATACATGTCTTTTGTATGTGGCATCTCTTGGTCTGAAACTGTCATATGCATTCTTTTAGATAAGCATAAAGCGCAGTTGTGTTCTCTGTCACTATCTCTTGCTTCACACATGTCTTGAATTTATTCATTTGTAACCATGTGTGCGATCTCCTTTTATCTTTTTTGAAAATCCTCAACATTGTTTGATCAATTTCTTCTTGTTCTGCACCTTACCTATCTATCAGCCTTGCCCTTACAATCTTATTGGGAATTGGTAGTGTCCAAGCATCAATTTGGTGTTTGCCTCTTATACATCATCAGACATAAGGTAACTACATTTATTTATAGTATATAGGGAATTTTAGTGCCCACAGACCTTTATAAAGCCTCATACTTCCTTTCATCTACTGTGAAAACCTCTAACGTTGTTTACAAGGCTCTAAATGTTGTATACAATTTGGAAGAAATTTAATGCATTTCTTTGACAGAGACAATAAGACTTGACATTCCTTAATCCATAGCATCGTGAGGTAAAGACCAGCTGAAGTAAAGTGTCTCCTACTCATGGCACAGAGTCTACAAATGGCACTGCCACCTGTGGCCAGTCTAAACCATACTTGTCACTGTTTGGCCCCAGTCATTTACTGCCATTAGCCTGATACCTTGACTGATTTGGAGAGACTGTCTTAGTACAGTCATTTTGGTGTTTGCCTCGTATACATCATCAGACAGACATAAGGTAACTACATTTATTTAGAGTATATAGGGAATTTCATCACCAATTGGCTCAACAAAGGCTATTTCATCACCTTGACACCTTGACTGATTTGTAGTGACTGTCCAAGTACAGTCATTTTGGTGTTTGCCTCTTATACATCATCAGACATAAGGTAACTACATTTATTTAGAGTATATAGGGAATTTTAGTGCTCCTTCATAATATTCACTTACAGATCTGACTATCATTTACACATCATGAAATCTCAACTTTTCATAGGCCTTTAGCAAACCTAGGGATGGTTTTATCATTGCAGAAATTTCAGGGGCTTTTGATATTTAGCTACAACTTAGTTCATCACTGTTCAAAATGGAATCAAGAGGCTTGTGGATCTAATGAAGAAACCAAACAAGGATTGTGTGGACAAACCTTTTCATAATAAACAGAACTTGATAAACCCAACAACACTTTACAACACTTTGACAGCCCTTTCTCTCTCCTCTACAACATGGAAATTTCCTTTTGTATTCTGCAACGTTGTAATGTCCTCTCCTTGAGATTGGCCTAAATCTTACCCACACTTGCATATGATTGCTAACAATTGGATACGGTTGCAAATGTCTACAGTGTAAAGATCCCTGGTCTAATCTATATACTAATTTCTGAAGACTGCTCTATTTCTTTATGCTGTTGATTGTATACTTCTTCCCCTGATGGCCTGAATGGTTTGTTGGATAGATGGATATTTCTCCTTATAGGGCTTGATGTCCTTTTGGGAATGATTGTTTGAGGGTTTGATTGGTTAATCCCCTCAGTAGCTGATATCTTAAGCAATGATCTGCTCTTTAGGAGCACTGATTGCTCATTTTTATTCCTTTTCTACCTCTCCTAACTTATCCTAGAACTTTGCCCAGACATTAAATATATCATATATATGGAATCAACGATGTATCCATTATACCAAGATTATAAAAAAATGACATATATTTGCTGTGTAGGATATGCACAGTCCCGGTAGATTAAGCTGTCCAACTAAGTTCCAGTTTTGAGCAGGAACGGATGTCTCATAACACAGTGTATATAGTAATAAGCCGCTGGTTGTATGGAGGCACTGAAGTAGTATTCTCCTTTACCATTTCCTTCTATCTGCCTTCTTTCTAATTCATAAACTTCAGTCACTGTTAGTGAGCTCCTATAATATTCTCTGCGTATGTGATTGCTGACTGGATTAACACTACTGATGTACCTATATAAAATGGATGTTTATCTGAGCATAGTCTTATTCCGTGCCTGCCTTGAATACACGCGTAGTCCTATATATATCTTGGCACAATGAAGGGGTTTCTTTCTAACTGGCACGACTTATTATACTTATACCTCCTTTCAAATAAACTGCACCCTTCCATGACAAACTGATTTGTTATAAGATTTAGGCCAATCTCAAAAAGGGGACATTACAACGTTGCAGAATACACCCTTCCTGACTTTGTTTAGACATATGGATTAGTTTAAGCAATGCTGAACTAATATTCTTTTGTTGACACTTAATTGCCCGATTTGTTGACATTTGCACTTCTTAATCTAATCAATATTCTCCCTCACACTTTTAACTATTTTTACCAACACTCCATTTGCTCTTAGTGAAAAAACAGAAGAAATCAAAGAACACTGCCAATATGTAGTCTTTTTAGTTTATGTGCAATGTCCCTGATTACTCACTCTGTGCACTTAACCCATGGAGCAGGGCAGCCTAGTACCATGACACACAATCCTGACATTAGGTGGTGAAAAAAGTGCCAATTTTACAGTGTTCACAAATTTTTTCTGACATTCTAAAACTGAGGAAATGATGGAGATGTTTGATACCTGGAGATCGACTTGCTAACATTTTGAAGAGTAAGTAGTTTTGTGTCTATCGTGGGATGTTACTGTCGCCTTTTTAAGGTATTGTGGAATTTTTCTGTTGAATTCGGCTGCAGAATGCCGATGTTAGTGCCTTGTGGAACGTAGATGTTAGTGTCTTTTGTGGAGTGATAATCCCCATACTGTCTGTTTTGTGTATAGTTTAAGCATTTTTCTATAGTGCGTCCCTGATATTTGTTAATTAATGAAGATGATAATTCCCATCGCTGCCCACCCTCTTTTAATAGACTTAAATTTACAAGAAAACACTTTGTCAATGACTATTTTGACTAAGGGGTAAAATAGGCCAACAGTTTTGTTCTTTGGCTCTTATCTTGCAAGTTAATCAAAATCATTTGGGCAATTTATCTTAGATTTAAGATTGGCTGTCAAATCTGTGATCAACTTAATGGTCCAATGATGCTTGAGTTTTTTTTAATCCTTTCTTCAAATCTTTCAAGAAATCTTAATGCTTGCATAGCGCATCTTTACTTTGACAATAAAGAAGTCTAAGTTTTGATGATAAACTTGCTAGTTGCGACAGTTCATCCTTAAGAGGTAAAACCCAAATACAGACACTTTTCTCTACAATCCTTCTAAATTTTTGATTGTCTATTATAGCCTGCCCTTCAATACCATGAATAGAAATACCATCCAATTTCTGAACTGCTCTACAATGTTTTTGTCTCCTTGAAACTGTACTACTGCCAAACTGAGACTCCCATACTGTTCATTCTTATTCCTCACATACATTAAATGATATTGCTACACATCATTTGGACTACTCGTGATGTTGTTTCTAATGATCATGATATGCTTCCTACAACGTATGACAGTGTTATCTTTATATTAATTGACTCATCCTCCTTCAGAGGCCAAATTAGCTTGATTTTTACATTTCTTGGAAATGTATGTTTTCATTTCTAATACTCGTGTTTATTTTCTTGTTCTTGCCGAAAAGACTCAGAAAAATATGCTAGAAGGTGAATCTAGGTTTGTCATTTCTTTTTTCTTTAATTTTCTATATTTTTTAATTATTAAGTGACATGTTCAGATCAATATGTTCCAACATATTCATTTTTTTCTAGAATGTGAAATGTTGTGACTGACAATTAAGAGAATTTTTAGCTATGAGGATTCCTAAAATGGAGAAGCTGAAATCATTGAAGTTGACGTGCTTGGTGAGATTTTTGCAAGAACAATTTTTTAAAAAAACTCGGTATGTACAAGTGCCTGATGTTATAGATTGTTTTGGCAACCATTTTCTTTAATGTTATCTGCTTTTGATCTATTTAAAAAAAAAATGGAAAAATAGAATTGTGTCCAAAGCTTATATATTTTGGGTAATACCAACAATGATAAACATTAAATGGCAGACAGTCACCAAAATATATCACTTCCTTCCCACCTTGTACAAATAGTGGAAGTCTGCACTGTTTTTATAATAATATGAAGAGTTTTTACTTTGTGGTTTGTCTTCAAACTCAATTTTTTCTACCTTTGAGAATCTTTCAGCATCCTAAATTTATTTTCTTAGAGCATTATAGGTTTATCTACTTTAGCTATTTTACTGCATAATGAACTCACAATGTTTTCAAATCTAATACCGACTGATTTATTCCTAAATTGATAATTGACTTGGTGACAGGTTTACACACAATTCAAGCATCTTTTTCAGTTAATTACTTTTTATCATTATAGCAAGGGATCAATGTAGGAGTGAAGCTGCCCGTGTAGCAAAGGATGGGATTAGCCACCTGCCATTTCTTTAATATTGTTCTGGTCAAATTGTATTGACCAGGTACCTTTGTAACATGTAAAAATACAATGTTTAATAAAAAAAGTTATTGGAAGGGGTTAAAACCCCCTTTCAAAGACTGAAAGGAATGGTTGTTGGCCATGGCCATTCCTTTCAGTCTTTTTTTTGGACAACTTAAAGAATGGTCAATAGGCCAAAAGGCCATTCTTTAAGGTATGTCTCTTGTGTCCCTTGCATGCATTTTTATTTTTGTGTGGTTAATGTTTAATTTTTATTTGAAAAGCTTATTTATTTTATAAATAAATTTATCACTCAAGTCATTGCACCCGTAAAAAAAATAACATAAGTCATTGCATAAAATTGATCAAAATGGACAAATCATATATCACGAACATGACACCATAATAAAAAATTGAATATTTTGACCTCTCACATACACTAACATTGTGCACAATGGATAATCATAAATTACCCTTATAAAATAACATTTAAAAAATAATTAAACTCCCATTATAAATGCACTTCACATGACAATCGTGTTCACCTCATTATAAAATGGACAAATCATAAAGCACCTTGATGAAAACAAAATTTAAAAGGAAATTGTGGAAATAATTTAATTCATAATGTAAAACATGCCACCATAATAAAAAACTGAATATTTTAACCTCTCACATACACTATTTTGACCTCTCACATACAGTAACATTGTGCGCAATGGATAATCACCCTTATAAAATAACATTTAAAAAACAATTAAACTCCCATTATGAATGCATTTCACATGACAATTGTTTTCACATCGTTATAAAATGTCTTCTCATTTTCAACCAATAACATTCATCATGACAAATTATAACATATGAAACATATGGCTATTTGACACATGACAATGTTTTTTATAGCCAACAGTTTTTGAGTTATATATTTGAGCATGTTAATATGTTTTTTATAAACAAAATAAAATGTATGTGTTGTTGCTATGTGGTGTTTTGTACTATGTAATGTCGTGTTGTTTTGTGCAATGTCATGGTTTTGTGCAATGTCATGTTGTGTCATGGTTGTCTTAGGTCCAACTAGGAGAGACCATGTTAGCTTCCACCTTCATGTGGTTGGCCTCGTTAGTAGAGAATATTTGAATGAATATTCTTGAAGCTAAGAGAAGCTTTATTGTAAATATTTATGTAATTTAATTAGTAACAATGTTTTAAAAATTGAAGTTAGTTCATAGATTAATAAATAAAAATAAAGGAAAATGAATTAATAAATTGAGTTGCATTTTCCTAGTTATTATAGTTATATATATAATCATATAACTTTTGAATTTGAAAGGAAAAATAAATTATTATATGTGCACCTTAAATATACAATAATGTTTTTATAGTTATCGTTTATATGGTTAATAATTTTTTATTTCAAAAGATTATTTATTTTAAAAATAAATTTATCACTTGTGAATAATAATATAAGCCATTGCACCCATAAAAGAAATTAACACGAGTCATTGCATAAAATTGATCAAAATGGCCTATCTTTTGTTTGGACAACTTAAAGAATGGTTAATAGGCCAAAATGCCATTCTTTAAGGTATGTCTCTTGTGTCCTTTGCACGCATTTTTATTTTTGTGTGGTTAATGTTTAATTTTTATTTGAAAAGCTTATTTATTTTATAAATAAATTTATCACTTAAGTCATTGCACCCATAAAAAAAATAACATAAGTCATTGCATAAAATTGATCAAAATGGACAAATCATAAATCACGAACATGCCACCATAATAAAAAATTAAATATTTTGACCTCTCACATACACTAACATTGTGCACAATGGATAATCATAAATTACCCTTATAAAATAACATTTAAAAAATAATTAAACTCCCATTATGAATGCAATTCACATGACAATCGTGTTCACCTCATTATAAAATGGACAAATCATAAATCACCTTGATGAAAACAAAATTTAAAAGGAAATTGTGGAAGTAATTTATTTCATATGATGTAAAACATGCCACCATAATAAAAAAATTGAATATTTTGACCTCTCACATATACTAACATTGTGCACCATTAATGTATAATCACCCTTATAAAATGACATTTAAAAAATAATTAAACTCCCATTATGAATGCATTTCACATGACAATCGTGTTCACATCGTTATAAAATATCTTTTCATATTCAACCAATAACATTCATCACGACAAATTATAACATATGAAACATATGACTATCTGACATGTGATAATGTTTTTTATAGCCAACAATTTTTGAGTTATATATTTGAGCATGTTAATATGTTTTTTATAAACAAAATAAAATGTATGTGTTGTTGCTATGTGGTGTTTTGTACTATGTAATGTCGTGTTGTTTTGTGCAATGTTGTGGTTTTGTGCAATGTCGCGTTGTGTCATGGTTGTCTTAGGTCCAACTAGTAGAGACCATGGTTGTCTTAGGTCCAATTAGGAGAGACCGTGTTAGCTTCCACCTTCATGTGGTTGGCCTCGTTAGTAGAGAATATTTGAATAAATACTCTTGAAGCTAAGAGAAGCTTTATTGTAAATATTTATGTAATTTAATTAGTGACAATGCTTTAAAAATTGAAGTTAGTTCATAGATTAATAAATAAAAATAAAGGAAAATAAATTAATAAATTGAGTTGCATTTTCCTAGTTATTATAGTTATATATATCATCATATAACTTTTGAATTTAAAAGGAGAAATAAATTATTATATGTGCACCTTAAATATACAATAATGTTTTTATAGTTATCTTTTATGTGGTTAATAATTTTTTATTTCAAAAGATTATTTATTTTAAAAATAAATTTATCACTTGTGAATAATAATATAAGCCATTGCACCCATAAAAAAATTAACACGAGTCATTGCATAAAACTGATCAAAATGGACAAATTATAAATTACCTTGATGAAAACAAAATTTAAAAGAAAGTTGTGAAAGTAATTTATGGACATAAGTCATATGACGTAAAATATGTCACCGAAATGAAAAATTGAATAATCATAAATCACCCTTAAAAAACAACATTTAAAAAACAATTATAAACTCCAAGAAACATATTGATGCTATTAAGGGATGGGCTTCGGTTGGTTGGAAAGAGGAGAGCATCATTAAGGATGGGCTTCGGTTGGTTGACTAGTCTAGATGGCTTCATAGTGAAACATCGTTATAGGGAGGGTAATGCTGTGGCTGATTCCTTAACTGTTGTCGGTCTGCAATTAAACAACTTACACTACTGGCAGGCTGTAAATCAGCTGTCTAAGCTTACCCAAAGCCTTATATGGCGGGAGGAGTACAACATCACCAATGTAAGTCATGAAAGTTAACCTTCTCTTTTTCATATGCTTCATTTTTAGAGCTGTCGTGGCCATAAGGGTAAATTTATATCGCACCCTGGATTCAAATTTGAAAATTATGATGATGACGAACAACCCAACTGCCCTTATCATTATTTAAGATGGCTTTTTTTTAGGTAGGTTGAAAAGTGCAATTTGCATCTTTTGGTGGATCTCCTCAGATTTGGAGACTCCCCAAATGTCTTTTCTAATAATCTCTTTGATTGAAATTTAAGAGACTACTCACACATACCAGAGCATGCTCATTACAATGTGAGGTGTGAGGACATTCATTACAATAATGAAGGGGCTAATTATCACATATTAATCCATAGAAAGGAGGCTTTTTATCTTGAACTTTCCAAATCTAGTGATATCTTGAATTGCCTCTACAACTTAGCGTGTCCACTGGATAGTTCCGCCTTGAACTCATTTTCTTTTGGTTTTGAGCTCTGGTGTTTGTACATCTAAAATCTATGGGGGGGTGATAGATTGAGGATTGAGTTGAACCACATTGTAAAAATGACCTAGCTATTATGTCTGTTTGTAGAGAAGGGATAATTCTCCCTTTCATGGAGAATATGATTGGGCATGACGGGAATGTTTCTCGTCAGTTTATATCCACATGGAATGAGAGGAGGGTAACTATTAATGGAATTACTTTCGAGATCAATGAGGACAGTATTGCCAAAGCCACGAGGTTATCTACTGAAGGACGAAAGTGGAAGAAAACAAGTTGAACTCTGGACTAGGGGTTAACTCACGAAGTTGTGTCCCACTTTTAGGGACGAAGGAAATCGTGAAATCGTCAAACAAAAAAAATTTCCTGCCTTCGTGCGAAGTAAATACTTCGCCCGAAGTCCTCAGGATACTTCGCATGAAGACCCCTAAATGGCTTCGTGCGAAGTATATAAATGGCTTTTGGCTGGAATTTTCACTCTAGGGGCTTCGTGCGAGGGGTCTTCGCATGAAGACCCCCAGGTGGCTTTGTAATGAATATAATTTTAATACATATTGAGTTCATTATCACTTTTAAATATTACTTTAACTAAACATAGGTTGTTTGGTCATTCAACAACCTGTCTCTTCACGACTTCGGGAAAAATAGTAAATGATAAAAAAAAATTTATGAAAAATATGTAGGAAAAGTGTATTTGTGTTACCTTTCTATTAAAAAAAAAGAAATTTTTTTCGATATACACAGATCAAGTTAGAGCGATCCAAGTGACCTTATGTCTAGATTACAGTTATTGTCACTTTAAAACTTAATAAACTATGAAATATTGATCCAAAATGAATAAAACCAATTGCATCCTTTAGATATTGAAGTTAAAAATATAATCTTGAAAGAATTACATCATTATTGTATTTTTTTAAAAAGTTATGCTGATCCAACTAACAGTACCTCCTTAAAAACATAGTTTACATCATCTTCAAATTCCTAATAGTTTTGCAGCAACAGGTGTTCGAAAGTGAAGTTTTTTCTCAAAATGGTGATCTCTGTGTCAAAGTTGGCCAAAAAGTCTGAATCAATTCTTTTGACCTAGTGAGCACCTAGTTAAAAGACAAGTTGGATACAACCGTGAGAAGCTCCTTGATGTTTGGATGTTTTACTTTGGAGGGTAGATATGGGGCTTTCTATTTTTACCATCTCCCTTTTCTTAATCATCTTCAGAACTGGTATTTCATTTCCATACCCTTTTTTCTGTTACACTCTATGGAAAGTAATGTTGTTGAAATTGCTGAAGCAAAAGCCATGGGGAAAAAAATTGTTATTTTACATCAGGGGTTGATGTACATCTTTTATAAGTTCCATTTGGCTATGTGTCCTATAAATGTCTCAATTCAACATGTTGTTGCAATGCCCTCTTCATCCTCACTATCGTATTCCCTTCATGAAATCAATCTCCTTCCTCCCTTGGGCACAGGTAGGAAGAGGTGTGTCAAACACCCCCTTAGGATTAAGGGTTCCCTAAAGGTGTCTCCCATGTCTGACTCTATTGGTAAATCAAAGAAGAAAAAAGATGATAACCCTAGCTTGGAGACTAAATCCCCCAAAAAACTAAATATTCCACCTACTAGGTGGATTCAGAGGTGGAGATTATAGAGGAAGCTATCACCCCCTCCACTCTAACAAAATTGCTAAGGAAAAGGGAAAAAGGAAAATGAAAGAGCTGAGCCTTGAAGAATTTGAGGAGACCGAGAGAAATGGAGAAGATGAATCTAATAATGACTCCTCATCCCATGTGTCCCAGAGCCTCAAATGTGACATGTCCATTGCCCCTAGGGCTAATACCAACCCTTTTACTACTCCCCCCTCACCTCAAATTATCCAGAATAATGTTGTTGTAGAAAAAATTCAGGATAAAGATACCCCTAGCCCACATCATGCGCCAGGTGGTATCACTGACAAAATTAAACAATAGTTTGTTGGTATTGAAAGTGGCCTTCAGAACCTCAGGGTTGAAGTAGCGAGTTTGGACAAGCGTTTGCATAATGTGAGTAGGTTTATGCTAAAGGTTATGCATGGTTCCACTACCACCATAAATTATTAGTTTATAGATTTTTTGTTAAGGTTAACTCTCTGTGGCTTTGCCCTACGTGGCACATGTTATATACTTTTAACTACTGCTAAGACTATGAACTCTACTAGATTAGATTGTTTTACTTTACCAGATATGGGGTACTATGACTATGCTTGGTGTAATACCCCAAAATTGGCACCTATTAAATTCAATCAATTTTGGTGCATTTTCATCAATTTTACATCATCAAAGTCCTAGTTCACTAGGCGATTTTCTCTCTCCTACCTGACTTAATTCAACTTGATGTTAATTGCAAAAACCCTAAATTGCATTAATCAAATATTAAAATTAATTCCTAAAGTCTTCGACTTTTATTATCTAAATTACCCCTATGATAAATTAATTTAATTATAAAGTCCTAAGTGCTTTAAATTAAATTAAACCCACCCCATTTGGCTAATATACATAAAAAGGAATTAATATTACTTGTTATTTGAATGGACACCTTTATTTGAATTAATAATTCAAAATATTTGAATGGTCACCCTTATGTGGCAATAATTCATTCTTTTAATAAGTAATTCATACTTTTTTGTCTCAATTGGGAATGAAGAGTCAGGAGTTTCAAATCAAGAACCTCTTCATTCTCTCCCTGGGCTTGTCTATTTAATGAACCTCATTCTTCATTCAAAAGAGAGCAATTTTGAGAGTAACTAAACTATAGCATTTTTTTTTGTCTCAATTTGATTATTCCAAGCTTTCATTGCATATTTTAGATTTATTTCATTTAGTTTAATATTGCATTTTCATGGTAATTAGTTTGCCTATTTGCTCATAGCTTAATCTCATCTTTATTTCAAGTTCTTTAGAATAAATCTGCATTTCATATTTCTTTTCAAGCTCTTAGATTAATTGCACTTCATTTTAGATTAATTGTACTTTGATTATCTTCATAGCTTTCAAATCCTCCATTGTAGTATTGGTCTTATGGTTGTTGGCTCTTGTTTTGAGATTAATTAAAAACCCCGTCTACATAGGAGGCAATAGGTCACTTCACCATGAATTTCGAATTGAGTAATCAATACTCTCTTTCATAATTCGATTATGTGAGTAATGACTATGTTGTGTGTGTAGTTGGGTTAGAGGTCCACGTTCAACCACATACATTTTGGCGCCCACCGTGGGGCAAAAAAGATCAATTTCTGGCCTCATTCTTGATTTTTCTGACAAGAAATTTGAGCTCTTCCGTGCGTCCGTACTTCCTGTGTATAGATTCTTGCATGAGAATCTAGAGTGTATCGCATGAAGTTTCACTCCCAGTAGCACTCTCTCACGTGAACTTTTACATCCTCGCGTGACACCCTGTGTTTTCTCGTGCACTATGGAGTTCTTCCTCACACGAGATCTGGTTACAGTTTTTTAAATTTTTCAGTCTTTGTCTTTCCCGTTCCATATTTCTGACAATTTCTGTTTGCTGTTAATTTCCATTTTTTTGTTATTTTCATAGCATAACAATTTTCTACAGGACGTTTGTTGAAGGACATAAAACATGCTAATGGTTTGATTGCAGGACAATAGTCAAATACTTGCTAAAACGTTGTGTTTATTTCTTGCTTTCATTCACATAGTCTAAATGGGGCTCTGTTAAAATTTCTTGAGAATTTTGATAGTGGGTAGGGAATTTGGATCTTCATTACATGGAGGTGATGACCATGAATGAACCCGAAAACCTAATGATCCTACTAATATGAAAAATTCTTGGGGAAGCGGAGAAAGGTACTAAATCTTTACGCTTCTACTTGCTAGGGGATTATGCTCTTCTCTCTTTGAGAGAACCAGAAACCCAAAAGCTTGTAGATGTGGTGGAGTGAAGCTAACTCAGTGATGAACTTGCTTGATGTGTTTGGGTGAAGTGATGAGGTAGAGAAATATGCTCTTCTCTCTTTGAGAGAAACAAAAAATCAAACCCTCGGATCTAAGCCAAGTTGTGTCACCTTTAGAGGACCTGTCGAAAGTTGAATCTCCGGGAACGACCCAAGTGAGTACGCACCTATAACCAGTGATTCTGCCTCACTTTAATAAAGAACGCTTTGTTGAGTCCAAAGACTCCAAAGCCATATTAGCTTCCTTGTCATGATTTCAACTATCATCTTGAGAAGGCCTTGTTTGTTGTACTGAGCGGCGCCGCTCCTAGCTCTGCTTGTAGGGGTGTACGACTTTCAAGTGTTGGTGTGGCTGCAAGGCCTCAACCTTGTATCGGGGGCACCAAAGGTTAGCATGAATGGAAGCTTATTAAAATTTTTCCTTAGCTAGTGGCCTACCTGGTTCACCTCTGAAAGGAGTCATAATCTTTGCGCAGTGAGGGGGAAGAATCTCTCCCGTAGATTCCCATCATAGGCATACACCTGGACGCTTGAAAGTGGTATACGACACTGGCCCCTGCCACAAGGGTAACCTTTGAATGTATACTATTGAGTCCTTGGAAACACCAAAAACATGAGCACCCTCTAGGGGGTGACATGGTTGTGTGAGGTACATGTATGCACATAAGCAATGGGGCAAAGGTTTTGTCTTCT
The DNA here is from genome assembly GCA_027943335.1 of Chamaecyparis obtusa. NCBI lineage: Eukaryota > Viridiplantae > Streptophyta > Pinopsida > Cupressales > Cupressaceae > Chamaecyparis > Chamaecyparis obtusa. The sequence continues at coordinate 2,807,201 of BSBK01001547.1, forward strand.
CACCATTTTTTTGGTAGGGATAAGCTATGTGTTTGTTATCAAGTCTTAAACATTGTCCAATCATTATCAAACAAAGACTCCCCTGATGCTATCAAGTTGCTTTGTCCTTGATAGATCTATTAACGACTACTTCTTGTATCGCAACTGCTTGATCTAAACCTTTGTGTCTTTAAATGAGTGCTTGAAACCTCAAAATGAGATTGTTGATTAAACTGTTCTTCAAAATTGTCAGGAAACTTGATTTTTTGTCAGACATCAATTCAGGTTGTACCTCATAATTCAACTTTAACCTCAAAAATTATGTCAAACTGTCAGATTTTGGATTTTTCCCGTGTGAAGTTTCACCTTTCAGAGAACTTTCTCTCGCAAGACTTTGTTCTTTCATGCGAAGGTTTGTGTTCTCTCGCACGGCCTGGTACTCTCTCGCGTGAGACTGTAGTCCAGTTTTAAAAAATAGAGACCTGTTTGTCATTGACTGTTTGACTTTTTATCTGATCTGCTTTTTGTCTGAGGTCTATTTTTTTATTTTCTTGTCGTTCACTGTCAGAAACTGGTTGTCTCGAGTTAGGAATCGATCCATCTTTTCTTTGACTCATGTTGTCTCTCGTTAGTTTACCTTATCTCTTTATGCTTTTTGTATCTCATGTTGCGATAGTCTTATCTCAGCTATTCTAGCCCCCTCTTTTGACGATTCGTACCAGATCCATCTCGCATCTTGGCTATTCTAGCCATTTATCTCCTTTGTGTTGTTCTTAGAGACAAAGTCTAGCATTATCCCGAGTCTTCTCTTGTTTCATCTTCATCTATGACTATCATGACTAGAAGTGGCAAGACTTATCCCAGTCAGAATACTAATCAAGGTAGAAGTGAACCTCCTAATCAAGAAATAGATCATCCGGAATCTGTCATGAAACTTGAACTTTTTGAGATATCCTTGATTTCCTCATTGAGTACTTCAAAAGATAGTCCGTCTCAACCATCACCTCCAGTGTTTCAAGAGTGTTTTAATTTTTTGTTTGAAGCGCAACCTGGTTTCTCATTCCCAATTCAAGATAACTCGTTCTTCCAAGACAACTCATTGTTTCACAACTTTGGAAGACCTCTTCCTCAGACTAATCCTATTGTCATACCTATTGATCCTGCTGAAAATAGTGACTCATTTGAACCTAGTGATACTGTTGATGATATCTTCTCATTTAAATTTATTAAATCTTTTGATCCTATTCATTCACCAAAGGTTACCTTAGCCACGCCCTTTCGATCTCGTTCACATCACTTTACTAAGTCTTCATGTACTACGCAAGTCTACGACAAGATGGGAGATCCGTTTGATTTCCAACCGGGCAAGTACAGTCAAACTTTTGATCAATCTCAAAACAATCAGTATCATGGTCAAACCTCTAATGACCCACGTCATGCTCAACCTCAGAATGAGTAGCCTCATGGTCAATCTCAACATGACCAAAATCAATCCCATAATGATGATCAATCTCGAAAAAAACCTCAAGGCGATCAATAACCTACATATTTCTATCGCCCTCCTTCGTTCAATCAAAACCAAGATGATCAGCAACAAGATCAGATTCTGAGCATTTATGAGATCCTTGGGAATGAAAATGATGTGATAACTCAACATGATATAAATGCTGCCAAAGCTAATATGAGTTTTGTTAAAATGATGGAGATCATTCTCCTAGAGGAGAAAGAAAAATACTTCCTTGAGTTAGCTAAACAAGGGGCCAAGTTACCCCCAGACTATCAAGTTGAAACACTCGTAGCCAAGGAAGAAGAAACTGAGACCACAAAGTTGCAAAAGATGGTCTGAGACATGCAAGATCAGATTAGTCAACTTGTGAAGAATAAGGACAGACCCGCTCAACAATTCACGATGGAAAGTATTTGTCCTTTCCCTTTTGACAAAAGTCTTCATATGCCACCTTTTTCCCAGAGGTGTAGAACTCCCTAAGTATGACAAATACTTGGGTGCAACCGATCCCCAAGATCACTTAAGGGAGTTTGGTGCATTATCTATGGAATTTATGCACGATCAAACATATCTTATGCGCTTATTTCCTCGTAGTTTGGGTGGACCCACAATGGAATGGTTTTCTAGATTGCCTACTGGCATTAAGGCTTTTGACGAAATGGCTAATCTATTTCTACAACATTACTCACATAATATTCAGCATCCAATCAACATTCAGGATCTTTGCAATTTAAAACAGTGACAAGGAGAATCTTTCCTAACATTCCTCCAAAGGTGGAGACAATTATGTACAAGGTGTCCTCACAAGCTACCAGAGTCCAAGAGACTCGACATTTTCTTGGACAATCTTGTCCCAGACTTCAGATACCAAGTGCAGTTACAAGGTCCTCTAACTTTTGATAGCATGATCAAACAAGCAGTGCGAATAGAGGCCTTTATGATCAAGAAAGGTGAATTGACTTTAGGTAAAGATAACAAGCAGGGATCTTCAAACTCGAATAAGGATAAAGGGAAGTTTGTGAATAAGAATAGAGATGTAGTGAATGATGGAGTGGTAAAAAATGTGACCCCGCAACCCACTAAGTCTATTTTTAATCTCTCTTCCACCATACAAGTAGTTAAAGTGATTGAAAAGCCTATGATAGAAAATCAACAACCTTCAAGGTTTTCTAGAAACAAACCTTGGGCATCTCAACCCAAGCGTGAATTCACTTCCTTGGGAGAACCACTTGATGTGGTCTATAAAACTCTTGTGTAGAATTAGATTCTTACTCCTTTGGAAAAGTGTCTTTATGACCCACAACCACGACCTCATTGGTGGAATGAAAATGCTTATTGTGATTATCACCAGAATAAGGGTCATAAGACTTCTACTTGTCTTCAACTGAAACATAAGGTCCAATATTTGATTGATAGTGGTGACATTGTTGTGGATGGCCATAACAAGAATTCACACCATCAAGCATTTAAGGATCCCTTCCCTCCTCATGAGAAGGGTGAGTCTTCAAACACTAAGAATACCAATGCTAAAGTCAATTACACATACACTAATGATGAAAATGTTATTGGTATGATCGAACTTGTTGAGATAGAGTACTGCGATGTGATTACTATTAAGGGAAGTGGCAATGCTCCCAAACCTAAGACTCCTTTCATCTTGCATAGTTCTGCGTCTCATTTGACTGAATCTGAACAACCTCAAGACTATGCTAATGTTGTCACTCGATCGTGAGGAAGAGTTGTTTTGAAAGGTCTCGATACTTCTACATCCACTCTGAAGGAAACTGCGGATAAGGGTCTTGATACTTCTACATCCGCTCTGAAGAAAACTGCAGATAAGGGTCCCGATACTTCTATACCCACTCCAAAGAAAACTACAAATAAGACTACCATTGGCCCTGTAAACAAGAACACAAAATCTATTCCTACAACTAGCTCAACTAGTTATAGCATCTTAGATCAACTCCAGCGAACCAATGCTCAGATTACCATTTTTGAGTTGTTGAAGATCTCACCTGTTCACAAGCAGATTTTGGATAAAGCCCTCACCGAGGAAAACATTCCCAAGGATCTCGATCTCAACTGGTTCCAATCTATGGTGGGTCATTTGACCTCGCCTCACTATCTATCCTTCTTTGAAGAAGATCACTCTTTGAGTCACCCACATAACGCTCCCTTGCATATAGAGGTCATGATAGGTCCTAAGCGCATCTGCCAAGTGCTCATAGACAATGGTGTTGGTCTTAATATCTGTTCCGCTAAGCTGCTTACTTAGCTAGGTTATGATGAGAATTGTGTAGAATCCCGCAAAAAGATTACCATCAAAGCTTATGAAGAGGAAGAACGCAAGTCCCAAGGCTTAGTTGTGCTACCTATCCATGTAGGATGTATCAAGAGAGATGTTACTTTTCAAGTTCTTGACATTCCTCTTGCCTACAATATCTTGTTGGGTAGGCCTTGGATTCATGAGATGCAGGCTCTTCCGTCTACGTATCATCAATGCATTAAGTTTCCATTCCATGCGGTGGAAGTCACTGTGCCTGCTAATACCAATTACTCTTGCAACACTCTTGCGTAATCCATAGATAGCTTTGTTCCAGCTAATAGAGAATCCATGAATTTTTATGATTCTAAGCTAAATGAAATGGAAAAAACTTTGAGACTTAAGGATACAGGCATGGGAGAATACCAAATTGAACCTGTGCTATCACTTGTTGCTCTACCTCTGTCCCCACACTCTTATGGGGGACCCTCTGAGAATAATAAACCTTCTAATGCTTCTCCTCAAATAGTCTATGATGGCACCTTTGTAAGGGCCTCTATACCTTTAGAAGATGAGGATGAAGAAAGAGCTATCAGAGCTTGGATCTATAAAGGAAAAGAAACAGCTGAAAAAATTACTCCACCTCCAAATTTAGAGCAAGAACCATATAGTGAGGCCTTCAAGATCATGAAGAACTTTGGCTATAAGGGGAGTGGTCCTATAGGAAAGAATGATAATGGTCTGCTGAAGCCCATTGAAGCTACAGGCCGCAGCACAAAAGATACTACGAGCTTAGGCTTTAAAAAGACTCCCTTTCATTTAGGGACCAAGAAATTTGTGTCAGCTCCCGAACTTGAACTTGAACAAGAAATTGAAGATGCCACTCCAGAGGTAAACCCAGAGGCTAGCTTTGATGAAGACACATTTCTATATCCCATTCCTCCGGATCTTGCGACACTCTTTGCAGAACCTGATGAGCCTATCATACCTATCCATATGGTAGAGATTGATACTAATACTAATATTGATTCTGATAAAACTTCTTCAGTGTATCAATTCACATATGAGGAATGGAAAGAAACACTAAATGATGATCCCAATTTTCTAGGTGAACAATATAGGCCGCCACATTTTCAAAAGTATCTTGAACAAGAACAACTTCAGCAAGCTATTAATGCCACACGGAATGAAGATGAGTTAGGTGATACAACTGGTACTAATGAAACTCCCACATCAAGTACTGACTCACATGAATATGATTTCGACTCTTTGTCTGATGCTACTTATGATGTAGACATAGATACTATTCATGTGTATGAAAGACTCCTCGAAGTAGGTGAAAGGTCTAGCGCTAGGCCGCACGAATTAGATGCCACTGGTATTAACTTATCCTCTACTTCTGACATAAGGTCTTATAGGGATTCGAATGCTCATTTGGATGAGATCGCTCTAGGTCTTTACTTGCTCATCCATGCTTTTGATGGTTATACCATGAACGTGATTGAACCAGTCACTACTTCCCTTTCACTCCACCGTCCTAATCTAATAAACTAGAACTCCCCTTCCGCACCCAATGAAGTCCTAACATTTTAGAATGATTATGATCTAGCCTGTTACCTCCATGCTATTGAACCTATGATGTCCTCCACCAGTGAAAGCAGTGTCAACATGATAGAGGCAAATATCAAGTATCTTAGTCAAAAAATTAAAAGAATAAAAAATAGATGCTCTGATGGTGAAAACCACTTTGTGGCAGTATTAGAGCCAAAAATAGTAAAAATAAAAGACATATCCAAGGGTGAGAACCTCCCTAAGGCACCCAAGGATGAGATACTTGATACGCTTTTGAGCCACTTTCAAGAGAGGTCATCAGTATAAATTGAGCTGACACAACTGGTAAATTTGGGTATAGAGCCTGCTCCACATATTATTGATCTAGCTCAATCACTATCTATAGAAGAAAAAGAAGAGTTCACTAGCTTCTTTCAGAGCAAGAAAATAAACTTTGCATGGACCTACTCTGACATGCCTGGATTAGACCCAAATGTAATAATGCACCATTTGTCCATTGCACTAGGTATTAAACCTATTAAACAGAAGCTGCAAAAGATGCATCCACACGTAGCACTTTTGGTCAAAGAAGAGCTAGAAAAGCTTCTTAAGGCTGGCTTCATAAGAACTATTGATTATGCAGAATGGATTTCAAACATTGTTCTAGTCACTAAACATGATAAATCCATTCACGTGTGTACATATTTCAGGGATCTAAATAAGGCATGCCCAAAAGATGACTTCCCATTGCCTAATATTGATATGATAGTTGACATGATAATAGGATATGAGATGTATTCCTTGATGGATGGATTTTCTAGCTATAATCAAATAAAAATTACACTAGAAGATCAAGAAAAGATCGCTTTCACATGTTCCTGGGGCACCTTTTGCTGGAATGTCATGCCTTTTGGGCTTAAGAATATAATAGCCCACTTTCTTGTAATAGCAAAAGAATCCTCAGAAAATGGTCTACCTTTGAAAAATCTTTCATGGCTACATTTATTTTTCCCTGGTCTCTGCAATATTTTCCATGTCCCCGGCTTGAAGCCCTAGGTCAATTTTCATATTTATAGCCCTTGCATAGAAAAAACCCTAGTTTGCCCCGGCCTTGTTCTATTTCATCGTTACTTTTTCAGGCCACTTAAGTCTTTTTAACGCACATGTGCTTTATCTTTCCTGGTCTGTCGCCAGTTCACATAGTCCTCCAGTGGTTAACATTTTATTTCGGTGATTCAATGACTGCAGTGGTTGTGTGGTCTCTTGTTCCTGGCAGTTTAACACTTAACATTTTGTGACTCCGCTGGCGGTTTCATTTTCTTTGGTCGCGTGTTCGTGTGGTCAGTGGGGCCTGGCATCTCAGTCCCCTTTCAATCTAACGGCGAGTGCATGATCTCATGGAATATTCCTTCCCCTTGAGATCATGCGACAGCCGCCCGATCTTCCAACATGTTGCGACCTGTGCACGGTGGCTCCTTGTTTGCCTAGTCATCCTGACTCGATGGCTTTTCATTGGCCACAGGTTTAGTGATGTGAATCCTATCAGTGGGGCCTGCAGTGAAGGTTTTTTAATCTACGGTGGGTGCATGATCTCAAGGAATATTCCTACTCCATGAGATCATGCGCCATCCGTCGATTTCAAATCTGACCGGGGATGGTGTCAGTGGGTTCGGTGCTAGGTGTTGCAAAAATGACAGTTTCTCATTGGTTGCTGAGTGGTGATTTGGTAGTTGTCAGTGGGACCAAGGTTTTTGACGTGTCTTTGAGGGCTCTGACATTTGCAGAGGATCTACGGTTGGCATATGATCTCATGGGCTATGTCAGTGTTATGAGATCTTACGCCAACCGTCGATCTTACCTTTTTCTTAGGTGGCAAAGGGAAGGTGGGTCCTCTGATAGTTGGAGCTGACGTGCGTGATTTTCATTAGCGGAAGGGTAATGATGCAGTGGGACCGTTGGCCAGGTGGTACTGATTTGTTTTCCTTTGATTGGTCGGCAGGTTTGTGACTTGGCGGTTGTCAGTGGGGCCAGTTTCTCCAAAGGGGTTAAAGCAGTATGAGATCTCACGGTTGTTGTTATACCGTTGGGGTAAGATGCATGATGGTTAAGTGTGTGGTGTAATGATGACCGTTGATCTCATCTATAGAGAGAATACTTTGCGGTGGGTCCATTACTGCCACATGTTGCTGAGTTGCTTGTTTTCTATTGGTTGCAGACTCCTGACATGGCTGTAGACTTTTCAATGGGCCCCATGGCTATTGTAAATGATGAATCCGGGCCGCTTGATCTGCCAAGAAAACACAGGAATCGATGGTCTCATTTTAAACCTTGTCGACTGACTGTTGCATTTCAAATTTGAATTTTTAGATGGGTTTTCTATGACAGGAAGGACTAAAATTAATTAGTTTAGCAGCTGGATTTGGTGAAATCGATGGCTCCTATTGGTGCAGTGTGGTCCAGGGAGGTTGATGATTAATTACATGGGTTTGTACCATGATTTTGTTGCTCGAAGGCATGTTGCAGGTGGCCGAACAGGTTGATAAATATGGGAAAATCCATGGTTTTCAGTACTTTCTCAGGGAATTACCATGATTACAGATCATTCTTGGATCTTCTTTCTCCAGGCTACTTGGTTTTCCCCCAATTGTAATAAATTTTTGATTGATCTTAGTTGGTTTGGTGGGTAAAACCCTAACCCTAATCATTCGTAGCTTGTTGCATCCTATTTTGGGATCCCAAGATGACTAGGGGGTATATATGGTTGAATTTTTTATTTTGCAAGGGGTTGTTGATGTATATTGGAAGTCAATGTAAAAGACTGAACAAGGAGAGCCTAGATTTTGGGCTTGTTTCCTAACATATTGTTGTCTTGGTAATGTATTGATCCTAAAATTTTAATGAGAATACACTTGGATTCCAATCTTATATTTGTGTATGTTTTCTTTTTTTGTTCTTGGGCTCATATATGTTAATGTAACAAAGTGAGTTAGCATATGGTAAACAAAGAGTATTGTGGAGTTATCTTTGAGTTCCTAACAAAGTTAGGATTAAAGTCTTTAAGGTGATTTTAGTGAGTTCATGGCTAGATAAGAATCTAATGTCTAGGTATGTGAGGGAGAGGAATAATAGGAAAAGCACTTATTCTGAGTCCAAGAGTGTTTGAGTTGGGGTTTTCAATTGATATGCATTGTTGATGACTCTATGCCCTTGGTTAAGGCACTGGTCCATTCTCTGGAAGTAGTTCATCATCATCAATCACACACATAATATAAATGATAAAATCTTTAAATCAATCAGTAAATGATATAATTGCTTAGTATTTAGTGATTCCTTTCAAGAAGTGAATCAAGGGTACACCTGCTTGAGCATCTAAGCTCAAAGTGTAGAAGGATCCTTGTTGATCCTTGTTAGTTGGCCCTTTTCCTTGTAGACTTTGGAGTGGTGATAGAGTCAGTGACATTAAATTGTCAATCATAGTGTAAACTTGCAAGTATAAAGAAAAGATCACCAAGAAAATGGTGACTCTGTTGGGGAGAACATAATAAAGATACATCCATTGAGAATCTCTAGTTGCAATACATACTTTCCATATCTTATTGACCAAATTGGTTTTCCCATCCGAGTCACGAACAAAATGGTGACTCTACTGGGGAGAGTCTAGAGATAAAAGTTATTAAATGGATTCTTGTTTTTCCTGTTGTATTCAGTTAAAGATTTCCCACTTTGGTGGGTGGAAACTCAAAAAGGTTAGAACCAGTGCTATAAACTACGAATCATGGAAAAAAGAAGGAATACTAGGTCCTTTGTCAAGAAAAATCTGGAGGTTACTCTGGAACAATTACCTAGATATGAAAAGAAGAGTTGGATCAGAAGAATTGGAGAGTCTACTAGTGCTCCCATGAGAGAACAAAGAAATACCAAAAATAGAGCACCACTTGCATCCTCTCATGAGGAAGATTCACAACACAAGAGTTCTAGATCAGATAGTCGCTGCTCTGAAGATAAATTTTATGATACCCCAGAGGCAGTATTTCAAGACAAGGGTTCATTACCTGTAGGGCAGGGTGAACAAGCTAGAGAAAGGGGTTTTGGACCATATTTAGGTCCTGATGAGGATATGTTCATAAGGCAACCCATGAGACCAAGACAAGTCCATTTCCCATATCAAAGTCTCACTGATATGGATGTGTCATTAGGTTCTAATGATATTATGATAGACCCAAATGATTTAAGTGCACTAAGGTTACAGTTGGCAGAGCAGGAGGCCATACATAAGAGGTTACAAAAGGAGAGAGAAGCTAAGAAAGTGAATACTCTAATAGAGAGAGAGTCCCTTCTTAGAAAGATCAATGAGTTGAAGGAGAGAAACAAGATGCTTGCTTCTGCTCCTAAAACTTTGTAGCATGAGTTTGATAAAGAGGGCCCTATGGTTAGACAAGTTCAAAGTTATGCTTCCCTCCCTAAAGATAAATATGGGCATGAGATCACTAGGCCTGTTGTTGTTGGTGGTGAAAAAGGAAAGAAAAAGATGGTGGGACATCAAACAAGAAAATCATTGACAATACCAGGGGTCCCACCACCCAATTCAAATAAGGATATAGAGATGGAGAGAAGAAGAAAAGAAGATGAGGACCTAGCAAGGGAATTAGAAAAGGCTGAAGTTGAAGCCTCCATTGCAGAAAAGAGAAGAAAGATCCAGTTCTTGAAGGCTTCATCTGCCAATGCTCTTGGCCCATCTACTGATGAACTAGGTATGCCATCTGTAACTACTACTATTCCACTTAGTAATGCTACTACTAGTTCAATTCCTTCTTCATCTGCTAAGATAAATGTTGATCCTAGGCAATAGTCAAATGCACAAGTAGATGGAAATGTAAATGTAAACTTTGATCCTAGGGTCAACACTAGTTCAAGTTTTCAAAGAAGACCTATGCAATTAGAAGGCTATAGGCAAATTAGTTTTGATGGAATACCTGGCTACCCAAATGCTTTTCCAACTGATATAAGAGATAAGGTACCTAAGTTTGCTGGTAATAATTCTATTAGTTGTGAAGAACACCTTAGGTTATTTTTTGATGTATTAAATGATTATGAGGTAGAGCATGCAGATGTGGTCATGAAATTATTTGTTCAATCTTTGGTGGAGGATGCTAGAGATTGGTTTAAGAGACTCCCTGACCGTTGTATTGACACTTGAGATTCTTTTGAGAAATGTTTCAAGGAACAGTATGGTGATAGGCCTAATGCTAGTTTCATGTTGAATGAGTTCAACACCATAAGAAAAAATCAGAATGAATCTGCAGCTGAGTTCAATATGAGATTTCAAAAGGGTATGCATAAGTTGTTTCAAGTTATGCGGTTAGATGACAATGTTTGTTTGACCACATACTTCAATGCCTTTGATAGAAAAATGGGATACTTGTTGAGGGAAAAGGAACCAAGAACTCTTAGAGATGCTTTTAGGATTGCTATCAATATTGAAAAAAATATGAAAATATCAAGAAAATTGGGTGGAAAGAGAGATGATCCAAAGTTGTTTGGAGATAAAAAATACAAAAGGGATAATTAAAGGAATGTTGGAAATAAGAAACAAGAAGAAGATAAATTGGATAAGGTGTTGAATGCATTGAAATATTTAAAAGAACCTGCTAATAGAATTAATAATGCTCCTACCAATGAAAAGCCCCAATTCAACAATAATTTCAGTAGGCAGAATAGATTGTAGAATTATCCCTACAACACCCAATGGAAGGATGGCAAGCCTATTGTCCCTATTGCAAGAGGAAATAATGATAGAATTGTCCCTGATCCTTTACAAAGGTCCTCTGTAAATGTCATAGAGGATACACCATGGTGTATAGCATGCTAGTCCCCTCATTCTGCAGAGCATTGTGTAGTTGCACAATCCATGCCAACATATCAGATTGATAACAATGAGGAGTTAGATCGAGAAGAAACTCATGATGATGTTGGATGCAACATGGAAACTTCATATTTAGGATATGAAGATGATTCTAATATTGATGAAGAAGCAGATGTGTGTTTGAAAAGACACAATAGGGCACTTTTCCATCAGGAGGTTTTTTCTGATAATGATGACATTGATGAAAAGACATGTAACATGAATTCTTCCTCAGAAATAGTAAATTTGAGAAAACCTTCAAAGGAGGAAATGGATAGAATTATTGTAGAAATGATAGCCCAAGTGCAAACTAGAGGCATGGTTTCAAGGAATACAAATGAGAAAGCTACAGGAATGTTTATAAAAAACAACTCCTGGGAATTCAGTGGAAATAGACCAAAGGATGATCATATGGAAAGATTCAAAAATGTAAAAGGTAAGAAGTGGGAACCTAAAGGGGTTGGAGTTGAAAATTTTTCTAATGAAATAGAAAAGCCAGTGGGAAAAATAGCTAAAGTTGAAAAGGTAAAGGTCACAGCTACAACAAATGTATCAGATAAACAAAAGGATACTAAGGCAAAATAGATTGAGTTTCCTCCCTCTACTCATGTTGATATGTTGGCTGTATTATCTCAGATAACTATCAAGGTTCCATTGTCAAAATTCTTGAGGATCTTTGAACATAAAGATAGGGCTATTGCATGGGTAGATAATGTTCATAATAATGATGTTGCATGCAATGAACCTCACGATAAAGTTTTGAAAGAAGTGGAGGTCCAAGGATTGGTATCTCATATACCACCTGTATACTTGGATAAATCTATCAATGCTAGCCTTGAAAACATAGACCCATTCTTTTTTAGTATCATTGTGAATGGGATGAAATTAAGAAATTGTATGATTGATTCTGGTGCATCCAATACTATCATGCCCTTCAAAATTATGGAAAAGTTAGGTCTCAAAGTTGATACAGATCATGGCAGATGTTGTGCAATGGATCAGAGGGAAATACCAGTCATTGGGACTATAAATGCAATGCCATACAGATTGGTAGTCTATCCAGAGAAGGAATTGACTATGAGTGTCTTGGTGGTAGACATTCCACCTCATTATGGTATGCTATTATCTAGGAAATGGAGTCTTGCCATGGGTGGGTGTTTGTAGTGTGATCTCTCTTCTGCAACTTTCAAGATTGATGATCAATTTGTTAAGATTGAAAGAGAACCAAGGGTAAACTATATGATTGAAAAGAATATTGATAATGAGGTTACTTGCTTCATAGATACTGATGTCAATGCTTTTAGAGCTGAGGTCATTATACTTGAAAGGGAGCCTGTATTGCCATGTATTGTTGAAGAGATAGGTTCTAGGTCTGTGAAGGGTGATTTGTGGGTGATGTACTTTGATGGTGCTAGCTGCAAAGATGGAGCAGGAGCAAGTATTTTACTCATATCTCCTAAGGGGAGCACCTACAAGTTCTCTTTCACATTGAATTTTTTTTGTACCAATAATATAGCAGAGTATGAAGCATTGTTGCTAGGATTGAGATTGGCACAAAAGCATGGAATTAAATGTATAAAGGTTATTGGGGATTCTGAATTAGTGGTGTCCCAAATAAGATCAATATATGCTTCCAAGAACAAAAGGTTAAAGCAATACAAAAATGTTGTATGGGATTTGATTGAGTGTTTTGATGCCTTCAATATTGAGTGGAAGGATAGAAGTAATAACAAGATGGCTGATTTGTTAGCCAATATTGCAATCAATCCCAGTGATATTACTTTTGTTGGCCTCTCCAAAGTTGAAATTCAGACTAGGCCTAGTATACCAGATAATGTTGAGAATTGGCAAGTTTTTGAAGATGACCAGGATATCTTGAGATTTTTGAATTGTGAAGATCAGTATCATGGTTAGGAGTTAGATTGTTCAGCCTTGGTTGAGATCACAGAAGGAAAGGAAGTTGTCCTTGGTAATGAAGTCATCCAACTTAAAACTAACAAGGTTCCAAGGGACTTGTTGTTCTAGAAACTGTATTTGATAATCAAGACAGTGTTCAAAAGGATATTAAAAGGGAAGATCATATGAATTTAGAAGGGATAAATCTTGGAACACAAGAGGCACCTAAAAGGGTTTACATTGGTAAGGAGGTATCTCACAAGGTAAGGAGGTCATTGATTGAATTATTAAGAAAATTCAGGCATGTTTTTGCATGGTCATATGATGACCTAAAGGTTTATAGAGAAGACTTGTTCCAACATGTTATTCCTTTGAAAGAAGATGCTAAACCCTTTAGGCAAAAATAGAGGTCTATAAATCCTACTTTGGCACCTAAGATGGAAGAAGAATTGATGAAGCAAGAGATGCTAGAATTATCAAGCCCATTAGGCATTCTTCTTGGGTTTCAAATTTGGTTCTTGTCAGGAAGAAGAATGGTGACATCAAACTTTGTGTGTATTTCAGAAATTTGAACATCAGCTCATTGAAGGATAACTATTGTCTGCCCAATATGGAAGCTATGTTGCAGAGAGTGACCAGATCTGAATTAATGTCTATGATGGATGGTTTCTCTGGTTATAATCAGGTAATTGTGAAAGAATCAGAACAATTTAAGACAGCTTTCACTACACCTTGGGGGACATATGTTTATGTGAGGATGCCTTTTGGTCTCACAAATGCTGGTGCAACTTTTCAGAGGGCAATGGATGTTGCCTTTTCAAATTTTATAAATGATTTCTTTGTTGTTTATCAAGATGATTTAACTACTTATTCCAAGAAGGAAGAAGACCATTGTAATCATTTAGAGAAAATAATTGTGAGGGCTTTGAAATATGGCATTTCATTAAACCCAAGGAAATGTGCATTTGGTGTGACTGAGGGTAAGTTGCTTGGCCATTTGGTTGGAAAGAAAGGAGTCAGAATTGATCCTGAGAGGGTGGCAGCCATTGATAAGATCCAAAAACCAAAAAATGTTAAAGGAATTTAGTCTTTCTTTGGTCAAGTGAATTTCTTGAGAAGATTTGTTACAAACTTTGCTGAGGTTACCAGGCCAATATCCAACATGTTGAAGAAAGGATCTGAGATTAAATGGGAGGGTGAGCCTAATGAAGCTTTCAAGAATATCAAGTAGGCTATCAAAGATGCACCTGTGCTCAAGGCAATTGATTACAATATTCCAATGCATATATTTTCCTTTGCATCTTTTCATACTATTGCTGCAATTTTGTTGCAGAAAAATAGTGAAGGTTATGAGCAGCCTATTGCATTCTTTAGTAGATCTTTGCAAGCTATTGAATTGAAATATGATATTAATGAGAAACAAGCATATGCACTTGTGAAGTTTGTTAAGGCTTTTAGGTGTTATTTGGTGGGAGCAATTGTGATTGCTTTTGTACCAAGTGCAGCAATCAAGGATATCTTTTCAAAGCAAGAGGTGTCTGGAAGGAGATGTAGATGGATAAATAGAATTCAAGAATTCAATATTGATATCTAGATTACCAAATTGGTTAGAGGACAAGGATTGGCAAAATTGATGGCTCAGTCCAATCTTGATGCAAATCAAATAAATCAAGCTAAGGTTGATTACACATGTGATATGGATGATTGTATTTGGTATCAAGATATTATCTTCTACTTAAGAAGTATGAAATGTCTAGCAGGGATGGATGATAATAAGAAAAGGACATTGAAATTATAGGCCATCAAGTATGTGATTGTAAAATGCAAATTATATAGGAAGAATTTCGATTGCATATTTTTAAAATGTGTTGATGAGAATCAGGCTAATAAGTTGTTAAAAGAAATGCATGAGGGAGTTTGTGGGGGACATTACATGGGTAAAACCACTGCTCAAAAAATCTTGAGAGCGGGATTCTAGTGGCCCACAATCTTCAAGGATGCAGAGCAGTTGGTAAGGAGATGTGATGCTTGTCAGAGATTCTCTAGTAAGCTTAAGTTTTTAGGAAATGTACCTTTAAGGCCAGTTGAGGTGCAGGCTCCTTTCCAACAGTGGGGAATAGATTTCATGGGGGAGATACCAAACAAGTCTAGTGGAGGACATTCTTGGATATTAGTTGCTACTGATTATTTCACTAAGTGGGAAGAGGCTATCCCCACAAGGAATTCAACTAGTAAGGTGGTGACTGATTTCTTGTTGAATAATATTGTTACCAGGTTTGGTTGTCCTAAGAGGATTGTCAGTGATAATGCAATGTGCTTCAGGTTTGCTGAGTACAAGGATTTTTGCAAAGTTCTAGGAATTCATATGTCATACTCCTCACCCTATCATCCACAAGGGAATGGACAGGCAGAATCAGAAAATAAGAGCTTGATAAAAATCCTTAAGAGGATCCTTGATAAG
The DNA here is from genome assembly GCA_027943335.1 of Chamaecyparis obtusa. Lineage (NCBI taxonomy): Eukaryota > Viridiplantae > Streptophyta > Pinopsida > Cupressales > Cupressaceae > Chamaecyparis > Chamaecyparis obtusa. The sequence continues at coordinate 2,822,760 of BSBK01001547.1, forward strand.
AATAGAAGAGCATGGAGTTCAAAATTACCATTAACTATATGGGCTGACAAGGTAACTGTGAAGAAGGCAATTGGTTGTGCACCATTTGACTTAGTGTATGGGATACATACAAGGATGCCTCAGAAAAACTTATTGGGAATGTATAAGTTTGTTCATTTATATGATGATGATATAGATGATGAAATGCAGTTAAGGATTGAGGACCTCATCAGGCTGGATGAAACTAGAAGAGAATCAGTTGCAAAAAATGCCAGGTTGCAGTTACAAGTTAAGAATCTGTATGACAAAAGGACTGTTGATAGGAAGTTTGAGCCTAGTGACTTGGTATTAATTTGGAATGCTAGATTGGAGGATAAAGGGAAACATGGAAAATTTGACCCAATCTAGCTAGGGCCATATCTAATTCATGAGAAATGGGGCCAGGATTCTTATATTGTCAAGGAATTAAATGGTGATATTCAGGAATTGCTAGTTCATGGACAGTTCTTGAAGAAATACTTCAATTGAAGGTATCCTTCTTTCCATGAATAGTAGTTAGGTCTATTTTTGTTGTACTTTCTGTATAGTGGTGTGCTTGTTCCCTATTTATTTTGTCTTAGCTTGTAGGGTTTTGTCCCTTGCTCTCTGTTGTTCAAAGTTTTTGTCCAGTTGGTGGTCTGCTTCACCCAGTAATTTTGAATTCTTTCATGGGCACAGGTTTCCCATCATCCCCAGATAGAGCCACTATTAGCCCACTTTCTTGTAATAGAAAAAGAATCCTCAGAAAATGGTCTATCTCTGAAAAATCTTTCATGGCTGCATTTATTTTTCCTTGGTCTCTACAATATTTTCCATGTCCCCAGCTTGAAGCCCTAGGTCAATTTTCATATTTATAGCCGTTGCATAGAAAAAACCCTAGTTTGCCCCGGCCTTGTTCTATTTCATCGTTACTTTTTTGGGCCACTTAATTCTTTTTAACGCACATGCACTTTATCTTTCCCGATCTGTCACCAGTTCGCATAGTCCTCCAGCGGTTAACATTTTATTTCAGCGATTCAATGACTGTAGTGGTCGCGTGGTCTCCTGTTCCCGACAGTTTAACCCTTAACATTTTGTGACTCCACTGGCGGTTTCATTTTCTTTGGTCGCATGTTCGCATGGTCAGGGGGGCCCTGCATCTTAGTCCCCTTTGAATCTAATGGTGGATGCATGATCTCATGGACTATTCCTTCCCCTTGAGATCATGCGACAGCCGCCCACTCTTCCAACATGTTGCGGCCTGTGCACGATGGTTCCTTGTTTGCCTAGTCATCCTGACTTGGCAACTTTTCATTGGCCACAGGTTTAGTGATGTGAATCCTATCAGTGGGGCTTGCAGTGAAGGTTTTTTAATCTACGGTGGGTGCATGATCTCAAGGAATATTCCTACTCCATGAGATCATGCGCCATCCGTCAATTTCGAATCTGACCAGGGATGGTGTTAGTGGGTCCGGTGCCAGGTGTTGTGAAAATGGCAGTTTCTCATTGGTTGTTGAGCGGTGATTTGGTAGTTTTCAGTGGGACCATGGTTTCCAGCATGTCTTTGAGGGCTCTGACATTTTCAGAGGATCTACGATTGGCGTATGATCTCATGGGCTCTGTCAATGTTATGAGATCTTATGCCAACTGTCAATCTTACCTTTTTATCAAGTGGCAAAGGGAAGGTGGGTCCTCTGACAGTTGGAGCTGATGTGTGTGATTTTCATTGGCAGAAGGGTAACGATGCAGTGAGACCGTTGGCCAGGTGGTGCTGATTTGTTTTGCTTTGATTGGTCGGCAGGTTTGTGGCTTGGCGGTTGTCAATGGGGCCAGTTTCTCCAAAGGGGTTAAAGCACTACGAGATCTTGCGGTTGTCGTTATACCGCTGGAGTAAGATGCACGATGGTTAAGTGCGCGGTGTAATGATGACCATTGATCTCATCTATAGAGAGAATACTTTGTGGTGGGTCCATTGCTGCCATGCATTGCTGAGTTGCTTGTTTTCTATTGGTTGTGGAATGCTAACATGGCTGTAGACTTTTTAATGGGCCCCATGGCTATTGTAAATGATGAATCTAGGCTGCCCGATCTGCTGGGAAAACACAGGAATCGACGGTCATGTTTTTAAACCTTGTCGACCGACCGTTGCATTTCAAATTTGAATTTTTAGATGGGTTTTCTACGATAGAAAGGACTGAAATTAATTATTTTAGCGGTTGGATTTGGTGGAACCGGTGGCGCCTATTGGTGCAGTGTGGTCTAGGGGGGTTGATGATTAATTGTAGGGGTTTGTACCATGATTTTGTTGCTTGAAGGCATGTTACAGGTGGCCGAATAGGTTGATAAATATGGGCAAATCCATGGTTTTCAGTACTTTCTCAAGGAATTACCATGATTATAGGTCATTCTTGGATCTGCTTTCTCCAGGTTGCTTGGTTTTCCCCCAATTGTAATAAATTCCTGATTGATCTTAGTTGGTTTGGTGGGTAAAACCCTAACGTTAATCATCCATAGCTTGTTGCATCCTATTTTGGGATCCCAAGATGACTAGGGGGTATATATGGTTGAATTTTTTATTTTGCAAGGGGTTGTTGATGTATATTGGAAGTCAGTGTAAAAGACTGAACAAGGAGAGCCTAGATTTTGGGCTTGTTTCCTAACATATTGTTGTCTTGGTAATGTATTGATCCTAAAATTTTAATGAGAATACACTTGGATTCCAATCTTATATTTGTGTATGTCTTCTTTTTTTGTTCTTGGGCTCATATATGTTAATGTAACAAAGTGAGTTAGCATATGGTAAACAAAGAGTATTGTGGAGTTATCTTTGAGTTCCTAACAAAGTTAGGATTAAAGTCTTTAAGGTGATTTTAGTGAGTTCATGGCTAGATAAGAATCTGATGTCTAGGCATGTGAGGGAGAGGAATAATAGGCAAAGCACTTATTCTAAGTCCAAGAGTGTTTGAGTTGGGGTTTTTAGTTGATATGCATTGTTGATGACTCTATGCCATTGGTTAAGGCACTGGTCCATTCTCTGGAAGCATTTCATCATCATCAATCACACACATAATATAAATGATAAAATCTTTAAATCAGTCAGTAAACGATATAATTGCTTAGTATTTAGTGATTCCTTTCAAGAAGTGAATCAAGGGTACACCTGCCTGAGCATTTAAGCTCAAAGTGTAGAAGGATCCTTGTTGATCCTTATTAATTAGCCCTTTTACTTGCAGACTTTGGAGTGGTGATAGAGTCAGTGACATTAAATTTTCAATCATAGTGTAAACCTACAAGTATAAAGAAAAGATCACCAACAGAATGCTGGAGCAACATATCAGAGAGCTGTCACTACTATTTTCCATGATATGATGCATAAAATGATGGAGGATTATGTGGATGATACTTTAGCCAAAAGCATGCAGAGAAGAACTCATTTTACAGATTTGGATCCCATCCTTGACCGCATGGAACAATTTAGTCTTAGACTTAATCCAAAGAAATGTGCTTTCGGTGTTACTTCTGGTAAACTCTTGGGCTATATCATTTTAGCTAAAGGCATAGAAGTTGATCCTGAAAAGGTGCAAGCTATTATGAACATTCCTCCACCCAAGAATAGTAGTCAAATGAGAGGATTACAGGGAAGGCTACAATCTATCTAGTGCTCCACTTCACAGTTGGCCGATAAGTCACAACTATTCACTAAAACTTTGCATAAGGGTGTGACCTATGAATGGAATGAGGAATGTGACAAGGGACTCACTCAAATAAAACAATATCTTGCTAATCCACCTATTTTGATTTCTCCTACTCATGGGAAGCCACTTATACTATACATCTCAACAAAGAACACATCTTTGGGTGCTCTCCTAGCTCAAGAAGATCAAAACAACAAAGAGAGAGCCATATGTTATATCAACAGAACATTGGTTTCCTATGAAATGAACTATTCTATCATTGAGAAGGCTTGTTTAGTAGTGGTATTTGCTTCTCATGAGTTGCAACATTATATGCTAGCTCACACCACAAGGCTCATTGCAAAAATTGATCCACTGAAGTACCTACTGAGAAAGGCTACCCTCATGGGTAGGTTAGCAAAATGGGTGATGATACTTAGTGAATTTGACATTGAGTATGTGGAAAGAAAAGCTATTAAAGGAAAAGCAATTGTTGATCAGCTGGCAAAAGCTCCTTTGAAAGATCATCAGCCTTTGAGTATTGAATTCCTAGACGAATCCATCATGCTTCTCACACATCAATCTTGGAGAATGTTCTTTGATGGATCATTCACTTAGAAAGGATCAGGTGTAGGCATTCTATTTGTTACACCTCAAAGATACTCATTACCAAAAGCTTACAAAATGTTGTTTCCTTGCACAAAAAACATAGCTGAATATGAAGCTCTCATTAATGGAATGAAGATAGCCCTTGAATGGCATGTGGATGAGCTCAAGGTCTTTGGAGACTCTCAATTAATCATCAACCAAGTCAATGATGTCTACCAAACAAAAGATGACAAGCTAGTACCTTACAAAAGAATGGTGGATGATCTCAAACAGTACTTTGCAAACATTTCTTTCTAGAAAATTCCAAGGGAAGATAATAAAGTAGTTGATGCTATGGCCACTCTTTCTTCAATGTTACAAATGCTAGAAAATGACTTCAGACACAAATTCCTAGTGGAGGCATTGCACTACCCTGCCTATGATATTCCTGAATCCAGGATGATATGTTCAGTCATTGGACATGATTCATCCTGCTACCACCATATATTTTCCTACCTTTGTGACCAGATCATTCCCGACACCTATACCCAGAATGAAAAGCATCACCTAATTTGTATTGCTTCATGGTATGTCCTCATAGAAAATGACTTGTATAGACAGGGTCTAGACGGTACCCTCCTTAGGTGTTTAGAACCTGATGAGTCCAAACATGCACTACCTGAGGTACATGAAGGTATCTATGGGTCTCATTCTAGTGGTTTGACGTTAGCCCAGAAACTTATTAGAGCTAGTTATTACTGGCTGGACATGGAAAAAGAAGTTGTTCAATATGCCAAGACTTGCAAACAATGCCAATTTCACGGGAATCTGATTCATGCTCCTGCTAAAGAGCTTAGTCCTCTCATCAGTTTCTAGCCATTTCAGCAATGGGCCTTTGATTTGGTAGGTCAGATACATCCTTCTTATTCAAGAGGACATAAGTTTATCATCACAGATACTGATTACTTTACCAAGTGGGTTGAGGCAGTGCCTCTAGTTGTAGTTAATGGCAAGTTTGTGGCTATGTTTATACTGAACTATATCATTTGTAGATATGGTGTACCCTCATCCATTATCACTGACAATGGGGGACAATTCAAAAATAAGGACCTGATAGACTTATGCACCAAATTTAGAATTATCTAGCATTGGTCATCTATCTATTATCCTCAGGGTAATGGACAAGCAGAAGCTTCTAATAAGACAATTCTCAAAATCTTGCACCGCATAGTTCATAAATCTGGTAGAGATTGGCATCTCCAGATTAATCCGGCTTTGTGGGCCTACAGAACAAGTATCCAAACATCAATGGGGGCTACACCCTTTGCCTTGGTTTATGGATTAGATGCAGTATTGCCTATTAAGGTCGAGATTCCTACATTGTGAATCTCTCTAAGGGGCCTCATCACTGATGAAGAAAACATAATATCCCGGCTTCAAGAGCTTGAGTTACTTGATGAATGTTGAAAGGTGGCATTCGATCATCTAAGAGCATACCAAAAGAGGATGTCCAAAGCCTATAATAAGAAAGTCAGACAAAGAGAATTCCAAGTGGGTGATCTCGTCCTGAGAGAGAACCCCAAAAATCAGCAGCAGCGAGTCCAAAAAGGGAAATTTGAACCAAACTGGCTTGGTCTGTATGTCATTATTGTAGCATTTGGGTTTGGCACTTATCGACTCTCCACAACTGAAGGAGAATAGCTCAAAGAGCCTATCAACTCTCTTCACTTGAAGAAATTCTATAGCTGAGGCATTCTCTATGTGCTCATGTACATACTTATTGGTCTTGAAAAAATCTTAAAAAATGATATATTGCAAAAAATCCTAAAAATTGCAAAATGTCCTAAAAAATGATCATCTTAGTGAAAACTTGGTAAACATGCGCTTTAATGTATCTATTATCTTAGTGAAAACCTGGTAAACAGGCACCTTGATAATAATAAAAAAAATAGAAAATTGGAAAAATACAAACAAAGTGAAAAGATCAAAAATACAAAAAAAATGAAATATTCAAAAATACAAAACAATCAAAAAAGAGAAAAGTACAGAAAAATTGAAAAAGAAGAAAATGTGCCATTGATGAAAACCTGGTAAACAGGCGTCATGGTAGAAAAAATAGAATCTCTACCAAGATGGTGAAAACTTGGTAAACAGGTGCCTCTTGTTTCCTGAAGTAACATCTCATCTTAGCATCGGTTGGCTTTTAGTTTCCTGCTTTAGTCTGCTTTCCCGCTTTCCTTCTTTAGTTTGCTTTCCCGCTTTCCTGCTTTAGTTTGTTTTTTGCTTTAGTTTGCTAGCTCATGCACTTTCTTTCAGTTGTCTTCAAGATTTTCTTCGACTCTTCATGGATTGGAACTGGTTCACACTTGGGGGCACCTTCCTAGTCTAGGGGGCATTGTCCCATCATTTTCAGAAGTTTTGTTCGTACATCAGTCACTAGCGATTCCCGTTGAATCTTCCTGCTGGTGCCTAGCTACTTTTGAGATCTCTCCCCTTGAGGATCTCTCGTGTATCAGTCGCTAGTGGTTCTCATTGTGCCTGCCTACTGATACTTAGCTCTCATTCAAACCCCTCTCTTTCGGGATCTCTTCCTTACATCAGTCACCAGTGTTTCTCACTGCGTCTGCCTGCTGATGTTTCGCTCATACTTTATTCTTGCTTTTGAGAATCTTCCTTGTATCGGTCACCAATGGTTCTCACTGTGTTCATCTTTTGATACTTGGTTCCCACTCCAACATCTTCTTGAGACTTCATCTCTCGTGATGGTCACCAGTCCTCACTGCGTCTGCCTATTGTCGCTATCCCATCGAGACTTCGAATGTTGTTCACTTTCAATTCGACTTCAATCCACTTGAACACAAACATAAACTAAAAATAAAACTAATTTTGTGTTCCTTTGAAGCATGTTGAGCTTTTCCTTTGCTGGTTTGTTTATTTTCTTTATCATTTCCCCTCAAGCGAATCTAAGACGTCTTTCTTGACTGAGAAACACAAAGACTAGGGGCATGATCTTTCCTTTGCTTTCTATTTTCTAGTTTAGTTCCATTGATCCAATGAATTCACATAAGAGGGGTGTCCATCTATAAGAGCCTTCATCTTGTATTAGATGGCCATGCGTACCTCGACTCCTTTTATATGGACACTTTGGTGAGGTTGGTTCTTCTCCTTATTTGTTTTGAGTGACTTTTTTCTGCTACAAGTAAAATCGCTAACGCTCATCCTGCTAAGTGAACGTAAGGGTCACTGCAAGCATTCTTTGGCAAAGGAAGGAACTCTTATGTGTCTAGTGTGTTTGTTTGCAAGCAACATTTAGGTCATTCTAGCAATGGTGCTTTGATGCTTATGTTAACTTGCTAAATCAAAAGGAATAGGTGTTCAGGTCATTCTGGCTTCTTGTGCCTTAATGCTTACACCTCATTCTGACAAATCTAAGACTTATGTCATTTTCATATTCTCATGATTGTAATGTTAGTGAGGATTGTATGGAATCTTGCAATCGTCCCATGCTTAAAAGAACTCAATGATGATAAATATGATGAGTCCAACAACCAAGTCCTAGGAATTGCATCTGCTCATTCTAGGCTTGCATTTTTCGTGATAAGCTTGCATTTGAGATGATATCTTGGTACTCTCTTGATTTCTTTTTGTTCATCAAAGGTTCTCATCTTTTGTCCCAGTTTCATCTTGGCTACACAAGTGTCTGGTCCTCACTCTCGATCTTCAAAACATTCTTTTGATTAGTACCTGTCATATATTGCAACAATCCTGCATAAGATGATTAGTACCATATACATTACATATCCATTGCATTTTCATTTCATTTCCATTTGCATTTACATATACATGTGCATCCACTATAAGCATAACTCAAATCATACATTCTATCCATCTATCACTGCATTTCACATTGCATCATTCATAATATAAACCATGTGCATATTCATATTCATAAAAGGAAACATGTGCATTTCATAAATTTCTATCCATACATCTAAGCATATAGAAACATCTCATAAAACATCAATATCAAAGCAATATATCAACAAGTACGATGATATCAAAACTGTCGATCTCATATATATATATATATATATATATATATATATATATATATATATATATATATATATATATATATATATATATATATATATATATATATATCTTGAAACAATGTCATGTACAAAAGAGAAGGGTGCTACTCGAGCACAGTGAATAATGAATTGAAAATGACCCCTCCGAGCTTTATATAGCTTTTGACCTAATTTTCAAAAGTGCTCCGTTTTGTGCAAAAATTGCACCCTTGGCTAAATAGACTGCTCTAAATCCATTTTTGGGATCGAAATCAAAATCTAACATCTCTAGATAGCTCAAAATTGCATTTTAAATTCTGGGACCCTTTGGGATCGAATGCTTATGCAGTCAGCCTTCTGGCGTCATCTTCCTGCTAGACCCTCAGCTTTGCATCACATTCTCAAGATCTTTTCTCTTTTCATCAAAGTCAACTCTAGTCAAATTTGGTCAACCATGGTCAATAGGACCTCTGCATTGCTCCAATTTGCTTCTACAGCTTCTTGAATCTAGTCTGATTGCTTCTGCTCTACAACCTCTTGTTGTCAATCATCCTTTCGATTTCGCTGCCAAGGGGGCAAGATGATTGCATCATTTGAATCTTATCGAGTCAATTCTTGAATCAGTTTGATCTAGATCAAAGTCCTCACCGCTTGAGGCATCTAGTTACTAGGGGCATCTCGGTGCCTCGCATCTTGCTATCTGGTCATCTATCTTTTAGGTATCTAAGCAATCTAACCCTAATTCCTGGGAGTCAATCTTCATTCTAGAGATAGCTCTCAAAATCTCTTTTAGACCGTTATCTGGGCAATCTAACCTAGGTCTCGGAGGGCTGAGCTTTGTATTGGGGCAATCTAACCCTGATTCTAGAGATAGTCCTAAGTCTACATCTCTCATCAATTGGTATTGGGGCAATCTAACCTTGATTCCAGTTCTCTCAAGACTATTGTCTTCACAATCTAACTTAGACTTCAGAAAATCATGCTTTGATCTGCTCGGTGTCTTGGCAACCTAACCTAGACTTTCAAAATTCTTGTCATATGTCACATTAGACTATTATGTGAATCAATGCGTTGTTCGCACATCAATTCAAAGAGGGGCAAATGTAATACCCCAAAATTGGCACCTATTAAATTCAATCAATTTTGGTGCATTTTCATCAATTTTACATCATCAAAGTCCTAGTTCACTAGGCAATTTTCTCTCTCCTACCTGACTTAATTTGACTTGATGTCAATTGCAAAAACCTTAAATTGCATTAATCAAATATTAAAATTAATTCCTAAAGTCTTCAACTTTTATTAGCTAAATTACCCCTATGATAAATTAATTTAATTCTAAAGTCCTAAGTGCTTTAAATTAAATTAAACCCACCCCATTTGGCTCATATACATAAAAAGGAATTAATATTACTTTTTATTTGAATGGACACCTTTATTTGAATTAATAATTCAAATTATTCGAACAGTCACCCTTATGTGGCAATAATTCATTCTTTTAATAAGTAATTCATGCTTTTTTATCTCAATTGGGAATGAAGAGTCAGGAGTTTCAAATCAAGAACCTCTTCATTCTCTCCCTGGGCTTGTCTATTTAATGAACCTCATTCTTCATTCAAAAGAGAGCAATTTTGAGAGTAACTAAACTATAGCATTTTTTTTTCTCAATTTGATTATTCCAAGCTTTCATTGCATATTTTAGATTAATTTCATTTAGTTTAATATTGCATTTTCATGGTAATTAGTTTGCTTATTTGCTCATAGCCTAATCTCATCTTTATTTCAATTTCTTTAGAATAAATTTGCATTTCATATTTCTTTTCAAGCTCTTAGATTAATTGCACTTCATTTTAGATTAATTGTACTTTGATTATCTTCATAGCTTTCATATCCTCCATTGTAGTATTGGTCTTATGGTTGTTGACTCTCATTCTGAGAATAATTAAACACCTCGTCTACATAGGAGGCAACAGGTCGCTTCACCATGAATTTCGAATTGAGTAATCAATACTCTCTTTCATAATTCGATTGTGTGAGTAATGACTATGTTGTGTGTGTAGTTGGATTAGAGGTCCACATTCAACCACATACACTTGGTGGTTTGGTCATAACTAGTCTTTTATTTTCAATAGAGGTAGATTTAGGATGCTATTTTTTATTTTGGCTAATATTCACTAGTTGTTGTTAATGGTACTCTAGTGTTAATCCTTTGGGATAGTTCTTTGTTTGTACTATGGTACAACACCCTGGTTTTGCTGCTTCTTTTATAAAAAAGATATGAAACTTATGACTATTTGACATGTGATATATTTTGTATAGCCATTAATATTTGAGTTATATATTTAAAAGTATGTTAATATGTTTTTTATAGCCATCAATATTTGAGTTATATATTTAGAAGTATGTTAATATGTTTTTTTATAAATAAAATAAAATTTATGTGTTGTGTTGCTATGTGGTGTTTTGTGGAATGTCATTTTGTGTCATAGTTGTCTTAGGCCCAACTAGGAGAAACCATTGTTGTCTTAGGTCCAATTAGGAGAGACGATGTTAGCTTCCACCTTCACGTGGTTGGCCTAGTTAGTAGAGAATATTTGAATAAATATTCTGGAAGCTAAGAGAAGCTTTATTGTAAATATTTATGTAATTTAATTAGAAACAATATTTTAAAATTTAAGTTAGTTCATGGGGAGATTAAAAAAAAAAAGAAAAAATTGAGTGCAAAGGTGAAATTTCAAAAAATAAATTAATAAATTGACTTTCATTTTCCTAGTTATTATAGTTTTTTTAGATAAAATGTACTAGGCCTATATAAATATATATTAGATAATAAAAAAGAGTTAAAATTGCATATACAACTATTCTTCAAATCCTAATTAATCTTATAACTGCTAACCCCCACAAAATTAACTCAAAAAAGCTACATCTAACTATATAGAGAATCTCACCCATATTCAAAAATTGCTAAACCTAACCAGTACTCTTAAAGCCTAAAAAATAAGGATAAGTGCTTATATAAAATGACTCGTAGCACATTATCAATTGAAATTAATTGCAATCTTTGAACATACCCAAACCCAAATATGTCATTCCTACATTTCATCTAGAACATTATCAATGTCCTCATGCCCAGCTTGCTAAGAGTGCACACCATGCAATTCAACACGTGGAAGATTTGTATTATCACAATCTTGCTCCTTAGTTGTTCTAACAACTTGGCCTAATGCAATGTTCGAGTCTAGTAGTGGTGACTATGGTTGGGGATGAATATGCACATCACCCTATCGATGCTCCCTACATCTACAATTTCATGCTTGAGAATATCAAACAATGTGTAAACCTTTTGTTGAATTTGAAGTGTTAATTTATTACCCAGTAATCTCCTATTATTTTTTAGAGTAGACTTAACATGTTGATATCTTTTTCACTCTAGTAACCTTTTGATGCTATTGTACACTACCATGTCGGCATGACCATTGAGAAGAAACTGCAATGGAAAGAGGCCATCAATATGTTCCTACCCATTCCAAAAGTCATACTATTGAACAACCTTTGGAAGTTTGTTTTCCCTCAATATTTTTGGTTTGACTGCCTTGTGAACAATGATTTCCAATAGTGAAAGAGATTGGAGCATATCCATGGAGTTGAAGAGGAAAATTGACAATAGATGAGAAGGAAAAATTAATCTCCTTTATTGTGCGAACATAACTTCATCTCCAATGATGTGTCTAATGGCCCTATGAATAACAAGATGTGAAAAACCTGGTCCAGAAGTTCATCATTAATGTGCCTTGTAAAAGGATGTTTCCAATCTTCCAATTGCAAAAAAACTCTATAATTCCACAATATATATTCCATATGAATTGCTTTATAAATATTGCATAGACTAGAAGATGTAAAATCCCCCTCCTCTAAAGATGAACCTTGGAACATGGCAATCCATTGGCTCCTCCCCTGCAAATTGAATCATGAAAATGAAAAAATCTTGTGAAGATGAAATAAAACCTATATAATCCTTGACTTCCAATGATCCAAACACTTAATTAGTACTTTCAATCAATACATAGCTATGTTAGAAAAAATCAAGGTCCTTTGGCATGCTAAAAGTTTCCTATACGATCACCACATAATGTGTCGTGCAAGTGGGCATACAATGGCTTTCAAATCCAACCTTATCTTGGCTCCCAAACTTGCAGATGTATCTTTTCACACATTTTTGGACCAACATGGATGGATGTCAACACAAGTCATAAATACAAATCTTGTCAGCTCCAGATCAAGTCATGATTACTATGCACTTGAACATAATTACAAATCATTAAACTTGAGCCACTTGAAAGTTGGGAATTATGAAGTGGATAATCAAGGTGAAAACATAATGAGAACCTATGACAAATGCACCCAAATCATACACTTACATCATCCATCAAATTTAATTACTATGGTCTGTATACCCTTGACACAATCCAAACTTATTACATCCACAAGCTCCAGATACTTAAGAAGTTGGTCCATGTCAACACTAAATTCCACCTCTCCATAATCACATGCCAAATTGGAAAGTGAGTCAACCAGTTTGTTACCCTCTTTATAAGTATGGATGATTACAAAGGTGTCTATTTTTTCAAGCAATTTCCAGGCTTGCTGCATTACATACTTGTCCTCCATTTTTGACATTCTCTTTTCTTTATTGCATCTATAGTAAGCAAAGAGTCTCCCTCTACATACAAGTGTGAGGTGCTCATTCTATTGGCAATAAAAAGACCAGGAAGCAAGGCTATAGCCTTTTCCATATTATTAGTTCCTTGAATAAGTGGTATGGCATTTGTTGCAATAAGGTTTCTAACAGAATCTCTAAAACAAACTCCTGCTCCTAAGACACCTGGACTGCCTCTACATGCACCATGAAAATTGAGTTTCAAGAAGAGAGGTAATGGGGCTTACCATCTAACCTCATTCCTATTAATTTTTCCCTTGTTAGCATTCATTATGGATCCATTGAAGGGAAGAGAAATGTAGGACCAATTTTTAAGTATTTGATTGTCCCATGATGAAAAAGTGGAGGTGCAAAACTTAGTCTTTTGCACATGCACCATTATAGCTTCAGAGATTGACATTTCAATTTTTTCTTGGATACTCTATATTCGTAATGATAGTTTCCTAAATATACACTTATTCCTCTCCCACCATAATGACTATATTATTATAGTAGGAATAACATACCAAATACCACCAAAAGAGAATTTATTGTAGATCAACAACCATGATTGGAAAAAGGTCCCAAACTGAAGATGGAAAGGGCATAACTGAAGTTTTCCTAAAATAATTTGCCAACATTGTTGTGCAAATGAACATTGTAGAAAGAGATGATTATTTTCTTCTAAAGTGGATTGAGAAAGAACACAAGAAAACTGATCAACAATGTGCAATCTAGCAAGTCTGTCACTAGTCAAAGCCCAGTTTTTGAGTACCAACCATAAGAAATTTCCAGCCTTTGAGGGAGCCATACTTCTCTAGCAGAACAAGTAAACTCTTTGTGGGCTCTCATGTGTAACTCTCTTTTGAAGTGCCTCATATCCTATTTTAACAAAATATTAACCTATTTTGGATGTGGCCCAAACAATATTGCCTCTATGGGTATATGCACAAAGATGGGGGACCAAAAAGATGCCACTTTTCATTTTGGTCCCCCATTAGGCATAGTGTGTATGCACTAAAGGGCGTGTGCCCTATAGGACGCACACCCTATGGCTTGGGTTGCCCAAGCCTTAGGCTTGGGCAATCCAAAACAAAGCGCGTGCGCCCTATAGCGTGCACATGCTTTGAAAAAAGTCTATATATAAGCTTGCTGCGGGTTGGAAAGCTTATTTTTCTTTCCTCAAACCCATGTTTGCAGCTAAGAAAGGCTTCCCAAGCGCGCACACAGTCTTTCTTAGGCTTGGAATCTAATTTTTTCATTGATTCATCCATCAAATGGCTCCACGGCGTTGTCAAGTTTGATCTGAAAGAAGAGGTAAGTCTTTTTATAGCCCATGCCTCTTATTTGTTTTAAATTTTTAGTTTTGTAGCAATTTTTCTTGTTTAAATTTGTTTTTGATTAAATTTATGTGAAATGAAGATTTTAAAATCTAGTTTTTTTAATTACCAAGAAGAAATAATCTCCCTCAACCAAACCCTCCGTCTCCTCATGAAGAACCGAATGAAGAAACAAATGAAGAAAATGAACCTCAATTGCCTCCACCAATCGAGAAACCTCCTCCTGCAACACAACAAAATTTGATGAACCAAATTGAAAGAGGGAAAAAAGAATTAGAATCTTTAATTACTAGGTTAAAAGATTCTAGTGGTACAAATCTCGAAAGGGAAAGACTTGCAAAATCATTGGAAGCAATCTTGACCCACATAAGCTCGGTTAGTGGGCAAATTAATTTATGGTGGGAAAAAAGAGAAGAACAAAAACAATATTATGTAAATAAATTATCTTATGCGGACATAAAAAAGAAAAAAATCACAAAAGATGACATTTGCAAGCTACTTAAAAAACCAAGGGACAAAGATACTCTTAGAACTACAACAAGGAGGTTCCCAATTCATTGGTGCTTAAATGAAGACATTAAAAATAATTTTTGGGAGAGACAGTGGATGGTCTTTAATTCGCCTCCTTGTCACAATCATGAGGTTCCTATATATTTCTTGAGGAAACTCTATTGCGAGTTTGTAATCAAGGAGGTACCAAATTATTTTGGCATTCTAGATTCTTAGGGTAGAGGAGGGGGTCATCATTTGATCGAGCGGGGGCACATCGTGACCCTAATGCACCTAGGGTTCCTATTGGCAAGCCACAGGTGGATCATGTTACTATTCCTTCCATTGTGAAGGAACATGTAGAGGCATACACACTAGGCACGATTAGTGCTCTGACATAGACTCTCATTCAATGTGCCACTCCTTTAGTTGAGGGTGACCATGGTCAATCCTCAAGGGGGCATATTTTTTAGTCATGTGGATCCTTGTGCACATTTGGTATTGGTGAGAGAGAGGAAGATGATCCTGGAATGATGACTAATAGCTTTCTAGATATGACATTTGGCATTGACACACAGGTAAATATTTTCAAGTTCATTAAATTGCTTTGATCATATTTCATTTATAAAAGAATAACTAATTAATTTAGTATCTATTGATTATGATGAAAATTCAGGGCAAGAGTGTCAGTGGCAGTGGAAGTGGCAATGATCCTCATGTCCCCTTCTACACATCATCATCAATTCCACAAGTATGTATCGAATAAAACATTTTAATTAACATATTTGATTATTATGTAATTATATGAATAATTGTATCATAACTTATTGTGCATGTGCACTAGACATTCACTGGTGGACCATCAATGTTCACAACAGACAACGAAGGGCATCATGCCACTTTCTTTGAGGTATCTTTATTTGCATGTTAATTTGATTTACTTGATTATATTTGATTAATAAATGAATGAATAGCTAAATTACTACACAAATTATGATCAAAATCTAGAGGCACGATGATCACATTCTTTCACCTAGCTTTGTGATGTCACCATTGAGTCCACAGGTATATATGTAATAATGCATTATAATTAACATGTCAGTAGTATGTTCTTATATGAATGGTTATCTTATAATTTTCCATGTACATGTGCACTAGTTGAATGTTGGAGCTTCGACTTTGACACCGCACACTGAAGGACGCGGTGGAACCTTCACGAAGGTATCATTTATTCATTAGTAGGGTTGTAAAAAATATATGTAATCTTGATAACTGCATAATACTTTTTTTGTTTCATTTTCAGCTATTAACATCAGAGACTCCCCCTTCTATCCGTGATACTTTGGATCATGGAGTAGCTGCAGCAGTAGCTAGTTCTGAAGCACTGACTGAGGTATGAAAGAGATCACTTAACTTTAATTGTTATTTTAATAGTTGTATTGAATTTTATAATGATATTCAGGTATGTATCTTAATTATTATTAGGATCATTGTTGTAGGGACTTATTACTCTAGATTGCCAGCATGCGCCTTCGGTGGATGAACATAGTGGCTATTTGCTAGCGGTAAGCGAATATTCAATTTTATGTAATTGTATAATTCAATTTTGATGTATATTAGTTATTGATGCTTAAATTTATTTTTATCAGCTCGAGCTACAGAAGAGTCTAGACAGGAGGACGAGTGAGCGCACTCAGAATACTACAGCATCCACTGCATCTCCATTGACACGATGATTGAAGACAACTTGGGATTTGTTTTCTTCCCCTAGCTGGAAAGGACTAGATTAGGGATATGGATTGTATGCCTATATGGAATTAGTGGACATATTTTTTTTATATTGTATAAGTGATACGTTGTACATCCATTTGGCTTTAAGGAAGCTAGTTTAACTGTATTGAATATATTCAATGTATGACATTATTGGACATATATATTTGGCTTCATGCCCTACGAATATATATTTTTTATGTTTTAGGTATGCAATTCATGTGTTTGGTGTATTGATGTATACTAATTTATGTTTATGTGGATGTCTTATGCTTTGTAAATTTCCCATGCCTTATAGTTATGCTTGTATGTTTATCGATGTATGTTTAACTTGCTGATTGTGCTACAAATGCCAGTCACTATCCTCAATAACAGTCAATTCCTTGACTGTAATAATAAAAAAAGTAATGAAATGAATGCAGAAATGTATAAATATAATATAAGGCAATATTTCTATGTCACAATAGATCCAAGATCATGTGGAATCAAACATTTATATTCATTGGTGTGTTCCCTATTCCACGGGACAGTCACAATATAAAGACATGACCTTGAACAAGTGAGGTAGCATATGGCAAGGTTGTCATCTATTAACCCTAATACCAGACCTATTTTGATATGTGGGTACCCTAATGTTGGCAAGAGCTCTTTTATTAATAAGATTACTATGGTGGTTGTGGATATGCAACCTTATGCTTTTACAAAATAACTTATAATTGTCCCCCAATTGACTGATTGTTAATGACAAACACTAGAATGCATATTGCACTCATCCTACTGCTCATCCCAGAGTGGTTGATGATGTTTGAATGACTGTGTGTGCCAAAAAAGGTTGTTAGTAGTATTTATCCAACCATTAAAAGTTGTTGGAACAAACTGTTCGATGCTATGACCGACGGTTTGAAAGATACATAATGTTGGTTGTTTGAACTAAGGAACACTATGAGTTCTGACATCAAATGAGAATGTGTTGCCAAATATAAATGAACTTGAATCTCTAAAAACTGAGATAGGCTATTGTAGGCCTTGGAAACATGGTCCTGTAGCACTTGACAAATTGATGCTACCTCGCATGAGCTCTAAGATATGACCCCGCAAATATCACTGATTTCATGCTTAAGGGACCTTGAGGGACACTTCGGCCCAGAGTCGTCGACGGGGTTTGAACAATTGTGTGTGCTGAATGAGATTTCCCCTAGGATTTACCTGACCATTTGGAGCTATTGAAATAGATGGTTCCATACTACGATCGACAATTGGAAAGATATGCAACATTGGCCATTTGAACTGAGGAACACTGTGAGTTCTGACATCGATCGAGAATGTGTTTCCAAATATAAATGAACTTGAATCTTTGAAAACTGAGATAGCCTATTGTAGGCCTTGGCAACACAATTCCCTAGCACCTGATGGATCAATACTACCTTGCACGAGCTCCGACATATGACCCCAAAAAGATCACTGATTTCATGCTTAAGGGACCTTGAGGGACACTTTCACTCAGAGTCGTCAATGGGGTTCGAATGACTGTGTGTGTTGAATGAGGTTTCCTCTAGTATTTACCTGACCATTCAGAGCTATTGGAATAGATGGTTCCATGCTACGACCGATGGTTGGAAAGATATGCAATGTTGGCCGTTTGAACTGAGGAACACTGTGAGTTTTGACATCGACCGAGAATGTGTTTCCAAATATAAAAGAACTTGAATCTCTAAAAACCAAGATAGGCTATTTTAGGCCTCGACAACATGGTCCCATAGCACCTGACAAATCAATGCTACCTTGCATGAGCTCTGAGATATGACCTTGCAAAGATCATTGATTTCATGCTTAACGGACCTTGAGGGACACTTTGGCCTGGAGTCGTCAACGGGGTTTGAAAAACTATGTGTGCCGAATGAGGTTTCCCCTAGTGTTTACCTGACCATTCAGAGCTATTGGAATAGATGGTTCCATGCTACAACTGATGGTTAGAAAGATACGCAACATCGATTGTTTGAACTGAGGAACACTGTGAGTTCTTACATCAACCGAGAATGTGTTTTCAAATATAAATGAACTTGAATCTCTGAAAACCAAGACAAGCTATTGTAGGCCTCAGAAACATGGTCTCATAACACTTGAAATATTGATGCTACCTCAGATGAGCTCCAAGATATGACCCTACAAAGATCACTAATTTCATGCTTAAGCGACCTTGAGGAACACTTTGGCACAGAGTCGTCGGCGGGGATCGAACAACTATTTGTGGTGAATGAGGTTGCCACTAGTGTTTACCTAACCATTCGGAGCTATTGGAATAGATGGTTATGTGCTATGACCGATGGTTGGAAAGATATGCAACGTTGGTCATTTGAACTGAGGAACTCTGTGAGTTCTGACATCAACCAAGAATGTGTTGCCAAATATAAACAAACTTGAATCTCTGAAAACTGAGACAAGCTTTTGTAGGCCCTAACAACATGGTCTCGTAGCACCTAATGGATCGATGCTACCTCACATGAACTCTGAGATATGACCCTACAAAGATTATTGATTTCATGCTTAAGGGACCTTGAGGGACACTTCAACCTGGAGTCATCGGCGGGGATCGAATGAATGTGCATGGAAAATGAGGTTGCCACTAGCATTTACCTGGCCATTTGGAGCTATTGGAATAGATGGTTGGAAGGATACACAATGTTGGCTATTTGAACTGAGTAACACTTTGAGTTCTCACATCGACAGAAAATGTGTTACTGATTTTAAACGAACTTGAATCTCTAAAAATAGAGACAGGTTATTATCGGCGCTAACAACATGGTCTTGTAGCAATAGATGGATTGATGCTACCTTGCACAAGCTCCAAGATATGACCCCACAAAGATCATTGATTTCATGCTTAAGGGACCTTGAGGGACACTTCGGCCTAGAGTTGTTGGCGAGGATCAAATGACTGTGCATGGCGAACGAGGTTGCCACTAGTGTTTACCCAACCATTCGGAGCCATTGGAATAGATGGATCGATGCTACGACCAATAGTTGGAAGGATATGCGATGTTGGTAATTTGAACTAAGGAACACTGAGTTCTGACATTGATAGAGAATGTGTTGCCGATTTTAAAGAACTTGAATCTATAAAAACTGAGACAGGTTATTGTAGGCCCTGGCAACATAGTCCTGTAGCAACTAATGGATTGATGCTACCTCACATGAGCTCCGAGATATGACCTTGCAAAGATCACTGATTTCATGCTTAAGTGACCTTGAGGGACACTTTGGCTTGGAGTTGTCGGTGAGGATCGAACGACTATGCGTGGTGAACGAGGTTGCCACTAGTGTTTACCCAGCCATTCGAAGTTGTTGGAACAAATGGTTCATTGCTACGACTGACGGTTGGAAGGATACGCAATGTTGGCCGTTTGAACTGAGGAACACTGTGAGTTCTGACATCGACCAAGAATGTGTTGCCAAATTTAAATGAACTTGAATCTCTGAAAATTGAGACATACTTTTGTAGGCCCAAGCAACATGGTCCTGTAGCACCTAGCGGATCAATGCTACCTTGCACAAGCTCTGAGATATGACCCTACAAAGATCATTGATTTCATGCTTAAGGGACCTTGAGGGACACTTCAACTCGGATTCATCGACGGTGATCAAACAATTGTGCGTGGTGAAAGAGGTTTCCACTCATGTCTACCCAGCCATTCAGAGCTATTGGAATAGATGGATCGATGCTACGAATGATAGTTGGAAATATACGCAATGTTGGCCATTTGAACTGAGGAACACTTTAAGTTCTAACATCAACCGAGAATGTGTTGCCGATTTTAAATGAACTTGAATCTCTAAAAATTGAGATAGGTTATTGTAGGCCTCAACAACACGGTCCCATTGCAACTAATGAATCAATGCTACCTTGCACGAGCTCCAAGATATGACCTTGTAAAGATCACTAATTTCATGCTTAAGTGACCTTTAGGGATACTTCGGCCCAGAGTCATTGGTGGGGATCGAATGACTATGCATGGAAAATAAGGTTTCCACTAGTGTTTACCCAGCCATTTGGAGCTATTGGAACACATGGTTCATTTCTACAAGTGACGTTTGGAAGGATACACAACGTTGGCCGTTTGAACTAAGGAACACTATGAGTTCTGACATCGACTGAGAATGTGTTGCCAAATTTAAACGAACTTGAATCTCTAAAAACCGAGAAAGGCTTTTGTAGACCTCAGCAACATGGTCCCATAGCACATGATAGATTGATGCTACCTCACATGAGCTCCAAGATATGACCCCGCAAAGATTGTTGATTTCATGCTTAAGGGACCTTGAGGGACACTTCAACTCGGAGTCATCGGTGGCAATCGAATGACTATGCATGGTGAACGAGGTTGCCACTAGTGTTTACCCAACCATTTGGAGCTATTGGAATAGACAGATCGATGCTACAACCGATGGTTGGAAGGATACACAACGTTGGCCGTTTCAACTGAGGAACACTGTGAGTTCTGACATCGATCGACAATGTTTTGTTACGTGTTTTTTAATAAAAGTGTTTAGATGGTTCTTAAGGTAATGTTGCTTAGTTTATGTGAAAATTTGTTCTACAAACAACACCAAACACATTTGTAGATAAACTCAAATTACCAAGAGAAAGAACAATGGTGACTCTTGTGGATCCTAGTAGAAGGGAATGGCATGTATGATTCCTCAAAGATCTCCCTGAAGCTTCCTTGATTCATGGATGGAGATATTTTTCAATTTCATAAACTTTTGGCTTTAATTATAATAGTAGTTGACAAATATTTAGAGCAATATTAAATCTATTATAAGCATCTAGGAGAATAACACCAATAACCTATCATGTATTTTACCTACCATGCTTAATGGGACCATAATAGATATTTCATGATATTTCCCCATTCAAAGATATTTGTGGACCTCCAAGGAGTTGGTCACCTAAATGAGAACCTTGAGATGAATTAGGAACTTCTCTATGAAAGAGATCAGTACCTTGAGAATCTCTCCACTTGTCAACTGAATTAAAACCTTGGACCATAGATGGTTGCACTTTCTTGTAAAATGAGTGAGACTGCCTTGCCAAAGGTGGCAATGAACTTACATTTGAGAGATAATGCCCAACATGAGTAACCTAGTTTCCCAAGTCCCGTAAATGCAAGGCCATTGACAAATAGACATTTCTAATAGAAATATTTGTGGTGCTAGAATGAAGTGCATGACCAAATTATTTTCTTGCTAATGAACCAATTTGAGGCTACATTTCACATTGCTCTGTGGATAATTCCACAACACTTGTTACTTCTCTATTTGAATTTTTGTGTCAATGTACATGTGCATTGAAGAGCTTCTTTCACTACTTGAGCTACTAGTAGATGGTGAGTACTCATCATCATCATCTAACATAGGCTCACACACATATCTTACTTCTTTCCTTTGTCACTTTCCCCTTCCTAGCTCTTCCTCCTTATCTGTAACTTCTATCATGGGTCCAAGAAGCTCTTCCCACTCTTTCCCATTAACTTTTGGCTTTGTCTCTTCATCCTGAGTAATTAGCATACCTTGGATGGCACCAAGATAACCATTTTCTTCTGAAATGTCCTTTTCTCTCACATTAATCTCTCTATTAAGAATATTTTCTATATCTTCCTCTGTATATTGAATAGATGTAGCTGCAATCCCATGTTTATCAAGAATATTCCTTGCACTGTTGAGTAATATATCATGCAATTCCTTAATAGTTTCATTCTTAACAAAATTCATAACTAGATTTTCCATAGCCAATTTTCTTCTTGATCGTTGCAATATTTTCTCCTCAACTGAACATTTTGTAATTAGTTGATATATAATAACAGTTTTCTCTTGGCCAATCCTGTGGGCTCATGATTGAGCCTATAGATCCACAAAAGGGTTGAAATCTAGATCTGGTGGAAGAGTAGTATTAGCAAGAATTCATTCACTAACATCTCATCTTTATAACAACTAAATGTGGATTCACTAGAAGCATTAGTTCTCAAAAAAAAATAGTAAAACATACCATATATAATGACTGTGTCGGCACTCGACTGCATCATATAATAAGTTAAAATTAGATAATCATAAAAAACTTTGTAAAGTACAACCTACATATCATATACAACCACATAAAATGAGTTCAAATTAATATTTAGAATTTTGGACTGCATCAAGAAAGACATACCAAATTTATCCCAAGGCCACTAGCCCAAGTTGAAATAAGAAAAGTAAATATGGTGCTTCCTGTGCTATTAAAGTTCTTGATTCGTTGTTGTCTTTCAAATGCTGAAGTTTTCCCATTGATTCTAAAATCAAGAATAGAGAAAAAAAATTATTAATGATAAGAAGAAATAACATAAAATAACCAATATACTATGCTATAACAAAAGGAAAGGTTTTCAAAACCATTAGAAATTTTGCAAAAAAACTACAAGTACTATGAATTAACAAAAAAATTAATAAAAATTGCATAGAAGACAGATCAATTTCTAGTCTTAATGAAATAGTGGACTTGCTAAGTCATTTTCTGACTCAAAATAGTGGATTCACTTTAAATTTTCTATTTATTTCTTGGCACTGTGGGTTCCAGTCATCTAACATGTTGTACTATAGTGTACCTAGAGATTTCTGCAACAATGATTTAGATCCATGGTGTTGCAAGATTATTTAAGAATCTACAATCATATGATATATGCCCAATCCATGCCTTAATGAGGGTTAGGGATATTTTATACTTAGGACCTTTTTGGTCAAGAGAGCTTTGACCAGGATAGGAACATGAACTGAAATCTTCTTTATCCTCTCCACAAGAAGCTTCCTTATATCATCATTACAAGCTCCACTTGTCAAGGGAACAGACAAAGTGTTCAAACTTCAAACAAATAAAATGAAACTGCTTGGAAGGTAGTGTAAGAATTTATATTGAATTATCCCTACAAATGGAATTCATTTGATGGTCCAGCTAAAAATTCCACCTTTGTTTTGTTTAGCATGGTGTCCCAAAGTATCTGGGAAAATCTTTCATGAAAATATACGCATGGGTAAGTTTTTGTTAATTCACCATCCTTCAATACAAAGATGTCAAGAACATCTATTTTTGCATCATCTACAAAATCTTTGTAATTGCTCCATAACTGATACCACATAGGATCTTCACTTTTAGCATATTTTATTAGTTAATTTAAGCTTTCCTCCATAGGAATGAAAAGGCATGGAGAGACAGGCCAACTGTTAGTCATTGTGTTGAAAAAGTAATTCTTGACCATGCCACTAATGGGAGTCATTTCAATCTTATTTTCAGACTCATCACCCCATTTGTATCTAGAAAGAATAATTTATTTTTTCAAAGTCTTTGTAATTTTCTCTGTGGCTAGTAGCCAATTGCTTATTCACTTATTTTTTGCTTCCTCAATTGGTCAAAAGCTGTATGGATACATGGAATCACACTGTCACTTTTCTTGTCTGGAAATAAAAGTCTCTGACCATGCCACAGATGGTCAATGTGAAGTTGGATGTTGCGGAGCAACTCATGCATCTTCATATTTTTTGAGAGCTCAATTTAAGGGCAAAGAAGACCGTTTATTTTAGTTTTACATAGGGTGAGCACACTATAGCGTGTGTGCCCTATGTAAAACTAAAAATTGTTATGCATACTCTTAAATAGGGTGTGTGCGCTATGGGGCATGTGCCCTATGAAAAATGAATGAGAGAGAGAGAGTAGGAAGGTGGGAGAGAGCGTATGTGTGTGAGAGAGATAGGGGGTGAGAGAGGGTAATGAGGGAAAATATAGAGGGTAGGAAGGTGGAGAGAGAGAGAGAGAGAGAGAGAGAGGGTAGGAAGGTGGGAGAGAGCGTATGTGTGTGAGAGAGATAGGGGGTGAGAGAGGGTAATGAGGGAAAATATAGAGGGTAGGAAGGTGGAGAGAGAGAGAGAGAGAGAGAGAGAGAGAGAGAGAGAGAGTAGGAAGGTGGGAGAGAGCGTATGTGTGTGAGAGAGATAGGGGGTGAGAGAGGGTAATGAGGGAAAATATAGAGGGTAGGAAGGTGGAGAGAGAGAGAGAGAGGTGGGAGAGAGCATATGTGCGTGTGTGAGAGAGAGGGGGTGAAAGATGGTAAGAAAAGAAAGTTTAGAGGATAGGAAGGTGTAGAGAGAGAGAGAGAGTATGAGGGAGGGAGAGAGACAGAGAGAGAGAGTAATCTCTCTCTCTCTCTTCCTCTCACTCTGACTATTTCTCATTACTATTTAAATCTATATCTTAAACAGGGCGCACACCCTATAGGGTGAGCGCACTATTGAAATCTATGACTTTCATATGAAAGGCACACACCCTATGAAAGTCATAGATTTCAATAGTGTGCTCGCCCTATAGGGCGTGCACCCTATAGGGTGCAGGTGCTTTGTAAGGCATTGGAATTTACTAATCGTAATGCTTGGATTTGCCTTGGAGATCCAACCCAAAGGTTTGGACGATTGAAATAGGCTTGAGATGTGTTTTCCAACAGACACAAAAAAATGACATCTTTTTTTGTGTGTTCCTTGTCAGGTTTACTCGTGGCTCAAGAACATAAAAATCAAACGACGTGATATTGTAGATCTCTCTGTTAGCTATCTAAGCATATAATTTATTTTGAATTCTTATTATGTTAAGTTTTTCAACTCTAATTTCTTTTGTGTGTATGTCCATTTTTTGTAAAAAACCAACATGTAGTATTTTGGGCATAGATTTTGGCTCATTCATCAAATTTTGCAACAAGTTACATTTTTAGAAACTAGACTCCATTCTACACACTTTAAAACAAAAGAAAAATTGATTTTCAATTAGTTTTAAATGATTTCTAGGGGGAGAACACAAAAATTTCATGTTTTTAGGATGTGTGCACTTCGTAAATTCATAAAAAATTATACATTCATCAAAAAATTACCAAAAATTTCTGGGATAAACTACATGGTGTTAGCTTACTTCTCACTGGAGCGATTAAAAAAATTCCAAAAAAAAGTTAACATTTTAGGGGGAGCACACCAGACGCTATGTTATATTTTTTGACAAAAAATAGGACCAATTTTTGTGCTCCCCCTTTTTGAGGGCATTAATCTGCACCATTTTCAAAATAAGTTAGTAATTTAGGAACTAGATTCAGAGTATTACAACTCTTGTTTTTGTTGCATCTTAAAATTTTGAGTCTAACTATCTTCAATTTCTTGTTGAAGTTCAAATTTTTCTAATTTCAAGAAAAAAGTGGCATCTTATATCCCCTTTTTGTTCCCCCATCTTTGTGCACTTACCCCTATTTCAATTAAAAAACACCAATCTCCCCTTCAAATTCTGAGAAATCAACTTCTTTTGCTCCAAGATAATAGGTAGGTCTTTTACATTTTCCATATTACCCTACTAGTTGACAACTCCACCACATTAACATAACCACATAGCTTATCTCCCTATAATTGAGAGACCAGTGGTGCAACCAAACTTATCTCATTATTCAAATATAGGGGCTTGAAGCCATTCCAAGAATCAAACCATAAGTTTACATCTTCTCCATTATGTACCTCCCAAGTAATGTGGGATGAAACTATATCCCTTTATACAAGAGTAAAATCCCACACAGTAGAGCCCTTTGGGGGATTAGAAATAGTAAAAATTCTAGAAGCTGGTGTTGTGTCTAAATATTTATCCTGCATCAATTTACACAACTTAGTATCATGTTTGGAAAATATATGCCAAGCTATTTTTCCACCAAATGCTAAATTTCTATTAGCAATATCATGCAAACCTAACCCCCGTCTTATTTTCAACTGTCATACCCTGTAATGAAATTGGTGTTACTTTCTAAGAATCATTCATGTTCCCTCTCCATAACAAATTCTTAATGTTCCTTTCAATCTTCTTTACAATTTCCATTGGGGCTCGTAGGACTGCTAGAAAATAGTTAGGGACCGCTGCAAGAATTGTTTTAACAAGGAGAATACAACCTGAAAAAGAAATCCACCTTGCTTTCCATGAGGAGATTTGGCCCTTTAATCTTTCCACTATATAGGCCCAATACAGATACTTGTAATTTCCCAAAAGGAATGAGATTCCCAAACTAGAGGGCAATTCAACATCTTTACATCTTAAGATTTGAATGATTTTTCTTTTGACGGTTGGCTTTGCATTAAATATCTATGCTCTAGGCTTATGAGGACTAATTTTATGTCTAAAAGCTTGAGAATATACATCCAATACTAACTTAATCTGCTTGACCTATGATATGTTTTCTTGCCCAAACAAGAGTATATCATCTGCAAAAAGGGAGTGGGTAATGGAAATGTTGGTATTAGGAATGGTCACTCCTTTCCATATGCCCTAATTTTTTTTAGCCATGATTTCCCTACTTAAAGACTCTTCCATGATGATAAAAAGGAAAGGAGAGAGCGAATCTCCTTGTCTAACACCCTGAGTTGCTGAAAAAAGTCCCTTCAATGAGCCATTTATAATGACTAAAATGTTTGCACCTTTAACACATGCTAAGACACATTTACACCACTTGGAGGAGAAACCAAATCTCTACAACACTTTCGTCAGGAAACCCCAATTGACCATATCATAGGCTTTCATCATATCCAATTTGACCATACAAGAAGAGAGACAATTCTCTTTGATTGAATGTAATACATCACGAGAAACAAGTGCTCCTTCTACAAGCTCTACCTAGAACAAAATCCCCTTGTTTCGACAAGATGATTTTTTGGATTAAGCTCTGAAGTCTTAAGTAGATGAATTTTGAAAAGAGCTTATAAACTATGTTTCATAAGGAAATGGGCCTATACTCTGCAAAAAAATTTAGTTGCTTTGTAGATTGGGCATGAGTCCTATATTTGTTGAATTGAAATGACTCAACATTAATCCATTCTTTCGTGACTCTTTCATGGCCAATAATAAATCAAAACCTAATACATCATATATTTTTCAAAAGAAGAGAGCTGTGAAGCCATCAGAACTCGGTGCTTTGTTAAGTGGAAGGGAGAAAACTACCTTCTTGACCTCTTCTAATGTAAATGGCCTCATGAGTGAATCATTATCCTCTCTTGTGACTAAGGATGAAATATGTGCAAGAAGGTCATGTTCCACTTAGTCATCAATGATATCATGGATTTGTATTTGCGCAAGTAAATTAGTAAAAAAATCTACTCCTTTCTTAATCTCTTGAGCATTAGATATTTGATTACATGTGACTGAATTTTGAATTGAGAAAATAGTTTTTGTTGCTCTCTTGATCTGGGATGAAGCATGAAAGTACTTAGTGTGTCTATCCCCTTCACAAAGCCACAACTCTCTAAATTTCTACTACTAGTATATCTCCTCCCTTTTGCCTGATTCTTCCCATGTACTTTTTAGGCCTCTTTGTTTAGCATATACATTAGCATCTAGACCTTGTTAAATAATATGCTCATGTAATTTTTCTAATTCAGTTGCAACCTCTTTTTTTGTACAAAAATATTCTTTAAGACCTGAACATTCCAAACTGAAATTTGGGATTTTTTTAATTGCAATTTGTTATGAAGTTGATACATTGTAGTACCTCTTTTGAAGGGAGCACTGAATCATGAATTTAAAATAAAAAATCAATTATTAAATGCGCTTCTTAAAAGATAAATATTTTTATAATAGCTTTGATTACAATATTGATTCTTATAATTATCTTTTATTGGGTTATGTTTAATTTTTATTTCAAAAGCTTATTTATTTTATAAATAAATTTATCTCTTGTAAATAATAACATAAGCCATTGTACCCATAAAAAAATAAGTCATAGCATAAAATTGAGCAAAATGGACAAATCATAAATCACCTTGATGAAAACAAAATTTAAAAGGAAGTTGTGAAAGCAATTTATAGATATAATTCATATGACGTAAAATATGCCACCATAATGAAAAATTGAATATTTTGACCTCTCGCATACTAACATTGTGCACAATGGATAATCATAAATCACCCTTATAAAACAACATTTAAAAAACAATTGGAAACTCCCATTATGAATGCAATTCACATGACAATCACATTCACCTCAATTATAAAATGTCTTTTCATTTTCAACCAATAACTTTCATCACAACAAATTATAACATGTGAAACATATGACTATTTGACATGTGATATATTTAGTATAGTCATCAATATTTGAGTTATATATTTAAATGTATGTTAATATGTTTTTTATAGCCATCATGTTTGAGTTATATATTTAGAAGTATTTGAGTTATATACTTAGAAGTACGTTAATATGTTAACATATTTTTTTAAATAAAATAAATTGTATGTGTTGTGTTGCTTATATGTGGTGTTTTGTGCTATGTTTTGTTATGTTATTTCGTACAATGTCATGTTGTGTCATGGTTGTCTTAGGTCCAACTAGGAGAGACCATGGTTGTCTTAGCTCTAATCAGGAGAGACCATATCAACTCCACCTTTAGGTGGTTGGCCTCGTTAGTAGAGAATATTTAAATAAATATTTTTGTAGGTAATAGAAACTTTATTGTAAATATTTATGTAATTTAATTAGAAACAATGTTTTAAAATTTTAAGTTAGTTCACATGACATGCATGACGAGATTATAATAATAAAGAAAAATCTGAGTGCAAATGTGAAGTTTCAAAAAATAAATTAATAAATTGAGTTGCATTTTCCTAGTTATTATAGTTATATATCATATAACTCATGAATTTAAAATGAAAATAAATTATTAAATGTACTCCTTAAAAGATATTTTTTTAATAATAGCTTTGATTACAATAATGTTTCTTATAGTTATTTTTTAAGCCCATAGAAAAATATTTTAAAATCTATATGGTGTTGGTGTATTTGTTTTAGAATTATTAGATAAATCATTATTGTACTACTATAATTATCAAAATGTTGAACCTTTTGTTACAACTCATTTTACATAGAGTGGTTATTAGTGAGTGTTTTAGAATCTTTCTTATTATTGTGCTTTTTATAAATATTTTAAAGTATACTAAATACATCAATGTTAAATTGTTATTGATATACATGTAGAAGATAAATGTACATTATTTTCACTTTCCCTATTTTTTAATGAAATGGGGTCAGTGACTCAAGATCCTAGTGGTATTTTTGCTAATTTGACCATAATTTACTTGTCATCTAGTATAGGGTAAAGATTTAGAGGTATGTGGCCAAGAGAAACTTTTACTACACTAAATAAGAGTGTGGGGAAACCTTGGATAGAATTATAGGTACAATCAAGTTCAATTATACTGCAGAATCCATTAGGATACCTCTAAAATGTATAAAATTCAAGTGTGTTTTATGTTTTTGGGAGTCTAAGATCGTGCTTAGGTTGTGGGATTATGGGAAAACATGGAGGCAAGTTCCAAGGTTTTCTTGACCACTTGATCACATTGTGTAGTTTCAACATTTCTAAACCACTTGATCGCATTGTGTAGTTTCAATAGGGTGCAAGTCTCACAGGAAGACATTGGAGTTGGAACATCCTAAGTATTGTTCACAATGTGACCTCCACCTATTGTGCCTCCTCATAAATTTATTCCTCATAATTTCCTTCCTTGCCTCTTTTGATTCCAATTTCTTCTCTAATTCCATTCCTCATTCCCCTTTCATGTTTTCTCTCACAAGTTTAACGTCCCAATGCATTTTTCTCTCTAGCTCCCCAATTATATATTCTTCCATATCAAGCTTCGAGCTTGTGAAGGAAATTAGAATGTTGGCACCTAGGTTCTAGGTGCCAAGTCTACCCAAAGTACTGATCCTCTTGATTCATTATTCCAATCCTTGTTCATTTTTTGAACCTATGAGTCAATCCTTCCTTGCTTCATATTTCCTTGTTATGTGTTCATCCTTGGGACCAACCCCCAACTATCCCTTTTTTCTTGGACCTTGAATGATTGCATTGACATATAACCCATTTCATTAATTCTTTCTTCTATTTCACGTACCACTCTTGATTCTTGGCTGATGTCTTCCTCCATATATATATATATATATATATATATATATATATATATATATATATATATATATATATATAATGTTCCTTTCAAACTTGAAATACCATTAGACACTAGATAGGTCCACTTTTTTGCTAAAGCCTTGTTTCAAACCAAAAATCCCTGGGATGCATTTTTACATACTCTAACCACTTTTGGATTTCACAATTATGCTTAATTCAACCCTATAATAATCATTTTCACAATTTCTATCCTAAAAGACATTAATTTGATGCCTATGTACTATTTTATTGTAAACTTGAGAAGCTAGAGTTTGGGCACCTCTATTGTCATGTTATGTTGGTTGTTTAGTATTCTCCCTCCTAGATTCTCTTGTAGTAATCCCCTCCATCGGTTAAAGGTTTTGTCTAAATTGTTCCTCCCATACATGTGATGTTTGAAAATTTTCTCAATTTTCACCCATTTGGTACATCTTTCTTTTCCAACTCTTTGATCAATTGAATTTCTTTTCCAACTCTTTGATCAATTGACTAAAAGTACTTGAAAATCATAAATAACACTTTACAACACATTTAAAGGTCTATTGTTGGTCATTTTTTATTAAAGGAGGCACACAAGTTCTTGAGAAGTTCAAAATTTTAATCTACATTATTCGTAATTCAATTTTAAGACAAAAAGTATAAAAAACTAGTAATGGTTTCATATTTTTTAAAGATTTATATAATATAGTGTCTCCAAAAGAGACTTTTGGGCAAGTGCACAAAGATGGGGGACCAAAAAGGGGGTATAAGATGCCACTTTTTTCTGAAATTGAAAAACTCTAAACTTCAATGAGAAATTGATGCAACATGGATGGATTCCATCACAAGTCATAAATACATATCCTATTAGCTCCGGATCAAGTCATGATTACTATGCACTTGAATATTACAAATCATTAAACTTGAGGCACCTGAAAGTTGGGAATAAAGAAGTGGATGATCAAGTTGCAAATATAATGAGAAAATGTGTGACAAGTACACCCAAATCATACACTTGCATCATCCATCAAATTTAATTACTATGCTTTGTCTACCCTTGACACAATCCAAACTTATTACATCCAGAAGCTCCAAATACTGAAGAAGCTGGTCCATGTCAGCACTAAATTCCACCTCTCCATAATCACATGCCAAATTGGCAAGTGATTCAACCAGTTTGTTACCCTATCTATAAGTATGGGAGATTACAAAGGTGTCTATTTTTTCAAGCAATTTCCAGGCTTGTTGCATGACATACTTGTCTTCTAGTTTTGACATTCTCTTTTCTCAAGATTGCATCTATAATAAGCAAAGAGTCTCCCTCTACATGAAAGTGTGTGATGCTCATGTTCTATTGGCAATAACAATCCCATGAAGCAAGGTCATAACCTTTTCCATATTATTAGTTCCTTGAATAAGTGGTATGGGATTTTCTACAATAAGGTTTCCAACAAAATCTCTAAAACAAACTCCCACTCCTAAGGCACCTAGATTGCCTCTATAGGCACCATGAAAATTGAGTTTCAAGAAGGGAGGTAATTGGGCCTTCCATCTAACCTCATTCCTATTAATTTTTACCTTGGTAGCATTCATTATGGATCTATTGAAATGAAAGAGAAATGTCAGGCCAATTTTTTAAGTATTTGATTGTCCCATGATGAAAAAGTGGAGGTGCAAGACTTATTCTTTTGCACATGTGCCATTACAGCTTTAGAGATTGACATTTCAATTTTTACTTGGATACTCTATATTGGTAATGACACCTTCCTGAATGTATGCTTATTCCTCTCCCACCACAATGATCATATTATTATAGTAGGAATAACATACCAAATACCAACAAAAAAGGAGTCCTTGTAGATTAGCGGCCATGATTGGAAAATGTCCCAAAATGAAGATGGAAAGGTAACTCAAGTTTTTCAAAAATGAACAGCCAAAATTGTTGTACAAATGAACATTTTAGAAAGAGATGATTATTGTCTTCTAAAGTGGATTGACAAAGAACACAAGAAAACTGATTAGAAATGTGCAATCTAGCAAGTTTGTCACTAGTGAGAGCCCATTTTTTGAGTACCAACCATAAGAAACTTCCATCCTTCAAGGGAACCATACTGCTCCAGTAGAACAAGTAAGCTCGTTGTGGGCTCTCATGTGTAACTCTCTTCTGAAGTTCCTCATATCCCATTTTAACTGAATATTGACCTATTTTGGATGGGACCCAAACAATATTGTCTCTATTTCTATTAAAAAGCACCAATCTCCCCTTCAAAGTCTGAGACATCAAATTCTTTTTTCTCCAAGATAATAGGCAAATCATTGACATATTTCTAGATTACCATACTAGTTGACAACTCCATCGCATTAACATAATCACATAGCTTGTCTCCCTATAATTAAGAGAGCAATGGTCCAACCAAACTTAACCCATTATTTAAATATAGGGGATTAAAGCCATTCCAAGAATCAAACTAGAAGTTTACATCTTGTCCATTGTATACCTCCCAAGTAATGTAGGATGTAACTATATCCCTTGATGCAAGAATAAAATTCCATATAGTCGATCCCTTTGGGGGATTGGAAATAGTAAAAATTCTAGAAGATATTGTTGTGTTTAAATATTTAGCTTGCATCAATTTACACTAGTTAGTATTAGGTTTGGAAAACATACACCAAGCTAGTTTTCCACCAAATTCTAAATTTCTATTAGCATTATCATGCAAACCTATGTCCCCCATCTTCTTTTCAACTATCATAACCTGTAATGAAATCAATGGTACTTTATTAGAATCATTCATTTTCCCTCTCCATAAGAATTTCTTAATGATCCTTTCAACCTTCTTTACAATTGTCATTGGGGCTCTTAGGACTGCTAGGAAATAGTTAGGGACCACTGCCAAAACTATTTTAATAAGGAGAATACAACCTGGAAAAGAAAACCACCTTGCTTTCCATGAGGAGGTTTGACCCTTTAATATTTCCACTATATTGGCCCAATATAGCTACTTGTTATTGCTGGTAAGGAATGGGATTCTCAAATATGTAGAGGGCAGTTCAACATCTTTACATCTTGAGATTTGAATGATTTTTCTTTTGATAGTCGGCTTTGCATTGAATATGTATACTCTAGATTTATGAGGATTAATTTTTTGTCTAGAAGCTTCTACAAAAAGGGAATGGGTAATGGAAATGTTGGTATAAAGAATGGTCACTCCTTTCTATAACCCCTAATTTCTTTTAGCCATGATTTCCCTATGCAAAGCCTCTTCCATGATGATAAAAAGGAAAGGAGAGAGGGGATCTCCTTGTCTAACACCCTAAGTTGCCAAAAAAGTCCCTTCGATGAGCCATTTATAATTATTGAAAATTTGGCACCTTTAACACATAATAAGACCCATTTACACCACTTGGAGGAGAAACCAAATCTCTACAACACTTTCATTAGGAAACCCCAGGTGACCTTATCACAGGCTTTCATCACATCCAATTTTTTTATTTGTTAAGTGGGGATGAGTGCTATATTTTTTGAATTGAAGTGACTCAACATTATTCCATTCTTCCGTGACCCTTCCATGGACAATAATAAATAAAAACCTAGTACATCCCATATTTTTTGAAAGATGAGAGCTGTGAAACCATTGGAACCCGATGCTTTGTTAGGTGGAAGGGAGAAAACTTCCTTCTTGACCTCTTCTAATATAAATGGCCTCATGAGTGAATCATTATTCTCTCTTGTGACTAAGGAATGAATATGTGCAAGAAGGTCATGTTCAACTTGGTCATCAATGATATCATGGATTTTCATTGGCGCAAGTAAATTAGTAAATAAATATACTCCTTTCTTAATCTCTTGAGCATTAGGGATTTGATTTCTTGTGACTGAATTTTGAATTGAGAAAATAGTTTGTGTTTCTCTCTTGATTTGGGCTGAAGCATGAAAGTACTTAGTGTTTCTATCCCCTTCACGAAGCCACAACTCTTTGGATTTCTACTACCAGTATAACTCCTCCCTCTTGCCTAATTATTCCCATGTACTTTTTAGGTCTTTCTATTTAGCATATACATTAGCATCTAGACCATGTTATTTTTCTAATTCAGCCACAACTTTTTTTTTGTACAAAAATATTCTTGAAGTCTTGAAAATTCCAAACTAAAATTTAGGATTTAATGAATTGCAATTTGTTATGAAATTGATGCATTCTAGTACCTCTTTTGAAGGGAACATTGAATCATATAAGTCATGAATTTAAAATGAAAAATCAATTATTAAATGTATTGCTTAAAGATTTTTTTTATAATAGCTATGATTACAATAATGTTTCTTATAATTATCTTTTATTGGGTTATGTTTAATTTTTATTTCAAAAGCTTATTTATTTTATAAATAAATCTATCAGTTGTGAATAATAATATAAGCCATTGCACCCATTAAAAAAAATTCATAGCGTAAAATTGATCAAAATGGACAAAATCATAAATCACCTTGATGAAAATAAAATTTAAAAGCAAGTTGTGAAAGCAACTTATAGATATAATTCATATGACGTAAAACATGCCACCATAATGAAAAATTGAATATTTTGACCTCTCACATACTAACATTGTGCGCTATGGATAATCATAAATCAACCTTATAAAACAACATTCACCTCAATATAAAATGCCTTTTCATTTTCAACCAATAACTTTCATCACAACAAATTATAACATATGAAACATACGACTATTTGACATGTGATATATTTTTTATAGCCATCAATATTTGAGTTATATATTTAAAAGTATGTTAATATGTTTTTTATAGTTGTCAATGTTTGATTTATATATTTAGAAGTATTTGAGTTATATATTTAGAAGTACATTAATACATGTTAATATGTTTTTTTAAATAAAATAAAATGTATGTGTTGTGTTGCTATGTGGTGTTTTGTGCTATGGTT
Source organism: Chamaecyparis obtusa (assembly GCA_027943335.1). NCBI lineage: Eukaryota > Viridiplantae > Streptophyta > Pinopsida > Cupressales > Cupressaceae > Chamaecyparis > Chamaecyparis obtusa. Next base: position 2,858,334 of record BSBK01001547.1, read on the forward strand.
TGTTTTCTTATTTCATTCAATGTCATGTTGTGTCATGGTTGTCTTAGTCCAACTAGGAGAGACCATGGTTGTCTTAGGTCTAATTAGGAGAGACCATGTCTGCTCCACCTTCAAGTGGTTGGCCTCGTTAATAGATAATATTTGAATAAATATTCTTGTAGGTAACAGAAGCTTTATTGTAAATATTTATGTAATTTAATTAGAAATAATATTTTAAAGATTTAAGTTAGTTCACATGACATGCATGATGATATTATAAAAATAAAGAAAAAATTGAGTGAAAAGGTGAAATTTCATGAAATAAATCAATAAATTGAGCTGCATTTTCCTAGTTATTATAGCTATATATCATATAACTCATAAATTTAAAATGAAAATAAATTATTAAATGTGCTCCTTAAAAGATAATTTTTTTATAATAGCTTTGATTGCAATAATGTTTCATATAGTTATTTTTTTAAGCCCATAGAAAAATATTTTAAAATCTATATGGTGCCATTGTATTTGTTTTAGAATAATTAGATAAATCATTATTGTACTAATATAATTATCAAAATGTTGAACCTTTTCTTACAACTTATTTTACATAGAGCGGTTATAAGTGAGTGTTTTAGAATCGTTCTTATTATTGTGCTTTTTATACATATTTTAAAGTACAATAAATACATCAATGTTAAATTGATATTGATATGCATGTAGAAGAGAAATGTACATTCTTTTCACTTTCCCTCTTTTTTAATGAAATTAGATCATTGACTCAGGATCCTAATGGTATTTTTGCTAATTTGACCATAATTTACTTGTCATCTAGTATAGGGTAAAGATTTAGAGGTATGTGGCCAAGAGAAACTTTTACTATGCTAAATAAGAGTGTGGGGAAGTCTTGGAGAATCAAAGGTACAATCAAGTTCAATTTTTCTGTAGAATCCATTGGGATACCTCTAAAATTTATAAAATTCAAGTGTATTTTGTGTTTTTGGGAGACTAAGATTGTGCTTAGATTGTGGGATTATGGGTAAACATGGAGCCAAGTTCCAAGATTTTCTCGACCACTTGATCACATTGTGTAGTTTCAACATTTCTCAACCACTTGATCACATTGTGTAGTTTCAATGGGGTGCAAGTCTCAGGGGAAGACATTGAAGTTGGAACATCCTAAGTATTGTTCACAACATGACCTCCACCTATTATGCTTCCTCATAACTTTATTCTTCACAATGTCATTCCTTGCCTCTTTTGATTGCAATTTCTTCTCTAATCCCATTCTGCATTCCCTTTCCATGTTTTATCTCACAAGTTTAACGTTCCAATGCATTTTTCTCTGCAACTCCTAAATTCCATATTCTTCCATATCGAGCCTTGAGCTTGTGATGGAAAATAACATGTTGGCACCTAGGCTCTAGGTGCCAAGTCTACCCCAAGTATCGATCCTCTTGATTCCTTATTCCAATCCTTATTCCTTTTTTAAACCCATGCGTCAATCCTTCCTTGCTTCATATTTATTTTTATGCATTGATTTGTGTAGATTAGGAAACTATAAGAATGGAAATCCCAATTCCACTACTTATCCAACCTTTGACTTTGCTCTTAAGTCAACATCTTGGGTTCATGGAAATCTTGTATCTTGACAGCTTGTTAGATGTGCTCGGTAACTACTTTGGAGTTCTCGGTGGAGTGTTCCTATTTTTTCACTGATGAGATTAGTTACCACTTGGTGGTGTGTTGTCTCTAATCAGTGGTGCCTTTCACCGAGTGGCTTTGTTGTGTTCTGTTCAACTCGGTGGTGTTCTTAAGTCAACATCCAATTTATGTCATCAATTCAACTATCACCCATACAATCATAATATTTGTGTTCCAATGGAGTGATAAGACTAAATCCTCCTTAAGATACCTTAGATTGGTCCACTGACCAAGTCTAAATGCTTATTTTCACAATTTACTTCACACTACACCAAACTGTCCTATTTGGATAGTAGCCCTAAGGACTCAATTTCTTCCAACAAATTTGGAATTTTCCAAGGGTCTTCCCAAAAAAACTATATTTTTGAATACCCTTTATGTTTCTAGGTCAAACTCCAAAAGGTCAGATTCTAATTATGTGCCCGCACCCCCCAAACACTCAACAAAGGACACAGACCTAATAGACCTAATTAGGACTAGTTTCCAAAGGAAGTCCTAAGAAATGGGTTCAAATAATCACAAAAACCACTTGGATGTGATCTAATATCACCAATTACACCATTTCCATCATTTATTTGATTCTTACCACTCCTTTGGTATGAGTGTCTCTCACTTCTTCATAGTTCTAGACTAAACACATGCGCTTGTTTAGCCTAGGGCTTGGTGGAAAAATCACCAACCCATAAAACCAAATCCTTCCCTTTAGGATTCTTGAAGTACATCCCCCAAATTGTCATTCCACCAGGATTCATGGATTTTCCACTATGAGAGTGCAAGTTAGGGCTCCATCTTTGATTGGTCCCTATAAATGAGGGTTTCCAAGACTATTTCCACAAATATGAACTCAACTCTCACCAATCTCCACCAAATTGGTTCAAACCAATTGCATATGGACCACAACATACGACACTACACAAATCCCTCAAATGTGCATCAATTCCAATCACCAATCAGATTATACAGTATGGAAATCAAACGATGAAATTAATTATTTGATTGGAAGAAAAATAGGGGAGAACACTTAGAAATAAGGATCAACCTTTATTTTTGATAAAATTGAATCAATATAAGACTTATAATGTTAATTTTAAATTCCAATATGTGTTAGGAGAGAGTTAAGTCAACGTGGGAATCCATACATACTAAAGTAGGGCTAAAATGAGAACCTAATTAAAGGTGCTTAAGTTTTAGGAAGATAAAATGATGTTCTTATCTAGAAGTTAAGGAATTCATAGTTCATACCAAATTTAGGCATAGCGCCAAGGATTGTAATAATCCTTAATGAATATAAAATATATATTTTAGTAGAACATAATGATCCCATAATTATTGAATATTTGAACCTCTCAATTCTCTATAGTGACCTTGTCTGATTCAACAATATACACCATAGTTCTATTTTTTTCATAGAATCTCCTATTTAATTAAATCATAAAATCTTTTTAACAAGATCACATTCACTCATACTCATCTCATACCTTTCCACAAAAATATATAGATATTTGTCCATCAAAAATATCAATAAGGTTGGTGGTGCAGGAGCACCCTTAAATTCATCCATAGTTGTAGGAACACCAACTAACTAATTGAAGGGTTAGTGTGAAAGGTTAAGGTATTGGTTGGATCTTGAATCCAATGATGTAATAAAGTCCTACTTTATAAGGTGAGGTGACATTAGGTATGGTTATAAACCTAAGTGTCTATCTTGGCCATTATGGACAATTGGTTAGAAAGGGCTAAATAAGTCTAAGTAACTAGGATGGTCTAGTTGTCCTAAGATAAGGTGGAAATAAGTTATTTAATAATTTATAAGGTCCTAGGTGGAGTCTAGGAAGGAGATTCATAAGTTTGGTTGACAATTGACAACTTCAGCAAAAGTTATCAATGTTGTCAACATTGCATTAAGCAATTTTTGAAAAGTTGTTAAGTTTGAGTCTCAACAGTCACAACCATATTAGATTGGTTGAACCAATTGAGGAATGTATAAACATGATGGAAAAATTAGATCCAAGTGAGTTGGAAGATTTGGAGAAGTTTTTGATATCTAAATTTAATAAAACTCATTGATTTCCTGAGAAATAGACTGTGTTCTTGAATTGTACGGACCTGTACGGTCACACATGTCCATATGAGTGACTTCAAAAGCTGGTCCTGTATCATAAGAGTGATCTTCATTTTATTTGAGGTCTTGAATCGATCGGGATTAAAAGTTATTCAATTTTGAGTGTTCACTGGTTGCAGGAAGGCCCTACCTAGGGTTTCAAGACAAAATTCCTCTTTCCAGGAGAGTCCACCATGGAAAATTATTGATTCTTGGTGGAAAGAAAGGAGGGAGGATTTAATTTAATATTATTGAGGTCTGAGATTGGGAAACCAATGGAGAGAGGAGGAATTATTAAACCCTCTGGACAAGCATCTTTATGTGACTGTCCAGAATTATGGGTTTGAAGACACAATTCGACCCAGTGGTGGAATGAAGATCTAAATATTTGGATTTAGTAGTTTTATGAAATCCTATAGATATTCCAATAGTTTATATTGGAAGGAGGCAAATATTTCAAACAATTCCTTTGTTAATTGGACCTAATTAGCCCTATTAGGCCTAGGAGAGATTTGAGGACAGTAGGATTTTGGAGATTGGTCAAGGGTCCAAAATTAGTGTGTACTTTTGATAGGTTGATTGAAACCTTGGTGGGTGGTTAAGACCTAAGTTGGTGGAGTTACAAGAAGGTTTCCCTCAAGAGTTCAGGTTTTCTCCTTGTAGCCCTATAGTGGATTTTGGTGACTAAATTGTGTTCCAAGATTTTTTGGTGTAGGATTGGTGTTCCATTTCATTAGGAATTGATATTAAACCTTGTGATAACCCTAGTTCCATCCATATATTAGTAGGGTTGAGTTGTGTGAGTTAATTCCATAAGGGTGTAGGAGATTGGGTTGAAGAACCAACCTTGATTTGTGGGTGTTGGGAACTCTTTGTCAGAGCCCTAGTTTGTATGTTGGAAGGGGGTATTAAGGACCTCTAAGTGTTGATTTGAGTATAGATTGGGGCTCTTCTCTAAGTTGTATTAGAGCAACTAGTAGATCTTTGGAGGAAGACTAAAGTTGCAGCCAGGTCAGATGGTGGGGAAGACAGTGAGCTTCCTAATAGGATGACTAATGCAGAACTACTAAGGGTAGTGAAAGAGCATGATGCTAAGAGAAAGTGGATGAGGTGAGAGATGTAAAATCTTAGGGAACAACTCAAGCAAGGACATAGTGGAAAATCTAGATTGGAAGAAGTGGGGAGTGATGAAGAAACCCCTTTGCAGGAGGAAGAAGTAGATGTGCCTACAGACCAGAGGCTATTGTTGAAGACCTTGAAGTCCATGGAGAGAAGGACCATGGATACTAAGCTTTACCTACCTATCTACAGTGGGAAGATGGATCCAAATGAAGTAATGGATTGGATTGATACACTCACTAGTTTCTTTGACTATGAGGAGATACCAAAGCATCAAAATGTTAAAATAGAAAAGTCTAAGTTGAAAGGATCCACCTTGACTTGGTGGAATTTTACTCAAGAAGAAAGAGTAAAGATGGACAAGAATCCAGTGGCTACATGGAAGAAGATGGTTACCTTGGTGAAAGAGGCCTATGTACCTGAAGACTATGAAGTCCAACTTCATAAGAAGAGGCAAAGCCTAAGGTAGAAGGAGATGGACATCTCAAGTTATACTGAAGAATTCCATAGGCTTACTATGAAGTCTAAATTGGTAGAACCTGAGAGTGCCAAACTTGCTAGATACATTCAAGGACTGAGGGTGAATATCCAAGATGATTTGAGTTTATGTACCCCTACCACTATCCAGAAATGCTTTCAATTGGCATTGAAGGTGGAGGAAAAAATCAAGAGGAAGCAAGACCAAGGTGGGAAAGGAAGAGGCCAGAGAGATTTTGGCAATAGAGGAAGAGGATCAGGCAGTGGTAGAGGATAGACTTCTAAGAATTTTGAAGAGACCAGTTAGGAGAACTCCTTTGGGGAGGGAAGTTCTATAGGCTCCTATACAGGGAAAAGAGGAGATTCAAGGGGAAGGACTAGTGGAAGAAGTTCAAGAACCATCAGGTGTTATAGGTGTAACCAACCTAGGCATCTAGCATCAAAGTTCCCTAAGAAGGAAAAGAATCAAGAAGAGAGAAGGGCTAACATAGTTAGAGATGAAGATAACCAAGGAGACGATGCACTTGGATCTTATGCACCACCTAAAGAGGGAGAAGCACTCATGAAGAGAAGGACCTTGTTGAAGGATCCTTGTACTCAAGAACCACCATAGAGAAAGAGTTTGTTTAGAACCACATGTAAGAGTCGAGGCAAAGTGTGAAGATTGGTGATTGATAGTGGATCTAGTGATAATTTGGTGTCTGAGGAAGCAGTTAAGAAGTTGAAGCTGAGAAGGGTGCCACATCCAAGCCCCTACAAGGTGTCATGACTCACCAAGACCCAACACACTATCATAGAAGAGAAAGCATGGGTTGAATTCCAACTTGGAAAGTACAAGGACAAGGTGTTGTGTGACATTGTTCCAATGGATGTCTGCCATTTACTCCTTGGAAGGCCCTGGCAATATGATGTGGAGGCTCATCATGATGGGAGGTTGAACACCTACACCATCACCTATAAAGGAGAAAAGGTAACATTCTTACCCCTGTCTAAAAATTCAGAAGAAAATAATGATTCAAAATTTTTGTTCATTGGTGAAAAAGAGTTTTTAAAAACTTTGAAAGAGGAGAAGACTCCTTGTTATGCCCTAGTCCTATTGCCAAAGAATGATAGACCCAAGAAGTTTGAAAAGGACATAGATCCCTTGAAGAGAGTAGGCCCTAAGGAAGTTTCAGACCTATTGAGTCAATATAAGGACATTGTCACCAAAGAATTGCAAAATGAATTGCCACCAATTAGAGATATAAGCCACAATATTGACTTGATCCTAGGAGCAACCTTACCCAACAAAGTTGCATACAAGTTGACCCCTGAATAGAATAAGGAGATGGCAAGACAAATCCAAGAACTCTTGGATAAGGTCATGATCACTAAAATTCTCAGCCCTTATGCAGTATCGGCTCTTTTGGCCCCTAAGAAGGAAGGCACATGGAGATTGTGCACTGATTCTAGAGCCATAAATAGAATCACAATTAGGTATAGATTTACTATGCCTAGAATAGAGGACCTATTGGATCACCTAGGAGGTGCAAGATACTATTCTAAGGTGGACTTGAAGAGTGGTTATCACTAAATCAGGATAAGGGATGGTGATGAATGAAAGACATCCTTTAAAACCAATTAAGGCTTGTATGAATGGAGGGTGATGCCCTCTGGCCTATCAAATGCCCCTAGCACATTCATGAGGCTCATGAATGAAGTGCTGAAGCCAGTCCTTGGAAAATTTGTTATAGTCTACCTCGTTGACATCCTTAACTTTAGCAAGGGAAAGGAGGAGCATTTGGAACACCTTGATCTGGTCTTGAAGAGGCTGCATGAAGAAAAACTCTTTATAAATTTGGAAAAATGTGTTTTTATGCAAGAAGAACTTGTCTATTTGGGATTTGTGATTGTAGGTGGGAACATCAAGATGGAGCCTGAGAAGGTAGAAGCCATCCTAAGTTGGCATTCTCTAAGGACAATGACTGAAGTGAGAATATTTCACAGGCTTGCAGCCTTTTATAGGAAATTCATCAGGAATTTCAGTCAGTTGTGTGCTCCAATCCTTGAGACCATAAAAGGTGGACAGAAGTGTAAATTTGTGTGGAACAAAGAGGAAAAGGAATCCTTTCAAATGCTTAAGAAAAAGGTAATGAAAAATCCTATACTTGTGTTCCTTGATTTTCAAAAGGTTTTCACTATTGAATGTGATGCATCAAACCTAGCCATTGGAGCTGTCTTGAGCCAAGAAGGTAGACCGGTGGCCTTTTTCAGTGAGAAGTTGAATGAAGAAAAGAGGAAATACTCATCTTATGATTTGGAACTGTGTGTGTATGTTTAACACCTTCATGAAATTAGGATAATCAACTACAATTCTAAAAAAATATAATGAAAATTTAAGGTAAGAATTGAAATTAACATCCATGACATCCCATGGTTCTCTATCTAAGTTTGGTAAGTGAAGCTCTCAGCCTATTCTCCACTAGTGACAAATCTAGAATGAGAAATATGATAGTATAATGCTTAATCTAGCTCTCAAATTGATACAAAGATAATTCAAATGCTATCAATTGCTATGAAATTGCCTATAATGGTGATGCTTTGCAAATGAATTTCTAAGATGATTATTGCTCTCAAAATGCCTCTTATTTATAGTAAATTCCCAAGGGTAGGGGGTAGAGTTATTCAATCATGATTTAGCCTTGGTTGAGTCAAAAACTTTGCAATGTTTTTAAATGGGGGGACAATTTAAATGTTTGTCTCAAAGGTTTGGACAAAAAGACAAAATTGAGTGGATGAGATTCAAAATTGAAATGTGTGATTGAGATTCAACTATTTTGGAGTGATCCATGTGCTTTTGTTCCTTAATTCTCATTGGTTGCTCAAATTATTGTTGAAAGATATTAGGATTAATTAAATTCCATTAATTAATTAGATTAGCCATGTAAGGGAATAGGTTCAATTTGATTTTTGATTTTTTTTTAACTATGCAATTAATTGATTAAAATCAATTATATAGTGTTTTTCACCCCTTTAAGCTTGTATTTAATTATTTAATGTCATTATTTGATTTTTCCTTTGATTTTAATGATTTTTTCCAACTTTGATTAATAAATGTCCATTTAAAATTGATTTTGATCCTTTTTTATGAGATTTGTAGCATTTTGATTAAGATTTTGCAATTTGAATGATTTTAAGCACTTGTCCATTTTTTAGTGTCTACAAATGCCCCTCTTTGAATTGATGTGCGAAGCTCATTGATTCAAATAAAATTTTTAAGTCCTGATCACTTTTAGGTCCTGACTAACTGATACACAAATAATTTAGGTCCTGATTTGATACCTGATATGATTCAACATTTGATATGATATGCCCCACTGATAATAGTTCAAAAATTTTGATGCCCCAGATTCAATGATGTTTGATGCCATTTTGATACTCTTATGATGCCCCCTTAGAAATGAAACATATTGATTTCCTATTTAGAAAAATTTGATGATATTGATTTGTATTGATCCAATATGTTTTCATTTCTGAAAAACATTGATGATATTCCTGGTTCAACAAATGCCCCGGTTTGATTGATATGTTGATATAGGTTAATAGGTGAAAAATTACCTCTAAAATTAGGTCAAATTAGCATAAATAGGTTGAAAAACCTAAATTTACCATTCATTTTCACTTTTCACTATTGAGATTTTGCTCTGATCCTGAGATAGCTGATCATGATGGATGTGCCTATTCGAGAGCATCAATTCGAGAGAGGTCATTAGTATCAGAGACCCTTGGATTACAGACCTCCTATGAGTTTTTTTTGAACCTCTTTGTGCATTTATTGCAATGTTTTTAGCATTTATTGCATTTATTTCATGATTTTGTATTTTAGAATTTGCAAAATGCCACATACAATATATGAAATGCTGCATAGAACTATAAAAAAACACATCTGTGCATTTAAATGATGCCTCCGCACAGTTAAATGCCACTTAGGATAGTTAAAAACTCACCCAATCAATTTTAAATGTCGTGTAGAACTAGGGTTTTAATGCCAATTTATAGATGATATTCCACTTGAGAAACCCTAGGTTTTAAATGACACCTAGGCATTGTAAAATGCCACCTATAGGTTTAAAATGAAGCGTGAAATGTGAAGTACCACGTATGAGTAATAAAGTGCCGTATGCAATTTTTTGCACCACCTAAGGTAAAATGCTACCTCCTAATAGACAAATGACGCCTAAAGGATTTTTTGAAATTTTTGAAACTCAAACTTGATTTTTTGATTAAAATTTGATGTCTCTGGATGATCAATTGAATTTCCTAGATAGATAGGTCTATTGTAGTTAAGAAAAACAAGTGATTAGGATATCAGGATAATGGTACCAATGAATGTTTGATTTGTCAATCTGATAGGATAGATAAATTGATAGGTAGATAACTGATAGGATTGATACTGATAATTCGCTCTCAAGACATAGAGACATGAACAAATGGTACTGGGTTTGATTGCTTGATACTTTGATTCTGATAGGATTGATTGACTTAAAATGATTCACTAATATAGAACACTGATATGATTCCCTTGATTGCCAAATAGGCACATTTCTGTAAGCTTTACATACAGACTGTTGCATCATGGGTTATAGATCTAGGTCAGGCTTTGACCCCAGCAGAGTACCACATCATCAAGATGTGTGGCCTGAGTTTCCTCCTTGATATCTCATAGTTTTAGCTAAACTGTGGTCTTCTTACAGCTGTGGTAGAGAAATGGCACTCTAACCATAATACCTTTCATTTACCTTTTGGGGAGATGACCATCACTCCAAAGGATGTGTACAGATTGCTATGTATTCCTACCTGAGGTGAGATGGTTTACTATGATTCAGTCTATGATAGCACAGTTTGCAGATGGGTGTTTGGAGATAACACCATTGATGATGACACTATCATGTGGGTGCAATTTTCTTTATTTCCCACTTTTCCAGCAGTTTTGGGTGCTTTGATAGGTGGATTGCTGCTTCTCGACTAGCAAGGTCATGGTTTTTCTATTGGATGGGGCCGTATTCTTGAGGATTTTCTTGCACAGCCTCAGCATTTCGATTGGGGATCTTGTGTTCTAGCACAACTATACCATGATTTACACAAGGTGGTGTATAGATCGAGTGCTTCCTTGTTGGTAGGTGCTGTGATTTTGTAGTTGTAGGTATGGGAGCATCTTCCCATTATGAGAGAATTGTCAGATTGTATCAGATGTCATGGTTTTCCTTATGCTTTTCTATATAGTGTCATAGTTGTCCAACATTGTCTAGGCAAGTTAGAGTACTGGCACCGTAGAATCAATGATATGGATCAAGTTGTCTAGAGACCATATCTAGGCTGCGAGGGCTGGAGGGAGGATGATGACAAGCTCCCTTATATGTTTTCTCTACATTGGATGATTGGTCAATCAACCCTTGTGATAGAGATATTTTTCTTTGGTCAGGTTTCCAGACAATACGGTAGGGTTCAGGATATGCTGCAGGGCATGGCTTTGTATGCTCGTGTTTAGGCAGAGCGATCTATGTGGGGGGCTCAGATTGATTTTTAGTTTTCTTGTGACCAGATTGCTAGGATGATGTTTTGTAGATGGCACATATTAGAGCATGTTGCAGATGCCGGTATGTCTATAGATTTCAGAGATTGGTAGTCGTAGAACAAGTTTTTGAGATTTATCGATCATGCAGAGCCTATCCCAAATAGAGATGAGCGATCGGAGGATGATGGGGGAGATGATGATGGGGATGATGGTGGAAGACCTAGGCATCATTTCAGAGGATGAAGAGCTCCTAGAGATATGGGTAGAGGATGAGATGGGCCATGTGTACAAGGTGGACATGTCATGGATAGGGATAGAGATGGCAGGCAAGTACGATAGAGACCTAGATAGGGACAGGGACCTCGATTTGTTCTTCCTAGAGTTGCAGTAGTGTAGGGACAATAGAGAGTTATGAGACAGGTACATATTGATGCTACTAGATAGGTTCCTAGAGGACATGATCCTTTGGTTCAGTTACAGTGGGTTGCATTGGCACAACAAGAGAAGATTCTAGCACAACAGGTGCCTCCACAGGTACCTCAGTCTTAGGATATGGGTCAGACATCTCATAATGTTCCTAGCATGGATACTATATCACATGATGTGAGGACTTTACAGGTAGGTTTATCAGCAATTATTGGCAAATTAGATCAGGTAGCAACTATGATGCAGCAGTTTATGACCATTATGACTTAGAGACCTAGTATTGCTAGCACTAGTCAAACTCCTCCTACAAAGGATAGATTAGGTGATAGGGGTCCAGATGGATCAGGTGCTAATGATGGATCAGGTGGCCCGACAAGATCATGATTATTGATTTATGGATCTTCTCATTGATGACTTGTATCATGTTCATGTTTTATTGATCAGAACTTTGATATACCACTTTATTGATGACATTGTATCTTTGATATACGGATTTGATGGATCATTGATATTATGAACATTTATATGATGATATACTTTCCTTGATTTTATTAATGTTTACATGTGAGATTATCTTTATATGTAGCTATATGTGATGTTTATGATGCATTTACTTTTTTATTATGCTATGGATGCAATGTATCTTATACATGATATAGATAGATGAATGCAAATGATTATGTAAGTTTTGATATGTTTTTCTGATTTTCAATGTATGGATGCAAATGCTTTATGGAAATATGGATATGAATGCAACTATGTTTTTTATTTTTTTGATGTATGCAACTCTTTAACTAAATGTATGCAAATGATGTATGATTAAAGAATCTTTTTTTCTTTTTTGTTTTACTGATATAAGGATAATGACTAATGAGGAATGCTATGAATGAATGCAAAAGATAATCTCACATGATTGATTTGAACCAAGGATAAATTGTTTAATTGAACCCCCTTCTTTTCTTGTTTTGATCAGGCTGATTAATTGAACCCCTTTTCCCTTGGAAAAATAACTACAAACCAATGCACTTAATCTAACATGAAAATGCAATGCAATGCAACTAATTGTCACTAGCTTTTAGCAAAGAAATGCCATAGAGAAATATTTTCATCATTGAGCATTGTAGGAATAAAAAGAAAGTACAACCATCACTAACCACATCATGATGATATGAATACTGGTTTATATCATTTTTGGTAACCCCTTAGGAAACTAGTACAACCCTCACTAGTTGAATGACCAACTATGGGGGTATGAATACTGGTTTCAATGGATTCAATGTTGCAATTGGATTTTGGTATTGAGATATGGAAGATATAAATAGCCAAGGCATCCATTTGCATAAACAAGAAAAGGTCAATCCTCCACCTTATATGATAGTCCTCAATGGTTCTTTGATGACCATGTCATTAGATGAATTCACATAAGTTGATGGATCTCCCTCAAGATAGTCACGCAAAGGCAAGAAAAATATCATGTCTCCATCATTGCCAATCTAGTCAAAACATCATCGATTAGCTAAAAAGATGTGATAAAAGTCAATAAAGATTATCAAAAAGAACTTCAAGTGTTTTGCAATGTATCAAGATTTTCAAAAAGAATTTCCAAACATTCTAATCTTTTAAGTGTTGTCAATTTTTAATCCCGAATAATAAAGTCAATGAAGGCTCAAGGATCAAGTTGTGAAATCAAAATACTTGGGTGTGAACAATGATATCCATCAAAAGTTCAACAAAATCTCTCTCTTTTGAAGCTCTGATAATTCTCTCTCTAATGGTGTGACTAAATGTAACACTAATTGAATCTGTTTGTACCAAAAATCCAATCCTTTCCTGTCCCCAAGTGATAAATGTGATCGTGTGACAAACTTAGGGCCAATAGGCAATGCAACAATGTAGCCGAAAGGTTTTATTATGACTATGCACAAATGATGGATGCAATGAAGATTTACAAGTGAGATGATGGAAATGCAATACGTACACATGCAACTAGGAAAGACTTAAGGGAAAAAAAGGTGCTTGATTGCCAATTTTTCACCTTTTGGGGTTTTTTTCCTTTTTTTCTTTTTTTCTTTTTTTTTTGCTACCAAGGCACCTATTGCTAGGTTTTCACCAAGGCACTTTTTTGTTTTTCAAATTTTTTTGTTTTTCAAATTTTTTTGGATGTTGAACTTTTTCCCAATGTTTTTTTATCTTTTTAGTTTTCTCATGTACAAAAGTGATGCTTGAGCCATCGGATACACACTCATCTAATACTCTTTCTTCTAATACTCTTTCATTTGATTAGGTATGGAACCTCTTTAAATGGATGATGTTAATGGGCTCTTGTAATTCTTCCCCATCACAATTGGCTAGTTTATAAGTTCCCATTCCAAATAAAGAAACAATGACAAAAGGACCAAGCCAATTTTCTTCCCATTTACCCTTCTTTTCCCTTTTTGCCTAATTTTTAGGGTTTTCTCTTAGCACTAAGTCACCTACTCGAAAGACTCTTGGTTTGATATGCTTATTGTAGTTTCTTGAAATCCTATTTTGATAGACTTTCAAATGTTCATATGCTTGAGCTTGATGTTCTTCTAACAATTCCAATTATTGAAGTTGGGAAACTCTATAATCCTCATCTATTATTAATCCTTGCAATGATACTCATAAAGATGGGATTTCAACCTCCAAAGGTAGAATAGCTTCAGCTCCATAAACCAATGAATATGGTGTAGCTCCTATAGGTATCTGGATGCTAGTTCTATAGGCCCATAATGCCAGGTTGATTTGCACATGCCAATCTCTTCCTAATTTGTTTACCGATCTTTTCAAGATTTTCAAGATTTTCTTATTAGTAGCTTCAGCTTGTCCATTTCCTTGTGGATAGTAAATGAAAGAAGAGTGATGGGTGATGTGGAAAGTATCACAAAGTTTATCCACATCTTTTTTCTTGAATTGTGATCCATTGTCGGTGATGATAACATGAGGAATGCCATATCTGCAAATGATGTGATTGAGAATGAACATGGAGATTTGTTTGCCCGTGGCGGTGATCAAAGAAATGGCCTCTACCCATTTAGTGAAATACTCTATAGTGGTGATGATGTACTTGTGCCCATTGGAAGACGGTGGATAAATTACTCCAATCAAGTCAAACCCCCATTGATAAAATGGCCAAGGTGTAACAAAAGGATGTAACTTTTGTGCTGGTACATGTATCATGTTGCCATGGTATTGAAATTTTCTACATATTTTAACAAAGTGACAAGCATCTTTCTCTAAGGTTTTCCAAAAATACCCCATGCAAAGGATCTTCTTAGCTAGGTTTAAACTGCTTGAATGCGACCCACAAATGCCCTCATGAACCTCATGTAAAGCTAACTTAGACTCTTCTTCCTCTAGACATCTAAGTAAAGTCCCGTCAAGACCCTTACGATACAATGTGTCGAAGAGAATAATGTAATGGGCTGATTGTCAAATGAAATTTCATTTTTGGGCTCAGGATTGGTCTAAAGGTCACACTTGGTCTTTGAGATATGTATATATATGGTCGTACCAAGGTGAATCATGTCCATTGAGTAATGCAACAATTTGGGTATCGAGAAGGTCAAATGTCAATTTTGCCAACTCTTCCACCAAGAATTCATACCTCTCATTCTGATCAGGTTTTTGTAGTAATGAAGCCAAGGTAGCCATTGCATCAGCTACTATGTTCTTCTCTCTTGGAATTTGCTCAAAATTTATCAAAGAAAAGTATCTTTTCCAAGCATCAACTATTGTCTTGTATGGCATTATTTTTTCATCTTTTGTATTATATTCATCATTGACTTGATTGATTACTAATTGAGATTCTCCATATACTTGTAACTTGGTGATGTTCCATTCTAAAGCCATCTTGATACCAATGACTAAAGCTTCATATTCAGCTATGTTGTTGGTACATGGGAATAATACTTTGTATGATTTGGGAACAGTATACCCTTGAGGGGTAGTCAATAATATGTCGGCCACAGAACCTCCTTGTGTATATGATATGTCAAAGTACAACTTCCATGTCTTGGCTTCCACGTTGACAATTGTTGCATCCAGAAACTCCACTTGAATGGTTTGCGTAGAAATAAATTGATTTTCCCCTAAGTGATCTGTGATCACTTATCCTTTTATGGCCTTCCTATCCACATACTCAATGTTTAACTCACTTAATATCATGACCCATTTTTCTATTCTACCCGTTAAGGCAGTTTTGCTAAGCAAGTATTTTAGAGGGTCAATCTTTGCAATAAGCTTCACCTTGTGCATCAACATGTAATGTCTCAATTTTTGTGAAGTGAAGACAACTTTTATACATTCTCTTTCCATGAATGTGTATTTCAATTCATACTTGATCAATGTGTGGCTCAAATAGTAGATTTCTCTTTCTTTTCCTTGATCATCTTCTTGCACCAAAAGAACTCCTAAAGACCTCTCGGTTGCAGATATGTACAATAGAAATGGTTTTCATTTGATAGGAGGCATTAGAATTGGCATCTTTATTAAATAAGTTTTCAACAAAGTGAAGGCTTTGTCACATTCTTCATCCCACGTGAAAATGGTATCTTTGTGTAGTAATCTTGTGAATGAATGACATTTTTCCACCAGTTGAGAAATGAACCTTCTTATTGATTGTAGCTTCCCTTGAAGAGACCTCATTTTGCTTATGTTCTTTGGAATTTCCATATCCATTATTGCTTGAACCTTTTCAGGATCCACTTCAATGCCTTTTGCGGAAACTATGTAGCCTAACAATTTTTCGGATTAAATACCAAAGGCACATTTTTTTGGATTAAGCCTCACTTTGAATTTCTCCAAATGTGTGAATATCTTTTCCAAAATTTTCAAGTGGTCTTCTCTTTGATGTGACTTTTCCAATATGTCATCCACATAATCTTCTAGGAAGGTATGCATCATATCATGGAAAATAGTGGTCATCACCCTTTGGTAAGTAGCTCTAGCATTTTTGAGGCCGAACAACATTACATTCCAACAAAAAGTTCCCCAAGGGCATGTGAATGCTTTCTTTTCTTGGTCTTCTGGTGCAATTTTAATCTGATTGTATCCGCTAAAACCATCCATCAATGAATACATAGAGTGACCAGCTATTAAGTCCACTATTGCATATATGCTTAGAAGTGGGAAGTCATCTTTGGGACATGAAAGATTCAAGTCTCTAAAGTCTATGCATACATGAATGGATTTGTCATGCTTGGTGACTAGTACAATATTGGATATCCATTCAGCATAAGCAATGGCTCTTATAAACCCCACCTTCAACAATTTCTCCAATTCTTCTTTGACTAGGAGAGATATATGTGGGTGCATCTTCCTCAACTTCTGCTTGATGGGCTTAACCCCTGGTTTAACATTCAAATGGTGTATGATGAAGTCGGGATCCAATCCCTGCATGTCGGCATAAGACCATGCAAATTTCACTTGTTTTTCTTAGAAAAACTTGATAAAATCCTTTCTTTCTAAAGGTGTAAGTGAAGTTGCTAGGTGTATGAATTTAGGATCCAATTCTATTCCAATGTTGATCTTCTCCGTTGGCTCTATGAGAATTGGTGACCTTTCTTCCTCATGTGCTAGTAGGGTATCCAACCTCTCTTCCTTAGGTGCCACAATTGGGTTTTCATCATAGGAAACATCCTTTATCTTTACTTTTTTTGGTTCTAGTGCTGCCACATGGTGGTTTTCACCACTAGAACTTTTCATTTTTTTATTTTTTTTCATTTTTTCTCTTTTTGGATTAAGAGGTTGGACCCCCACTGTTCTCATCATGTTCAGATTAAACATGCTGGTGAAAAAGGGCTCAACCACATTTAAGTATTGGGTCATTGCTTAGTCATTGGGAAAATATAGTAGGTCACTTGTTTCGGTTAGTTCTCAATCAATAAGGTCGGGATGCATCAAGGATAGAGAGTCAATGGGAAAAGTGTCATCAGTTGGGTTTAAGGACATGACCTCATTAGATGGTTCATACATTGTATCGTTAAGGTCAATAATGTGAGCTTCTTCAAGATGGTCCATGGAAGAAGGATCGGAGTCCTCTTCACTTGAGTCCTCAAAGACTTCTCCGGGAGAGAAAACATGTGGGGTAAACCTACCATACGAATCATCCCACCATGAAGGTATATAAGGTTCACCTACCCACTGATAATTATGTGCTTGTCCTATGGGAAGTGTCTCTGGATCTTCATTAATTTGAGTATGTTCTTGAGTGTTGTCTTGAGTAGTGTCCTCTGAGACTTATATGGGAAAGAACGCATGTGGGTTAAAATTAACATTCAAATCACTTGATCATGAAGGTACCTAAGGTTCCCTTACCCATGAATGAGTAATATATTCTTGCCTTATGTTAGCTTCTTGTAGACCAGGATGTATGTATGTAGAAGGCATCTCTGAATCTTCACTATCTTGAATTTGTACTTTAGGGACATTATCAAAAGAGTGTATTTCAATGATCTCTTTATCATGGCATGAGTCTTCGGATAAAGTGTCCCACTCATATTCTCTGGAATCATCACTATCAACATTGGATTCCACCATGTTCACTTGTGGATAGGAATCATGCATGGGGCTGGAACTTTCTCCTTTGTGCTAGTAACCTACCCCTGATTTTTCTTCTCTTGACCTCCAAGAAGGTTCAATGGGCTCTAGGAAACCTCTATTTCTTTTACCTAAGGGTCCTCTTCCCTTATACCCCATTTTTTGCATTATTTCAAACCCTTTTCCATATTGGTTGGTTTGAATGTTAATGTGTTGAATTCTCTCCATGGGGGTATTTGAGGTATCATTTTCATCTTGATAGAGCCATTAGAGAAATTCATCTTCTTCTTTGTTAAATGTTGACCTGTCACTTTCTCTTACAAAATAAGAGTTATATTTGTGAGGAAGATGTTCCTTAGAAGGTTTCCCATGTGTTCTTGGAGATTTAGATAATTTGAATAGGGAAACAAAATATTCCCCTATTCCCTTCGAATTGATTTTACATTGTTTTTCAAATGTGTGCATCATCTCACTCATATGTTTGTAATGATCCTCTTTAGCTTTGTCTTTCTCCTCTTTCGTGGGTTTGAAAAGTTCTACTTCTAGTGCAAATGCTTTTTCTGAATTTTCATTTGAATTTGGACCCCCATAACTCACTTTCTCCTTTCCTTTAGTTGATGTAGTTGAGTTAGTTCGAGGAGGGTTTGAAGTAGAAGTAGTACTTAATTTTAAATTAAGATCATCCACTTTAATGTCTTCAATGGTAGCCCTTGGAATAATCCCCTCTTTGTTATGAGGAATAAATAACTTGTGAATCAACTTTAGTACATTGCAATATTGGAAAGGATTTGAATCCCCTCCAATTGTGATTTCCTCACCCATGTATGGAAATTTGATACATTGATGATACATGGAAGGAACCACTTGCATCTCATGTATCCATGGCTTCCCCAATAAGATATTATAAGTTAATTTCATATCTAAGACTTGGCATTTTGTGTCCTTTTTGATAGGTCAAACTTGAATGGGCAATATAATCATGCCTTTTGAAGAACTCTTTGCCTCATCATAAGCTTTTATGGTAATTCTCATTGTAGGATCAATGCATGACTTGGATAATCCTAAAGACTTGACAAGGCTCAAAGTACAAATATTAAGACCAGCTCCCCCATCTATGAGAGCTCTCTTGACCCTATGTCTTTCAATCAAGACTTCTATATGCAGTGATAGATTTTGGGGATGGGTGATGGGCATGTCATCATGGTCTAAAAATGAAAGACAATGTAGTGCAATGAGGTGCCCTACCATATTCTAAAACTTCTCCTCTTCCAAGTTGATAGAAACATTAGTTTCCACTAGAGCTTTCTTTAAGATCTCCTTGTGATTTGGAGATAATTTTAATAACTCCAAAATAGAAATTTGTGCTGGAGTCTTTTGTAGTTGATCTACCAAACTATATGGCTTTGTTGTTGTAGACACTTATTTAGCCAAAATGTTGGATTGTGGAGGACCAATAGGTTTTGGATTAACCCCTTGTAGGGTAATCCTTGAAGTCTACCCCCTAGTGATAGCATTTAATGTTTCTTCTTTGGGTTGTTCCTTGATCACAATAGTATTTACAACATGCTCATCCTTGGATAATGTATTGATAGCGTTATCATAATGAGGATAAAAATTGATATTGTTGCTACTTTGCTTATTCTCATTGGACGGTTCACCTTTCTCATGGTTATAAAAAGGTTGTTTAAACACTGTGTGATCTTCATTACTTTGAGGCCCTTCTATAGTGATCACACCATTATCAATAGATCTTGTACCATGTTCTTTAGCTATAAACAATCATTTGTGGCATGTCCTCTATTTTAGTGGTATTCACAACAACAATTCTCACTCCACCAGCTAGGCTTGTTTTGTGGCTCATAGGCTTGAGGTCTAGGTAGATCAATGATCTTATTAGCAATGAGGGTCCTCAAAACCTTCTCAAGAGGTTCACCTAAAGGTGTGAATATTTTCTTGGGAGATGGTGCCAAGAACTGCTTAAACTTGTTACCTCCTTGATTGTTCCCAAAGTTGCTACTATTGGTATTGCTATTGAAAGGCACTATGGGAGCCTGATTTGCATTGTTCACCTGATTAGGTGTTCTTGTGAGAGAAAAAGGAGTCACTTTTAAATTATTAGCATCAACAACACCATCATTGACCACTCCTTTATTGTTGTTCTTCAACCCTAACTGATTATAGCTGTTAGAAAAGTTCTTATTTTGGTTGTTATGGTTGTTGTTGGAGGTATTGTTATTGTAATTCTTATTGTCCTTGTAAAGTTTTAACTCTCCACTCTTAACTAATACCTCCTCCATACTCATTACATTTTTTATAAGATCTTGGAAGGTCTTAGGACATTGCATTCTCAACTAATAATTCATCTCATTACTCAAGCTATTGATAAAGATATCCATCTTTTCTTTTTCTGGTACACTCCGAGGGTATCTAGAAAATACCGTCCTCCATCTTTGTAGGAAAATTAGGAATCCTTCTTTTTGCTTGGTATTACATAAGGTGATCATTGTAACTTTGTGTTTGATATTGTATGAATAGTGTGTTACAAATTTAGAAGCCAGCTCTTCAAAAGTTTGAATGTCGAAAGGTAGTTTAGAAAACCATTCCATGGCCATACCTCCCAAACTCCTAGGAATTAATCTCATTAAATAAGTTGTATCATGCATGAACTCTAAGCTCAATGCACAAAATTCCTATAGATGATCTTGAGGATCCGATGTTTCTTCGTATTTGTCATACTTAGGAAATACTACGTTGATAGGGAATGGTACCATGACTAGAATCTTGTCAAATGGAAAAGGACATAATGCTTCTATTGAAAAGGGATTTGGAGCCCCACTTTGCTTTATTGTGTCCAATTGCATTTGAAATAACTTAAATTGTTTATTCATGATATCGATCAGGCTCTCTTCAACTTCTGGTTGCTTAAGTTGATTAACATCATAGTCACGAGGAAGTTTAAGACTTGTTCGGGCTAGGTCTAGAAAGTACTTTTCCTTATCTCTTTCCAATTATTTCTCCATGAGTTTCAAGAAGTATGGGATTTGTATAGCTTCACTAACATTTTCATCAGTTACATCATCAGCAGTTGGCTCACCATTGCCCTCGTTATTATTATTGTTAATCCCTTGACTGTTAGGGTCTATTCCTCCATTATTGGTATTACCCTGATTGTTTGGGTCAATACTGTTAGGAATAAGGTGTCTCAACCTTGGATAATTCCTATTCTTATTATTTGTTTTGTAACTGTATTTTTTGCAAATAATGAAATTAAGTGTGAGTGTACATGTCTAGTTGGCATGTTGATGTGTCACTCCACTTGATGTGTCGGCATCTTCTGCGTAAGGAGATCATGACTAAAATGGTCATGATGGATTCCTATGACGCGTAAGAACTATTTAAGGAATGTGCTATGATAGGTGTAAGAGCATCTTATGACTTGGGCCTATTTGGGCACCCAAGAATAAGTGGTTGCTATGTGTAAGAGAATATGCCAAAAATAGGCTGGTATGACAGATTCTCTTACACTTCTCTTGTGACCGTTATTTTTGGCAGATTTTATGACAAGCTATCATAGTCTATTCTAGGGATGGATGCCTATTCTTGGGATTGCATGTAACAGCTATGTACATGTGGCTTTATGCATGGGTCTTGGTGGTTGGATGCCAAACTCCTTTTTTGGGTATTTGTTGGGTCTTGAGGAGTCTATATATATGATGTTACTTCTATGGGAGAGAAATAAGTTTGGTAGGTGTACTATTATGTAGCTAGAATAGTCTCTCATCTCCTGAAAGAACTTGCATTGCAAGTGTGTTGTAACCTTTGTGTTGAAGATAATACATTGTGTAAGTTTTGGAGGGGTGGAGTTGTTTTACCGAAAGGTTTTTCCCCACTAGCATATCTTTGTGTTTATGTTTTTCAATCTTCTCTATCTATTTTTTGTATGTATGGTATATGCTGCAATATCTTTGTTAAAGTAGTTAATTAATTTGAAATTGTAAGGATTTAAATAGAATTTGCACAATACTTTCCTTTAGAGATTAGTGTAGGAAGTTGTTTCCGCACTTGAGTTTCCTTACAAGTGGTATTAGAGCCTGATCAACTTTTGATCCTAGTTGTTGGGTAGGGTTTTTTGAGCTAATCTCAAGTTGAGTGGGAGTTTTGTGTAGAGCATTCTGAATCTTATTTGCAGATTGAGATGGTGAGTTCCTCATACAGTAGAATGGAGGTGGAGAAATTTAATGGCACTAATTTTGAGTTGTGGAAACTCAAGATGGAAGACATGCTTGAAGACCGCAATCTATGGGAGGCTACTTCACTTGATGTGAAACCTGCAGTGATATCTCAAGTGGATTGGGAGATCAAGGATCGAAAGGCTAAGGGTCTCGTCAGACTCTGTCTAGCAGATGTCATTCTTCTAAATGTTCTTGATGAGACTACTGCAAATTCTTTGTGGCAATGACTTGGGTCTGTGTATCAGGCCAAATCTCTAGTGAATAAGTTGTTCCTAAGAAAGAAGTTGTATTCTTTAAGAATGGAGGAAGGAGGATCCATAACTAATCATCTCAATGCATTCAATTTATTGATTGCATAGTTGGCATCATCTGGTGCCAAGATCAAGGAGGAGGATCACTGTATGACCCTACTTTGTTCCTTGCCAGATTCATGGGACCATCTTGTGATGGCTCTCAAAAGTACTATAGTCACTTTCCGTATGGATGATGTGGTTTCTTCGCTACTATCTAAGGAGATGTGAAGAAAGACTTCAGATTCATCTAAGGAAGCCCTTGCTATTCACGAGAGATCCAACGACAGAGGAAAGCAAAATAACAACAAGTCAAAGAAGGGTAGATCCAAATCCCATGGGAGTTCTAATACTCCTGGAAAGTCCAAGGTGAAATGTTGGAACTGTGATAAATCTGGGTACTTCTGAAAGGACTGCAAAGAACCAAAAAAGAAGAAGAAAGACTCAGATTCAGCTTCTGAAAAATCTCAAGAAGATGGAGATGTTTTTATTGCAGCTTTGGTAGCCCATGCATCTGATGATGTGTGGTTAGTTGACTCGGGTGCTTCTTTTCACATGACCTCTCATCAGAATTGGTTCTCAAAATATGAAGAGTTCGATGGTGGAAAGGTGTACTTGGATGATGATTCTCACCTAAAGATAGTTGGACGTGGAAGGGTCACTATAAAATTTCCTAATGGACAAGTAAAGGGAATCAACAGAGCTATGCACATTCTGGGTTTGGCATGAAACCTATTATCTGTAAGTATGTTGAATGATGTAGGTGTGCAAGTTGTCTTTTTGAAAGATGGATGCAAGATGATGAGAGGTTCTATGGTGCTCGCTAGAGGTACTAGGAGAGGTACTTTGTTTCAGCTTGAAGCATGCATTGCTCAGTGCAATAGTTCTTCTGTTTCAAAGAAGAGAGTGGCTATCATTTCATCCCCACCATCTGAACAATAAGTAAAGAAGATTGTGGCAATGGGTTCTGATGGCAATGCAGTAAGTGTACCTAAGGGTGCAAACACTTTGGAAGGCAAGCTCCCTGTAGAAAAGATGATGTTTTGGCATATGAGATTTGGCCACATTGGTGAGAAGGGTCTTAGGACCCTGAAAAATAAAAACCTCATTGAGGGGTTAAATGATTGCAATCTCAAGTTTGACTTTTGCGAACACTGTGTCTATGGTAAACAAAATCGTGTTCAGTTTTACTCTAGTTCTCACAAATCTTTTGATGTTTTGGATCTTATTCATTATGATGTATTTGGTCCTGTAAAAGTTCCTTCAATCTCCAAGTCTATATTTTTTGTATCTTTCATAGATGATTATAGTAGAAGGACTTGGATTTATTTCCTTAAAAGTAAGACACAAGTCTTTAGTTGGTTCAAGGAATTTAAAGCCCTTGTAGAGAATCAGACTAGTAAGAAGATTAAGTGTGTGAGAATTGACAATGGTGGTGAGTTTTGCTCAACAGAGTTTGAACAGTTCTATAAAGAATGAGGTATCAAGAGGCATAAGACAAATCCTTATACCCCACAGCAAAATGGAGTTACAAAGAGAATGAATAGGACACTGATGGAGAAGGCTAGGACTATGCTTAGTGGAGCTGGTTTAGAACAAAGATTTTGGGCCAAAGCTATGGCCACTACTTGCTATCTGGTTAACAGATCTCCTACATCAGCTCTTGTTGGTAAGACACCCATGGAGGTGTGGTCTGGTAAGAAGCCTTCAATTACACATCTTCATGTTTTTGGTTGTGAAGCTTATGCACATGTTCCAAAGGAGAAAAGATCTAAGTTGGAAAACAAAGCTGTCAAATGTATTTTCATTGGATACAGTGTTGGTGTGAAAGGATACAAGCTTTTGGATCCTGTGGCTAGTAAGGTGTTGTATAGTAGAAATGTTATTTTTAGAGAGCTAACATCTTCTCCTATTGTGCTACAACCAGATGAAAAAGAAAAGGAAAAAGATGTTGTTCAGTTGCCTCCTACCCCTGAGAAGACTGAACAGAGAGACCATGTTGGGCCTAATGATGAGGAGAGCTCTAGTAGCTCTGATAGTTCAGAAGAAGAGGAAGAGCAACCTCAACTTCAGCCCTTGAGGAGATCCACGAGATAAAGAAAGCAACCAGAAAGGTTTGGTTATTCTATGTTAGATTCCAGTTATGCCTTTGCTTTGATTACTAACACTGATGAGCCTAGATCTATGAAAGAGGCTTTGGGCATGGAAGATGTAGGTTCCTAGATTGAGGCTATGGATGATGAGATGGATTCATTGGAGAAAAAAAAAACTTGGGACCTTGTACCTTTTCCTAAAGGGAGAAAATTTGTTGGCTGTAAATGGGTGTTCAAGAAGAAATTCTATGCAGATGGCAGTGTTGAAAGGTACAAAGCTAGATTGGTTGCAAAGGGGTATTCACAGGTAGAGGGAATAGATTATGGTGAAATATTCTCTCATGTTTCAAAGTTGACATCCTTTAGATTTCTATTATCTCTTGTTGCATCATATGATTTAGAGATAGAACAGATGGATGTGAAGACATCTTTCCTTCATGGTGATTTGGAGGAAGAGATTTATATGTCATAGCCTGAGCACTACATTGGTAAAGGTAAAGAATCCTTAGTTTGCAGATTAAAGAAATCTCTATATGGTTTGAACCAATCTCCTAGGATGTGGTACCTTAAGTTTGATGGCTTTGTGTTGTCAATTGGATTTGTAAGATTGAAATCAGATCATTGTGTTTATTTTAGAGTTGAAAATGATTGCCTTCTTATTGTTGCATTATATGTTGATGATATGTTGCTATTTGGGAAGGGTAAGGGTATGAATTCTGATTTTAAATCTCAGTTGTCAGCACAGTTTGAGATGAAAGATCTTGGGGCAGCAAGGTACATCTTGGGTATGGAAATTAGTAGAGACAGGTCTAACAGAAAACTTTGGTTGAGTTAGAGTAAGTATGTGAAGTCTGTGTTGGACTTGTTCAACATGGTAGATTGTAGACCACTTTGTGTTCCTATTTCTGTGGGAACAAAGTTATATGTAGATGATTGTCCAAAATCTCCTAATGAGGTGGAAGACATGAGTAGAGTATCTTATGCTAGTGCAGTTGGTAGTCTTATGTATACTATGGTTTGTACTAGACCAGACATTGCCCAAGCAATGGGAGTCCTGAGTCAGTTTATGGCTAACCCTAGACAGGTACATTCGGA
This sequence comes from Chamaecyparis obtusa, assembly GCA_027943335.1. Classification (NCBI taxonomy): domain Eukaryota; kingdom Viridiplantae; phylum Streptophyta; class Pinopsida; order Cupressales; family Cupressaceae; genus Chamaecyparis; species Chamaecyparis obtusa. The sequence continues at coordinate 2,883,962 of BSBK01001547.1, forward strand.
TGCAGTTAAGCGAGTATTCAGATATTTGAGGGGTACATCAGATTACTCCATATGTTATCATGGTAACTCTTCTGGATCTCTGCATTTAGTTTGTATTCATCAGTTTGTGGATTCAGATTGGGCAAGTGATATTGATAGTAGGAGATCCACCAGTGCTTATGTGTTCACTATGTTTGGTGGTGCTATTAGTTGGTTGAGTAAGCGACAACCTATGGTTTCTTTGTCCACTACAGAAGTTGAGTACATGGCTGCTACTCATGCTCTTAAGGAATCCATTTGGCTTAGGAGATTGTGTTCTGATGTTGGTGTTGATGTAGAATAGATCACTATTTGGTGTGATAGTTAGGGTGCTATTTGCCTTGCAAAGAATCCAACTTTCCATGCTAGAATGAAGCACATTGATGTGCAGTTTCACTTTGTGAGAGATATGGTGGAAGATGGAAAGGTAAATTTGGAGAAGGTAGATACTGTGAAGAATGTTGCAGATGCATTAATGAAACTAGTGGGCACTGAGAAGTTCAGATGGTGTTCAAAGTCTATGGGCCTTTTGGCCTACAGCGGTTAAGTTCCTATTATGTTCCTATTGCTCTTACAAGGTGTTCAAAAAGTGGGAGAATGTTAGGAATAAGGTGTCTCAACCTTGGATAATTCCTATTCTTATTATTTGTTTTGTAAATGTATTTTTTGCAAATAATGAAATTAAGTGTGAGTGTACATGTCTAGTTGGCATGTTGATGTCTCACTCCACTTGATGTGTCGACATCTTGTGCGTAAGGAGATCATGACTAAAATGGTCATGATGGAATCCTATGACGTGTAAGAACTATTTAAGGAATGTGCTATGATAGGTGTAAGAGCATCTTATGACTTGGGCCTATTTGGGCACCCAAGAAGAAGTGGTTGCTGTGTGTAAGAGAATATGCCAAAAATAGGTTGGTATGATAGATTCTCTTACACTTCTCTTGTGACCGTTATTTTTAGCGGATTCTATGACAAGCTATCATAGTCTATTCTAGGGATGGATGCCTATTCTTGGGATTGCATGTAACAACTATGTACATGTGGCTTTATGCATGGGTCTTGGTGGTTGGATGCCAAACTCCTTTTTTGGGTATTTGTTGGGTCTCGAGGAGTCTATATATATGATTTTTCTTCTATGGGAGAGAAATAAGTTTGGTAGGTGTACTGTTATGTAGCTAGACTAGTCTCTCATCTCCTGAAAGAACTTGCATTGCAAGTGTGTTGTAAGCTTTGTGTTGAAGATAATACATTGTGCGGGATTTGGAGGGGTGGGGTTGTTTTACCGAAAGGTTTTTCCCCATCGGCATATCTTTGTGTTTATGTTTTTCAATCTTCTCTATCTATTTTTTGTATGTATGGTATATGCTGCAATATCTTTGTTAAAGTAGTTAACTAATCTGAAATTGTAAGGATTTAAATAGAATTTGCACAATACTTTCCTTTAGAGATTAGTGTAGGAAGTTGTTTCCACACCTGAGTTTCCTTACAAATACTTCCATTGTTGTTATTACCCAAGCTACCAGAGTACATCATGTTGGTTTCCACTTCTTGAACGGGTTCTTGTGGTATTCTTGGGGCGGTAAAAGTATCACTCGGGAAAGGAAGCTCTTGCCTTAGATAAGTTTTGTCTGCTTGCAAGGTTTTCTTTACGTAATATGATCGAGTGAAAGCCGGCATGAGCATACACACTTTTGGATATGGGCTTGATCTTACTTGCTTGTGGCCAAATCCTTATAAAATTTTCAAAATTTCTCAAAACCAGGATTTCTGACCAGGCAGGATACTAGAACAAATAAAATAGCCAAAAGGGTATCTAAATATGAAATCAAATTTTTTTGAAACCCTCAGGAAATTTTCACTATTTTCCCTTTTTTAATTCTAGGTGTCACTTGCCTGTGCATAGGCGTGACTTTAAGTTTAGTACGTGGTGACTGGAATATTCTTAGGTGGCACTCTGCGGGTAAGCAGGTGGCTTTTTCTTATTGATAAGCATGATTTAAATTTTTCTAGGCATCACTTAAACTGTCAGAGGTGTGACTTCTGTATTGACAGGCATTTTTTGAATAGTCACAGGCATGAATTTACTGTGCATACGCATTTTTTTCTCTGTGTACAAGCGGCACTTTGCAGACCAAGTTGTAAATTTCAAATTTTAAAAGTTGTAAGATCAGGTTTGAAAAATATTCTTGCTTGAAAATGAAGTACAAATGCAACACACACATCAAATTTGCACCATATCCCTAAAACCACACTAAAAGTGTATGTTCTCGGTCATTTTTCACAAGTATCAACAAGAATATCTTCCAAGAAAACTACCTAGAGTCAGATTTGGCTTTTAACACATTTGGATCTACAAGGCAGCTTACTACTTAATAGGATTTAATGAATACTTCCATTCTAAATCATGTCAAATTCTTTTTCCCACTTGCAGGCTTCCCACACGCACAAAAGCACAATTTGGCACAATCCAAAAGGACTACTAGAGGAAGTGAAGAAACTTGCACACAATCTAGTCACTCCCCTATTAAGGAAGAGTGTATTTTTTTTATAGTGGGTTGGATAGTACCGCAGCTAAAGTGATTGTCTCCCACTTGGGTCATTCCCTATCACTGTCCTCGTAAGGAAAATCTTGGGAGGCAGGCCCTATATTGCTCTATTTTAACTAGCATGTATAGAAAAGCAAGAAATTGAACTTAGTTCAACAAGTTTGGGAATTTGGTTCACTTAGAAAGGGAAGAGCATATCCCTATTATTGTTCTTTGTTCAAAACACTTCAATCAGATTTTGTTCTCTTTCAATCTCTTGACAAGGAAATTCTTAATAAACGAAGTGTTTGGTTAATTCCTCCCTTCCTTTCTACCAAATTGAACTAACATGTTTGGCTTTTTGATCCACTTCAAAAAATGGAGAGCATATGCCTAATGCTTGTTCAATTTTACAAATAGTAATGTTTCTCTATTAATCTAGACTCAATGAATAGCCACAATTTAAGAAAATGCAAGTTTGATTTGATGAATACCTCTTTTTGTAGCTAGAAAAGGCTAGGCACTTTTATGAGGTTTTTTGGCTTTTTAATTTTCTCACTCACCTAGTGGTGATCGTTCCCGCTCCCTCCTCCAACAAGTTAGTCCAACAAAGCCATACAAAATGAGGGCAACAAAAAGGAACAAAGTGCAATTGTAATTAAGTGTTTTTGACAAGATTTTTCAAGGAAATTTCAACAACTTAATGCAAGCAATTTTAATCCAAAGTAGGGAATTTATTCTTGTAAGCATCTAACACTTTAATGTAATGAGCATACAATTTCTCTTCTAATCCCAAACTTTCTAAAATTGCAACATTATGAATCTCTTTTTCACATTTTATTTGGATTCTTACCTCTTTGCTTGCTTGAGTGACTCTGCTTTCTAGTTTCCTAACTTTCCTATGTTTGCTCATTTGTAGGAAAAACATAGACATAGAATTAGAAAACCAAATTTAATAATATGATAGTAAATTTAAATGAAAAATGCTAAGCCTCATTTATCAGCTAAAGCAGGTCAGTTAACAATTAGCAGGTGTGACTTTAAAATTCATAAGAGTCACTTTCCAATGACTCAAGTGATTTTTAAAGATTAGTAAGCTTGACACTTTAACTAACAGGCATTAAAAGTATTGAAAATTGTGTACGATAAAGTATTCAAAGCGACAAATAAAAACTACTAAGCATCAATTAAAGAATACTAGGTGTGATAGATCATAGTAAATTGTGCAGTAGAAGTTATCACATGCGACAAAGTTCAACTGATAGGCATTAGTTCTTAGATCACAGGCATCACTTTTACGCTTGCAAGTGTAACACTTTATCTCATAGGCGTAAGAGAGAATAAAAGAAAGAATAGAAGAAATTACTCAAGCATTAGTTAACTACTGTCAAGCGTTGACAACATGCTGATACACATCATTAAATCCTTCATAGGTGTCATTTCTCCTATTTTCTACAAAAATTCATGGAAAAGTGAAGACAAAACACACAAAACTTGATGAAAATGTTAGAAATGAGGCTCAAAGTGTTGGAGATTTTCCAGCAAGCCAGTACTGACTGTATGTTTGTCATTAATGACAACATATGGAAAGTAGCATACAAGGAAGTCTTATGTAGTAAGCATTCAGTATATGTAGCATGGACATGATATCAACATGATATCATGGGTGCAAAGGTTAACTGTTAGTACAGACAGTTATATAGCAACTTGTGTCAGCAGTGTTCCTGACAGAGTTACAGATAGTGTTCTATGTATGGTTGTTCATATAGTTTTCATGGAGCCTTACATGCTTTGATATATGTTGAAGACATGTTATTGATGTTTTATTTATGGACGCATAGTCTATTGATGAGTAGAAGTGAAGTTATGCAATCGCTAAACAGCAGTTTCCTGTGTTTATTCAGAAGAGCCAACAGAGATTTTATTGATTATGTAGTTGTGCCTATCATGTGGGTATGCACCCTTGGATTTAAGCTTAGATGAGAGTTATTGATGTTTGGTTAAGATCACATGAGTTAATTCAGCTTACAGAGAAAGATCCAGTTGTTTTGGTAGAGCCTATAGTGTGTAGCATGCATCTACAATTATCTTATTGAACAAGTCCTAGAATGTGTTGCATGCATAGTAGAGCCAACATAATGTTTATTGGATTTTGTTATGGTTTCTCTAATATGATTTCAAGGTGGTTCTAACAGACCGACTTGATTATATCATTTAGAGGAAAGATATTTATAGGTAGTCATTTGTGATTGCTGAAGTGTGGTTCATGGTTGATTAAGAAGAGCAGAGCAGAGTGTGCGAAGTGTTGAGCCATTAGAAGAAGGTCTTTTGACCAAGTAAAGTACTTATTCTATACATTGGAACTAATCCAGATAGTAGGTCAAAGCGTAGTTTACCAAGATCCAGATATAATGTGTATCTGTTATTCACAAGGTTGTAGCCTTCGCCCATTTGAGCAGTGAGCTCTCGGACAGTGCATCCTCTCCCCTAATAGGGACAATTGTAAAAGAATCCTAATAGGTTCTAACCCTTGACCAGGTCTTTTGTACTAAATATATTGTAAAGCAACTCCTAACAGGGTTAAGGATCTTCTAGCAAGGATCATAATACTCTAGTGCAAAATATTAGTGGGTGTCAATTCCCATCAGGGTTTTTACCTATTTGGGTTTCCCTGTAACCAAAAGATTGGTGTTGCATTCTTGTGTTCTTTCATTGTGTTTATGCTTTATGTTTAAGTATACTTAATTGGATAAAGAATTGAATCTTGTAGATAACTAATTCACCCCCCCCTCTCAGTTATCTCTTGGGACTATTCCTAACAATTGGTATCAAAGCCGAGTGCCTTGGAGAGAAAGTTTAACAGCTTGAGGTTGATCAAATGGCATACTTTAGGAAAGAAAGTCCTAAGTTCGATGGCAAGAATCATCTTGATTGGAAGAACAAGATGGTGACCTATTTATAGTGCATTGGTTTTGAAGTTTTTGATGTGACTATCAAAGCAGCCAAAATACCTACCCTAGAAGACCTTGCACAAGAAGATGCTACTAATAGACAAAAGGAATTGTTTCATCAGAATGCTATTGCTAAAGAATCCCTTATCAATGCCCTATTTGATGGTGAGTTTTCATAAATAAAAAAGGTGGATACAACCCACAAAATATGGAAGCACCTTGAAGACATATTTGAAGGAGACAAACAAGAAAAGGATGCACGCAAAAAGACATGGAAGAAAAGATACAAAGTATTAGAGATGCTACCTGAAGAAAACATCAAAGCTTATAATCAGAGGATAAATGAAGCAGTTGTTGGAATTAGAAATAATGGTGGAGAGATTTCAGAGGAGGAAATCATGGACAAGTTAATGAATACTCTCACTCCTGAATATGAAAGCAAGATCAACATCCTTGATGAGACCATGCATCTTACATATAATTTCAAGAGAGGGACTTTGATTAGAAAAATCTTAGCTTTTGAGATTTCAAGATTGAAGACAGAACCAAAGAGTGAAACAGACTTCAAAGCAACAGTTCATGGTTAGAAATCTGCAAACACTTATGGTAATTTTGATGATGATGATGAAGAGAAAACACTAGCGGATTTCATTGCTATGATTTCCAAAAGAGAAAAGAAAGGAAAAGGAAAATATGAAGATCAATTACCATTTAAGTGCTTTTCATGTAATAAGATTGGTCACTTTGCATCTAAGTGTCCTACTAGAGCTAGAAAGTTCAAAAAGGATTACAAGCCTAAGTACTCTAAGGCATGCTGCTATGCTGGAGATGGAGTATCAGATGAAGAATCTAGTGAAGAAGAAATTGGATTCATTGCTATTATAGACAAAATGAATAATAAGACAGCTCATGAAGATAAGAAAGAGAATCAAGAGCTTGCATTGATTTCACAAGAGGACATAAGGATAGACTGGATTATAGACATTGGTTGTTCACATCACATGACAGGTGATAAAGGTAGGTTTGTTCATTTACACAAATACAATGGAGGTATGGTCAAATTTGGAGACAACACTCCTAAACCAATAGTTGGTATAGGAGCCATCACTTTGGATGGAAATAATAGTATTTATGATGTTCTTTATGTTGATGGTTTGAAACATAACCTTCTTAGTGTTGGACAGTTACTTGGAAAAGGCTATCAGTTGGAGTTCAAAGATGACAAATGCATCATTAACAACAAAGATGGTGTTATGTTTGCATCAGGCTCAAAGACAAGAGGTAATGTTTTTCAACTCAATTTGGAAGAAAAATGTTTTGTTGCTAAAGTTGATGATAGTTGGTTGTGGCATAAAAGACTATGTCATATCAATTTTGATAACATAGTGAAGATAAGTAATGTAAAGGCAGTAAGAGATCTACCTAGCATAGCAAAGCTAGTTGATACTATATGCAGGGAATGTGTAATGGGAAAACATGTGAGAAATTCATTCAGGAGCAAGCAAAATTTAGCAGAGAACAAGTTGGATCTGATTCATATAGACCTATGTGGTCCAACTCAAACAAGATCATACTATGGTGAAGGGTATTTCATTTTGTTTGTTGATGATTATACTAGAATTATTTGGGTTGCGTTCTTGAAAGATAAGTCAGAAGCATTTGAGAAGTTCAAAATATTCAAAGCTAAGGTTGAGAATGAATTTGGACTAAAGATAAAATGTTTGAGATCAGATAGAGGAGGAGAATTCACCTCTAACAGGTTCTATGAATACTGCGAAGAATATGGCATAAAGAGATAGTTAAGTGCACCTAGAACCCCTCAGCAGAATGGAATTGTAGAGAGAAGGAATAGGATCATCCTTGATATAGCGTGCACCATTATGATAGAAGGAAAAGTTGCACACACCTATTGGAGAGATGCGGTCAATACAGCTATCTATACCATCAATAGAATTCAATTGAGGCTAGGCACTGACAAAACACATTATGAGCTATGGTTTGGTAATGTTCCCATAGTAAAATATGTCAGAATCTTTGGAAGCAAGTGCTACATCAAGAGGGATGAAGCAGTAGGCAAGTTTGATGCAAGAAGTGATGAAGGTATTTTTCTTGGTTACTCTACTAAAAGCAAAGCTTATAGATGTTTAAATTTAAGATTGAAAAAGATCATTGAAATTTCCCATGTAAAGATTGATGAAAAGTTTATGATTCAAGAAAGATATCATGATTACTCACCCATGATTGAAGAAGAACCTAGACCCTCCACTAGTGAGACAGTTATTGAAGAAATGTTTGACAGTATTGATGTGTTATTCAATGAACCTGAGACAAGTGAAGAAGAAACTCCTAAGGCTGATAAGTCAGCATCACCTAAAGTTTCAAATTTTACATCTAGAAATCATTCCAAGACAATTATCATTGGAGATCAGAGTGGAAAAGTCTTAACAAGGTCACAAGCAAAGAACTCAGCTAGCAGTGAAGTGGTATGTTTACTATCTTAGATTGAACCTTTAAGTGTTGAAGATGCATGTAATGATTCAGATTGGCATGATGCTATGAAAGAAGAACTTGATCAGATTGTTAAGAATGACACTTGGGAACTGGTCCCAAGACCTAGTGATAAGAATGTGATTGGAACAAAGTGGATATTCAAAAATAAGATGAATGAAGATGGTATAGTAGTAAGAAACAAAGAAAGGTTAGTATGTAAAGGATATGTGCAAAGAGAAGGCATTGATTATTTTGACACATTTGTACCTATGAGTAGATTAGAAGCTATTAAATTGTTTCTAGCTTATGCTACAGTCAAAAACTTCAAAGTTTATCAAATGGATGTCAAGTCAACATTCCTAAATGGATATTTGAAAGAAGAAGTATACATTGAGAATTTAGAAGGATTCACCTTATCAGACAGACCTAATATGGTATCCAGATTGAAGAAGACCCTCTATGGACTTAAACAAGCCCCTAGAGCATGGTATGAGAGACTAGATGGATATCTAACAAAGATTGGATTCAAGAAAGGAGTAGCAGATTGTAATCTATTCATTAGAGAGACATCTGAAGGTTTACTACTTGTAGCTATATTTGTTGATGACATTATCTTTGGAGGTAATGACAAACTAAGTGCAAAATTTGCCAAAGAAATGTAGAATGAATTTGAGATGAGTATGATTGGTCCTATCAAATACTTTTTGGGACTAAATGTACAACAGATAGAAAAAGGAATTTTTATTAATCAGTCAAAATATGTGAAAGAAATACTAAAGAAATTCAAGATGGATGATTGTAAGCCAGTAGGAACCCCTATGATCACTGGATGCAAGCTTACAAAATAAGATGACTCACCACTAGTAGATATAACATTGTATAAGTATATGATTGGTAAAATTATATATCTTACTCAGACTAGACCTGATATTTCAAATGTAGTTGGCATAGTTGGAATATTTGTAGCAGAACCTAAACAAAGTCACCTCATGGTAGTAAAAAGAATATTCAGATACTTGAAGGGCATTATAGATTATGATCTATGGTATCCTAATTTGGAAAATGTTGAGCTTCATGTGTACACTGATGCAGATTGGCCAGGATGTGTTGATGACAGAAAGAGTACCTTAGGAGGAGCAATGTTTCTTGGTATTAGACTTGTCACTTGGACAAGCAAGAAACAAAATTGTATTTCTCAGCCAATAGCAAAAGCAGAGTATGTTGCAGCAGCCTTGAATTATTCTACAATTGTTTGGATCAAGCAGATGATAAAGGATTTTGCAATTCAGATTAATTATCCTATTGTTATTCACGGTGATAACACTAGCACTATCAATATGTCAAAGAACCTTGTGATGCATGCAAAAACAAAGCACATTGAGATTAATTATCACTTCCTAAGAGAGAAAGTGGTAGAGAAAGAAGTCAAGTTGGACTATGTGAGTATTGAAGATCAGTTGGTAGATATATTCACAAAGACCTTACCTAAGGATACTTTTGAGTATCTCAGGGAGAAGTTGGGAGTCATTCCATTCCCTGATTCTACTCAGAAGAAAGGAGGAAAGGCATCAGTCCTCAAGGACTGGCAGAAGGTTGAATACTCTACCTCAAGAGTAGTACTAGTGCTTAAATGAATGGTGCCCTTTTCCATTGATGTCAAAGGGGGAGTAATATATAGATTCATGAAAAATAGAAAGGAGGAGTAATATACTAAGGGGGAGCAGTATTCAGTTTTGATAGCACTACAGTTGAGGAAATGGAGAATATTAGAAAATATTGCAGCAGATGGAGGATTCATCTTTGGGGGAGTTTTGAAGAGGAAATCGATAATGTTATAAAAGAAATGTTCATTTGGGTTGATGGTGGTTTTTCATTCCACATGTTGCCATCAATGCCAAAGGGGGAGATTGTTGGAGATTTGCCAGCAGGCCAATACTGATTGTATGTTTGTCATTGATGAAAATATATGGAAAGCAGAATGCATGGAAGTTTTATGTAGTAAGTTTTTAGTATATGTAGCATGGGCATGATATTAGCATGCTATCATGGGCGCAGAGGTTAACTGTTAGTACAGACAGTTATATAGCAGCTTGTGTCAACAGTGTTCCTGACAAAGTTACAGGCAATGTTCTTGTATGGTTGTTCGTACAGTTGCCATGGAGCCTTGCTCACTTGGATATATTTTGAAGACATGTTATTGATGTTTCATTTATGGATGCATAATCTTTTGATGAGTAGAAGTGAAGTTATGCAGTCGCTATTCACCAGTAGTAGTTTCTTGTGTTTATTCAGAAGAGCCAACAGAGATTTTATCGATTATGTAGTTGTGCCTATCTTGTGGGTATGCATCCTTGGATTTAAGCTTAGAGGAGAGTTATTGATGTTTGGTTAAGAGTGTATGAGTTAATTCATCTTATAGAGAAAGATCTAGTTGTTTTGGTAGAGCCGACAGTGTGTAGCGTGCGTCTACAATTATCTTATTGAACAGGTCCCAGAATGTGTTGCATGTATAGTAGAGCCAATAGAATTTTTATTGGAGTTTTTTATGGTTTCTCTAATATTATTTCAAGGTGGTTCTAACGGGCCGACTTGATTATATCATTCAGAGGAAAGATATTTATAGGCAGTCATTTGTGATTGCTGAAGTGTGGTTCATGGTTGATTAAGAAGAGCAGAGCAGAGTGTGTGAAGTTTTGAGCCATCAAAAGAAGGTCTATGTGACCAAGTAAAGTACTTGTGCTATACATTGGAACTAATCTAGACAGTGGGTCAAAGTGTAGTTCACCAAGATCCAGATATAGTGTGTATCTATTATTCAGAAGGTTGTAGCCTTCGCCCATTTGAGCAGTGAGCTCTTGGATAGTGCATCCTCTCCCCTAACAGGGACAATTGTAAAAGACTCCTAACAGGGTCTGACCCTTGACCAGGTCTACTATACTAAATATATTGTAAAGAAACTCCTAACAAGGTTAAGGATCTTCTAGCAAGGATCATAATACTCTAGTGTAGAATATTAGTGGGTGTCAATTCCCATCGGGGTTTTTACCTATTTGGGTTTCCCCGTAACCAAAAGATTGGTGTTGTGCTCTTGTGTTCTTTCATTGTGTTTATGCTTTATGTTTAAGTATACTTAATTGGATAAAGAATTGAATCTTGTAGATAACTGATCCACCCCCCCTCTCAGTTATCTCTTGGGACTATTCCTAACATAGAGCCCCACGATTGGCGTCATTTGTGTGTGTATGTTTAACACCTTCATGAAATTAGGATAATCAACTATAATTCTAGAAAAATACAATGCAAATTTAAGCTAAGAATTGAAATTAATATCCATGACATCCCATGGTTCTCTATCTAAGTTTGGTAAGTGAAGCTCTCAGCCTATTCTCCACTAGCAACAAATCTAGAATGAGAAATATGATAGTATAATGCTTAATATAGCTCTAAAATTGATACAAAGATAATTCAAATGCTCTCAATTGCTATGAAATTGCCTATAATGATGATGCTTTGCAAATGAATTTCTAAGATGATTATTGCTCTCAAAATGCCTCTTATTTATAGTAAATTCCCAAGGGTAGGGGTAGAGTTATTCAATCATGATTTAGCCTTGGTTGAGTCAAAAACTTTGCAATGTTTTTAAATGGGGGGACAATTTAAATGTTTGTCTCAAAGGTTTGGACAAAAAGACAAAATTGAGTGGATGAGATTCAAAGTTGAAATGTGTGATTGAGATTCAACTATTTTGGAGTGATCCATGTGCTTTTGTTCCTCAATTCTCATTGGTTGCTCAAATTGTTGTTGAAAGATATTAGGATTATTTAAATTCCATTAATTAATTAAATTAGCCATGTAAGGGAATAGGTTCAATTTGATTTTTGTTTTTTTTTGAACTATACAATTAATTGATTAAAATCAATTATATAGTGTTTTTCACCCCTTTAAGCTTCCATTTAATTATTTAATGTCATTATTTGATTTTTCCTTTGATTTTAATGATTTTTTCCAACTTTGATTAATAAATGTCCATTTAAAATTGATTTTGATATCTTTTTATGAGATTTGTAGCATTTTGATTAAGATTTTGCAATTTGAATGATTTTAAGCACTTGTCCATTTTTTAGTGTATACAGGAACTATATGCCTTAGTCCAATCATTGAAGAAATGGAGACACTACCTCCTACCTAAGGAATTTTTTTTCTTCACAAACAACCAAGCCTTGAGTTTCTTGAAAAGCCAAGAGAAACTAAGCCACAAACACATGAGGTGGGTGGAGTCAATACAAGCCTACACATTTTCAATCAAACACAAGAAGGGAGTTGCCAACAAGGTGACAGATGCCTTGATTGGAAGATCTTTTGTTGTGCAACAAATACAACTTCAAAGTGTAGGGATAGACTCATTGAAGGACATGTATAAGGATGATGATGATTTCAAGGATATCTACAAGGTGTGTTCTGATTTTTATGAAGCCTATCATGTGGAGTATGCAGACTATTTGATCCAAGATGGCTTATTGTTCAAAGGACATCAATTGTGCATTCCCAAGTGTTCCATGAGGGAGAACATTATCAGGGAGAAGCATGCAGGCAGCATGTGAAGATATTTTTGATTCGACAAGACTTTGGAATAGGTGAGAAGGTTTTACCATTGGCCCAAGCTTCAGATTGAAGTGAGAAAGATTGTGGAGACATGTGCTATTTGTCAGAAGGCCAAGGGTGCATCTACAAATGCAGGGTTATACCAACTCCTACCTATTCCTACAAGACCTTGGGAGAGTTGCAGTATGGACTTTGTGATGGGTTTTCCTAGAACACAAAAGGGATATGATAGCATATGTGTTGTAGTGGAAAAGTTTAGTAAGATGGCCCACTTTATCCCTTGTAAGAGCACTAATGATGCATCATCCATTGCCAATTTTTTCTTCAAGGAAATTGTGAGGATTCATGGCTTACCTTAAACCATACTGTCAGACATAGATGTGAAGTTTGTTGGCCATTTTTGGAGAACCTTGTGGAAAAGGTTGGGAACTAATTTGAGTTTCAGCTCTACCTATCATCTACAAATGGATGGGTAGATAGAAGTTGTCAAAAAGTCCCTTGGAAATCTACTTAGGTGCCTGACAAAGCAATATGGAGACAAGTGGGATTCGGTCCTACCATAGGCAGATTTTTCTTTCAATGACTCAGTCAATAGAAGCATAGGGCAAAGTCCCTTTCAAATTGTGTATGTACAAAGTCCAAGAGGCATCTTGGAGCTCATAGATCTCCCATCAAATACTCCATTCAGTGCTCATGGTGAAGAATTTGCAAAGAGCATGAAAGAGATACATGATTCAGTCAGGTTGGCACTTGAGAGAAGTGCATAGAAATATAAGCAAACCAAAGACAAGAATAAGAGAGATGTACAGTTGTAGGTTGGAGACTTGGTGTGGGCACACTTGAAGAAGGAAAGATTACCTAAGGGAAAACCCACTAAGTTTCTCATGAAGAAGATTGGACCCTGTCTAATCTTGAAGAAACATGGACTGAATACATATGAGATTTAGTTGCCCCCTCATCTTGGTATCTCTCCCATATTAAATATTTGTGATCCAAACCCTTAAAAAGGTGATGTGAATGTAGGATTAGATGTTTAGGTAGAGGAACTTGAAGAGGCTACTATAGGAATACATCCTCATGAACCAAGAAAAATTGAGAAGATCTTAGACACAAAGATCAAAGAAGACCATGAATAATGTCTAAAAGAAGTAATTGGTGAAATGGAAAGGAAGCCTGGAAGAAGAGTCAGTGTGGATGGATGAAGTGGATATTTAGAGGCATGGTTCAACTTTACAAGACCTCATCTCAAGAGGACTTGAGATCAGTGCACCCCAGGAGAATGGTGCAGGAGCACCCTTAAATTCATCCATAACTGCAGGAACACCAACTAACTAATTGAAGGGTTAGTGTGAAAGGTTAAGGTATTGGTTGGATCTTGAATCCAATGATGTAATAAAGTCCTAATTTGTAAGGCAAGGTGACATTAGGTATGGTTATAAACCTAAGTGTCTATCTTGGCCATTATGGACAATTGGTTAGAAAGGGATAGAATAAGTCTAAGTAACTAGGATGGTCTAGTTGGCATAAGATAAGGTGGAAATAAGTTATTTAATCCTTTCTAAGGTCCTAGGTGGAGTCTAGGATGGAGATTAATAATTTTGATTGACAATTGACAACTTCAGCAAAAGTTCTCAATGTTGTCAACATTGCATTAAGCAATTTTTGAAATGTTGTTAAGTTTGAGTCTCAACGGTCACAACCATCTTAGATTGGTTGAACCGATTGAGGAATGTATAAACATGATGGAAAACTTTGATCCAAGTGAGTTGGAAGATTTGGAGAATTTTTTGATATCTGAATTCATTAAAACTCATTGATTTCCTAAGAAATAGACCGTGTTCTTGAATTGTACGGACCTATACAGTCACACATGTCCATATGAATGACTTAAAAATTTGGTCCTATATCATAAGAGTGATCTTCATTTTATTTGAGGTCTTGAATCGACCAGGATTGAAAGTTATTCAATTTTGAGTGTTCACTGGTTGCAAGAAGGCCCTACCTAGGATTTCAAGACAAAATTCCTCTTTCCAAGAGAGTCCACCATGGAAAATTATTGATTCTTGGTGGAAAGAAATGAGGGAGGATGTACTTTAAGATTATTGAGGTCTTAGATTGGGAAACCAATGGAGAGAGGAGGAATGATTAAACCCTCTGGATAGACATCTCTACGTGACTGTCCAGAATTATGGGTTTGAAGACACAACTCGGCCCAGGGGTGGAATGAAGATCTAAATCTTTGGATTTAGTAGGTTTATGAAATCCTACAGATATTCCAATATTTTATATTGGAAGGAGGAAAATATTTTGAACACTTCCTTTGTTAATTGGACCTAATTAGCCCTATTAGGCCTAGGAGAGATTTGAGGACAACAGGAGTTTGGAGATTGGTCAAGGGTCTAGACTTAGTGTGTACTATTGATAGGTTGATTGAAACCTTGGTGGGTGGTTAAGACCTAAGTTGGTGGAGTTCCAAGAAATTTTCCCTCAAGAGTTCAGGTTTTCTCCTTGTAGCCCTATAGTGGATTTTGGTGTCTAAATTGTGTTCCAAGATTGTTTGGTGTAGGATTGGTGTTCCATTTTATTGGGAATTGATATTAAACCTTGTGAGAACCCTGGTCCCATCCCTAGATTAGTAGGGTTGAGTTGTGTGAGTTAATGTCATAAGGGTGTAGGAGATTGGGTTGAAGAACCAACCTTGATTTGTGGGTGTTGGGAACTCTTTGTCAGAGCCATAGTTTGTATGTTGGAAGGGAGTATTAAGGACCTCTAAGTGTTGATTTGAGTATGTTTTGGGGCTCTGCTCCAATTGGCCATAAAAATATAAGCATTATTAATACAAAGTCAGCCAATCTGAACAAAATAATCAATACAGTCATCCCTAGAAGATAAGGAGAACCTAAATACATCATAAAAGTTTCTTTCCAAATAATATAACTCATCCATATGAATTGCAAATCCTTCCAAATTCAGACCGAAAAGTAATGTATAAAAATAGGTTAACAGTAGGCCCAAAACACTCTTTGAAGCATTTAACATTCAAGCCAAAGAACATTACACTAAGGAATGATCATCTTAAGTCTCTAAGAACTTCCATTGAATAAAATTTAGACACAAAATACTTAATTCAAGTCACCACAAATAGATGAGTAAGCTAAAAGATAATACAGATGATAAAATATAGCATGTGACAACAAATATACACCGATGGAGTAAACCATCAGAAGAAATATAAATTGAAACACCACACAGATTGTCTTACCAATTTCACCAAACCATACATCTTGAAATCCTATTATGGATTAATACAAGCCATTTTTTAAGCTTGTTTAAACCATATTGATAGCCAACCTTACTATCATCCAAACAACACATCAAATCTTTTTCAAACAATAAGTTGGGGACCTGCACACATGATAGTGTAATATTCATAGTATCCAATAATTAAGTGTAGATCCACAAGTATCCATCATCATATATTTTTTTTCAATAATATCTTCAAACACTCTTTCTTGGATGTTCTTATCTGCCATAATTTTGTCTTTTGGATAAGTCACAATTTTCCAAAGACATCATTCCTTATATCTTCTTCATCAATCAATTTCATAGACTCAACAACTTCTTCAAATATTCTTCATCCACCAATGTTTCAATAACCTCTTTAAAGTCTCAAAAACCTTCCATCTTCTTAACAATATTTTATCTATTCTCATCAAGATAATAGTAATGCCACATAGGAGGGTTACATCAATGACAACACAAATAATAATGCTAAAATTATGTATGTGTTCATGTATCTGTGTGTGTGTATTTTGTTTAAATCCCTGTTGGAGGTCAATCTTGTGTTTGAAGAATTTCTCCATAGTGGTTTATGATGTTCCTAGCTTTAGCCTAAAAGAGGATGGAATTATAACACATGGGTTTGACTATCTTGAGAGTTTTCTTGTCACAAGTGTGTGATGTTGACCATTTTTAAGGTTCTTCATCACCTTGTTGATCACATTTTATTATTTTTTAGAGGTTTACAACTCTTCTGGTCATACTTGAGAATAGAAAGTGGCTTAAAATCTTGTCTTGCTCATATACCACATATACAGTTGGAAATTATGTGCCTTTTTAGTGAAGTTTCTTGGGGTTGTTAAACGTTATTGGTGGGAGTTCTCCTGGTTGTAAGAGGTATTTATCTTTATTAAAGCCTTTGAGAACCATTTAGTGCCTCTATTTTATCAAAGAAAGGAAAACATGCCAAGAAAATCCTTTTTATTTTTTACTATATGTGTACCTTATTCTTAGTTTGGCATGCTTCCAAGGGTAATACTATTGTTGAGTTGGGAGGTGGGGAGGGGGGGGGAGATTGTAGGGCATTACGCATTTGACAATTTTTTATGATTTGTCAATACAATATGGATCTATTTATTGGATCATAACTATGTAAGAGAGAGAATATAATAGATTTATAGATAGCAAGTTAATATAATTCAAAGCTAGAAGATAAAAAATTGGAAACTAAAAAATATTGCAAAAATAAATATAGAAATTTCTTGGTGACATGGGAAAATAATCGATCTCTCACTATTAATAAGTAGGAAATAACACAATTGAATAGTTGGAAAAAAAGCCTATGGACTCTAGAATGAGAATGTTGTCATGAATGACATACATAGTTGGGGAAAGATTCCTTTACAAATTTTATTCATCAAATGGTTTTGGTTTTTTAGTATTTTATTTGAAGTCAAATAAAAAAAGAACTTATGTTAGGTAATAAACATTACCATTAGTCCTTATTCATCCTACAACTAATCTTCTAGAATTTTCTTTTTTGATCTCATATTTGAACCCATGAAATGTAATCTTGTAACCTTTATTTTACATTTGGAAAACACTCAAATACTATTCCTTAAAACCTTAACATAATAAAAATCCTATGTATTCTTATTACCATCAAGTGATATGATTCTATTACTAAATGTGGAGCAACCTCTTCACCACAAAACGTAATATATTCACCATTATACTTCTAAAAGTTAAGAAACTTTCTTCTATCTCGAGTCATATGATTTGAGCATCTAGTGTTAATCACCCAAGGTTATGCTTCTTCTCTTGCATGTAGAGTAGTCCACACAATCATTGATCTTTCAATGTTTTCTTTATCATGTGGAGAACTAAACTATAGGAGTTAAGGAAACAACCACATGAGATAAGAATCATCTTCAATCAAAACATCTATCATACAAAAGAGACCAAGCACAGATAATATGCTCTATAAGAATTCTATAATTCATATTGATTGCACAAAAATGAATTGGGATACAACTAAAATGAATGAATTAACTACTTTATAGAAAGCAAGAGATTCCCTAATCCTAAATCTAGAAGAACTAAATCAAAGTAGGAGCTAAATTAAGCTCAACTACAACTAAACTAAAGCTAGAAAAACATACTCTAGCTGAAATAAAGCACATAAGTTTAGATTAAGTGGAAAATAAACTAAAGGACCAAATTGATAAATAATTAGATAATATGTCCCAATTTTTATAACACCCCTATTAAAGTAAACTTATGGAGAAGATAAAAATATGATTATGAGTACAAAAATTTATCATGAATAAGTCTCAATGAAGTTTTGATTATGTACTCATGCACAAACCATTTCTAATAAATACAACTCACATCAATGATCTCTCTCTAAATGGAGAAAAGGAGAAAACCACATGGGAAAAAACACCTCTTCAAAAATAAGGGATGTGTAAAAAATGAAGTAGGCTTCACCAGTTCAAATGGGAAAACTAGTGAACGTGGGCCTATCTCCTATATTGCATTGGAAGGAAGATGACTTACTAGCCTCAAAAAGGATTAAGTGCTGAGTGGGTGCAATGATCCTTCACTATACCTAAGTGTTGATTGTATAAATGTGATGAAAAATGCAAGATATAGGACTAGAAAAGAGGAAAAGATGGCTTTTTGTAAGTACATGATGATTGAGAATTGTCAAATGAATTACATTATTGGAAACAAAACCCTAGAACTATAACTGACCTACAAATTCAATTTGGAGCTAAACTAGATGGACATAGTTTATGGTCTCCTTTAATGGATTCAATAACTAGGCTAGAGAACCTTAACTTAGGGATGGATCAAACATGCTAAGTAGCTATCTGGTCATCATAAAAATTCATTTCTTGTCAACCCAAGAACATATTACTTGGAATGGATCAAAAAAATATATGCACTAAGAAGTCATTTTGTAGCCATGCTTTCTATAGCGGAAAAGGAAATAATGTTGGAAAAAAAGTGCATGAAATGGAAATAACTTGAATGTTAAACAAGAAATATCATCTAAACTGAACCAAATTGAATAACAAAAATGAAATACATTGACAAACATATAGGGGCTATTATGTCTACTTTGGCTATAGAAATAAAGATGGGAAGGGATTTCTAGTGGCTACATGAACAATCAACTATCAAGATAATGACTAACTATTCCATGCAAAATAACTGCTAAGTGCTACAGATGGGATACTCACTACATGGGCCTCATTAGCGAGTCTTCTCAAATCTCAACTATATGCTTTTAAATTGAAATATCATATTATTGATTCAAAGTGTTGTTATGATGCAGGAGCATCTTGGGTGTAAGAGAAATCTTGCATCACCCAAATATATTTATGGTTTCTTTTCAATAAGGGCTATCTTGTGCAGAGCTACTATTTATGGAAACTTACTATTTTTAGTAAGTTGGTCATACGAGCTCAAAATGTTTTGATTTCACAGGTGGAGGTTCATCATAGTCATATCAGTCTGCCAGTTGAGTTTCATTGCCTATCATCTATTTTGGTGAAGTTATTGAGGTTTTTGGGTACAAAATCTTTGAGCTCAAATTTGAAGGCCTTAGACACTTCAGATCACAATCGAACCCTTACTAATTGGAGCTTGCACAAGTTACGCACAGTAGATCAGGTCCTACCATTTCTGAAAAGTGGTTATAATAGCCAAATGAAGGTACGGTTAAAATTTATAGCCCTCGAAAGTTGGGCTACCTAAAAATATAATTTGTAATTATTTTGAGCTGACCCTAATGTAAAAAAAATGAAAATAAAATAAAATAATTCTAAGGGCGGTCGACCTTAATGGCTAAAATGTTGGAACCTTTTTGGGTGGTGGAAATTTGCCTATATAAGGAAGGCTCGTAGTGTTTTCTAGGGCAGTTCTGGGTAATAATTTGAGGCTTTGTCCTACAAAATTTTGTAAGGAAAATGCCCATGTGGCTTTGCATATTGTAATTCTGAAATTTGTAATTCCACACTTGTGGAGATAATAAGAAGCCCATTTTCTATTATTGTAAATTATTTTTGTTTATCGATTTATGTTATATGTTTTTTGTATTAAGGGGAGCACCCTTCATCAAGTGGTATCAGAGTGGGAGTTCCTAAGTGTGTTGACAGATTGCCAAATATGAGGTAGTTTGCACCAGGACCATGGTTTAGGGTTTCAATGATAAATGCAAAAATGCCTCCATGAAGGGAACGTGGCGGAGGAGATGGTGGTGGGTCACCTGAGGCTAGAACCCTCTAGAGATAAGTGTGAGCATTGCAAGAGGAGATTCACTGAGGAATGAATCTTATAGTCAGAGACAAAAGTGAGGATGAAGTTGAAGAAGAAGGAAATTTTGATCAAGAAGGAGAAGGAGAAATTCTAAACCAAGAGAAAGAAAGCCTTTTTCGAGCCATTTCAAAGATTGGGAAAAGACCTAAGACTGAGTTTCCTACATTCTTAGGAAATCTTAACCCATAGGAGTTGATTGACTAGATCAATGAATTAGAAGAATATTTTGAGTATGAAGATATCGAAGATCTTGATAAGGTCAAGTTTGCAAAATCCAAATTGAAGGGTCATGTGAAGATCTGGTGGCAAATGATTCAATTGGAGTGAAATAGAAGAGGAAAGGAGAAAATCACAAGATGGGATCAGATGGTGGATAAATTAAAGTGAAAATTCATTCATGTTGATTATGAGCTTGATCTAATGAAGAAAATGTAAGGTTTGAAGCAAGCATCCTGGGTGTAAGGGCAATCTTGCATCACCCAAAAATGTTTTTGGGTTTCTTTTCAATAAGGGCTATCTTGTGCAGAGCTACTATTTTTAGTAAGTTTTTCTTTTGATCTCATAATGTCCTATTTTCTTCCCTGGAGGTTCACTTTGGTTATATCATCCTTCCAGTAAAGTTTCATTGCAAGATCAAGTCTATTTTTGAAGATATTAAATTTTTTTAGTTATGGCAGCAGGGTACAAAAACATTGAACTTAGTTTTGAAGGCTTTAGAGGCTCTAAATGGGGTCAAAACTTTGGCTGATTAGAGATTGCATAAGTGAAGTGTTGTAGAGTGCTCCACTCCATTTTTAAAATTGGGTTAAATAGCCAATTGGGTCAACGGGTGATGAGTTATGGTCTTTGGAAGTTGTGCTACCAAAAATAGAAGAAAATAAAATTCCTTCAAAATTTATTTTTGTGTTTCAAAAGTTGTTTGGGCCTATTCTAATTTAATAAAAATGAATAATAATATCTCAGGGATGGCCGACCTCAAACTTTAGGGTCAAAACTTCTAGAGCCTTCTCGGGCAGTTAAAATTGCCTATATAATGAAGGCTTGTAGGCTTATCTAGGGTAGTTTTTGGAAATGTATCCGGTGGCTCTATCTTGTAGAATATGTTAGATTATGAAGAGGGGGCTGAATTCCTAATCCTTGATTCCAAATACCTAAAAAAAACTTTTCTCTGATCAACTTGGGGACAGCTCAGTAAAATACACTTCCCTATTTACCGACAACAGTAAATAAACTTTAACAATCAACAAATCATTCACACAAATAATTCAACACATTTAACAAGAGTATTTAACGTGGAAACCCAACTTTGGGAAAAACCATTGTGGGAATTGTCACCCACTAAGAAAATACTCTTCTGAAGTATGCCTAGTTAAGAGCCAATCCTGTTAAAGATTACAATGCACACTATTAGGAGTGACCCGGTCAAGGGGTTTACCTAAGATCTGTTAGGATCTTCACCCTATTAGGAGTGGTCTGGTTAAAGGGCTTCAAACACTCTTTAGAATATCACCTTTTTCAAGGATTTTACAA
Organism: Chamaecyparis obtusa; assembly: GCA_027943335.1. Lineage (NCBI taxonomy): Eukaryota > Viridiplantae > Streptophyta > Pinopsida > Cupressales > Cupressaceae > Chamaecyparis > Chamaecyparis obtusa. The sequence goes on from BSBK01001547.1 coordinate 2,905,686, forward strand.
TAAGACTATTAAGTCCACTCTGTTAAGAGATTTCTCTGTTACAAATGCTAGTAAGCAATAGTAAATATATTGACCCTTAGATTTGCAATTAGCTTTGCATAATCAGATTCTTTGTGTGCTCTTCTATCTTCACTTCAATTCTTCACTTTCCACTGGCATCAACACTTCATCGGATTCTTCTTTCCACTCAAAATCTCTTTGTTCCTTCTTCATTGCTTCATTTGGTGACTCTTCAACTCTTCAATTCTCCATGCATTTATTTATACAAATCCATCCTTTATATAGACAATTTTTGCCTCTTAATCTCCTCTATTATGTTTTTCTTTGATCAATCTTAACCATCCAATTCATTATACCTTGAATTTGGATCTCGGTAACACATTTTCTTTTCACCTAGGAACATGAACTTTCTTGAAACTTGTTCCTTTTGCTTTAACCATTTAGATCTAAGCCGTAGATCTTCACCTTGAATTTTCCTATTCATAGATATATGTAACTAACTTTCCTTGTCATCATGATCATCCATCTCATCAAAGTTAATCATTAAATGTCATTCCAATCCTTATTTAATATATGTTCCTTGTTCGATGTCCTACATTTACATTTCAGTGCCTTCGGTCAGTGCTTAAACCTTTATTTTCTGTTCAGTGCCTTTGGTTCCTTTTCCTTTACCAAATTACATTTCCTTTTACCTTTTAATTTTATCGAGTGGCATTTCCTGCTCGGTAGCCAAAACTCTTTTGCTTACCAACTTGAAAAATCTTCATTACCATGATTTACCGATTTAACATAATCATATGTTAGGTAGAAAACAATTATATCATCATAATATAATCATTGTCCAATCTGTATCTGTTGCCTATTTAAGTTCTTCAACTTCACAACATCTTATTTCTTCTTCTCCTTAACTCATTCAACTTATATCATATACCGAATGATATGGCAACATAATATAAACTAGAAATCAATTGCTTGACATCAATGACAAGACAATAATTGATCTAACCTTTCTATTATCTTTCATTCCTTTGATATTGGTCATTCTTCATCATCATCACCATCAGATGATCAATCTTCAACATTACTATCAGTTATGGTAACAATCTCCCTCTTTGGCATTGGCGACAATACTAACAATATTCAGTGTTCAATTGATGATGGTACAATTCACTGTCATTCCTGTACTCCCTCTGAGTTGTAACTTCTCTTTGTTATTCATATTCTCCCTCTTTCACTATTCTTCTTTCTATCAGTTGATCTTCTTTATTGTCCCTCTTTGACAACTTTTTTTTTATCTTTATTGTTCATCTTCCTCTACAATATTCTCCCTCTCTGATCAATTGACTTATTCTCCCTCTTATTAAAATTCTCCCCCTTTGACAACAATGCCAAAGCTATACAAGCTCAAATCATACCTCAAATGTATTGATCTCTCATTGTTGTCATAAACTTAATTTTCACAACTTTAGGCTTCACCTAAAGAGTGAAGACTAGCATCATCTCACAAAATAGATATTCTATTGAATACTTAAATTGATGAATCATGCATCATGCTTCAATGAATATTCGATAGGGGAAGAACCCCTAACTTATCTCAGAGATACTCAAAGTCATCCTTCGATAGTGGTTTTGTAAATATATAAGCTATCTATTCTTTAGAATTCACATACTCCAATGACACATGATTATCTTGTACTTGCTCTCTCAAATAGTGCTACTTAATAGATTCATGCTTTTTTATGAATGCATCACAAGATTCTTAGATATGTTAATAGATCTGGTATTATCATAATAAATTGTAATTGGATCAGTAATCTCTTCTTGCATGCCTTCTAGTAATTATTTGATCCACACAATGTTAGACCAATTCATAGCTACAACAACATACTCAACTTTGATAGTAGATTGTAAAATGCAACTTTGTTTCTTACTTAACCATGTCACTAGTCTTTCTCCGAAAAAGAAAGCTTCACCACTAGTGTTTTTTCTATCATCAATATTTCCAGCCCAATCAACATAAGTATATACCTTGAGATCAAAACCTCCTTCTTTTGTATATAGCAGACTAAAATCTTCAGACCCTTTCAAATATCTAAATATCTTTTTCACTACAGACATATGTGTCTCCTTTGGGTTGGCAAAAAACCTTTCCACAATACCAACTGCATGTGCAATATCTGGTCAGTTGTGGACAACATACTGTAGTTTACCAATCATGGATCGATAAAGTGTCCCATTCACTTCCTTTGTGTCATCTTCCTTTGACAATTTACAACCAGTAGCCATCAGTGTTCCAACTAGTTTAGATTCTTCCATATTGAATATCTTTAGGATCTCCTTGGTATACTTTGATTGTGTTATGTAGATCCCATCCCTTACTTGTTGAATTTGAAGTCCAATAAAGAATTTTATCTCTCCAATCATAGACATCTCAAATTCCTTTCTCATTTATTCAACAAATGATTTAGACATTATCTCATTTCCACCAAATATAATGTCATCAATAAATATCTCAGTAATCAAAATTTTATCAATACTATCATATTTCAAGTATAAATTATTGTTATCACTAGTCCTTTGAAATCCAATCTTGATTAAATAAGAGTGTAATCTTTCATACCATGCTCGAGGTGCTTGCTTCAATCCATAGAGTGCTTTGTGTACCTTGTAGACTATATCCTTATCATAATTCTAAAGAAATCCTTCAAGTTGTTTAATGTAGACCTCTTCTTCAAGAATTCCATTCAGAAATGCAAACTTAACATCCATTTGATAAACTTCAAATCCTTTATAAGCAACATGTGCAAGTAATATCCTTACACCTTCTAATTTAGCAACAGAGGAAAAAGTTTCACTGTAGTCAATACCTTCTTCTTGTGCATACCCTTTGTAGAATAATCTTGCTTTATTTTTTTTATCACATCTCCTTTCTCATTGAATTTATTTGTGAAAATCCACTTGGTTCCAATCACATTCTTATCCTTAGGTCTTGGTACCAATGACCAAGTATTATTCTTTTCAATCTGATCAATTTCCTCTTTCATTGCATTCATCCAATCTTCATTTCCTTTTAACACCTAATGTAAACACTAGAGATAAATGGATCCATGTGAGGCAATTAGTCCATATCTTAAATATGAAGGGAGACGATGGTGATTAATCTAACATTTAGAATTTTAAAAACAACATCTAAATCACTAAAGTATATTATAATTTATCCAAACTATTAATTAAAGTAGAACTAAATTCAATTATATTAAGTATTTTTTTGGTTTTTGCATTCATTCTAAGAAAATATTATCTCTTAGGATGATCAAGAGTCTTAGTTAAGCATAATGGAAAAGGTGCACTATTGAATATTGTGTTTTTAATGATGTTATGTTGTTAGTATTCTCATTGACATTAATGTATCAAGGAGTTTTAGATATTTTTAATTACTTTTGCCATGCCATAATAGAGCATCTGCAATGGGGTATGTGCAAGATCATGAGGGTCCAAACTATGCCCTTAAGTGGCAATGAAAAATTAGCAAATCAAGGTTAGTCAACTTGACGTGAAAATTTCAACTAGCTATCAACCTAATATCAAAAAGTTGTAAGAATAGAATCTATAGAAAATTAAATGTAGTTTCTAAACTACTAGGCCTTTTTTGAAAAAAAGTTAGTATGATTGGTGAAAAGTATAGATTTCAATGCAGCAGTACAAAACTTTCAGGAAAAAAATAAGTAGGTGTATGTCTGACCACCTTAATCATAATCAAATGATAATATTTTATTATAAGATTTTATATATAAGTAGTAGACTCATGCCCGGATGTGACGCGTATTTTTTTGTAATTTTATTCCAAAAAAATAATTAATTATGAATTTTTTGCAACAATGTTTTCAGAATTAAAAAAATCCCATGTCTAACCACCTTAACTCATTCAAAGTTTATAAAATTCAATTTATTTTTTTCCTTATAGCAGGCGAAGCATAGAATGTGACACATTTTTTGGATTTCAAAAATGTTATACCGTCTGAAAGTTATAGTCATTTTTCAATCAGTATATAAATCAACACTTTAGAGGTAACTCAATTAGAAAATAACTAATAATTACTTACCAAATTCAAAATTTGACAACAATTATATTGATAGAAAGCTAATAATCTCTTTAAGATACCCTTTTCGTTTCATCAAATTCGGGTGAAAAAAAAGTCATCAGCTACATGGTCGAAGTCTAGAACTCAGAGAAACAAGGGAAAAACACATTTTTGAGACATTTCAATAGTTGACCATGCAGGTTTGGTGCACAAAGCAATACCGAGCCTAATCGAGTACCCGATATTTTTAGGTACCCAAAAAGGCCGACAGAATTTTGATTTTTCACTTTTCCCTTCCCTTTCTCCCTCCCATTTCTCCATCCTATATTAGATTAGGTTATATATTAGATTATATATTATATATCAAAAACTATATATTAGATTATATATTATATATAATAAATATTATATAATATACATTTTACATTAAATATTATTATTTAATATATATTAATATTAAATGTTACATTATATATCATATATTACATATTATTTTATATGTATATAATATATATTAATATGTATTTTACAGCTATGTACAAAAGGTTGGAAGATTGTAGAAAAATCATCGATGGCCATTGATAGAAGCAAAGGAAATCAATCAGCCATTTAAAAAATTCATGGGGGGCCATTGAGGAAGAGAGAGAGTGAGAAGGTGGCAGGGGCTGAGAGAGGAAGAGAGAGAGTGAGAAGGTGTGTGAGAGAGAGAGAGAGGGGGGGAAGGGGAGAGAGTAGGAGAGATAGAGAGAAGGGGAAGGGGAGAGAGAGAGAGAGGGGTGAATCAGTTATCCAATGTCCCAAAACAAAATGTATAATCCAAAACAAATTCTTCAACTTTTGCTACTCGGTAAACGTAAAATACTTTCACTGTCTGTGCTTTTACCGATTATCAGTCTAAAACTTATAGTAGTTACCGATCAAATCTAACATGCAATATGAAAAGTATATTAACAAACAAATATCACAATCACCACATAACACAAGAGATTTAACGTGGAAACCCTGTGAAGGGAAAAACCACCTGGGACCGACAACCCAAAAATGTTCACTCTTCTAAAGTGAGGTCGGTGAAGACCCAACCATGTTAAAGGTTACAAACACACTGTTAGGTGTGACCTTGTTAGAGGATTTTAGACTAGAAGTTATTGTCCAACCAGCAGTCACTCTAGGGTTGACAGGATAACAATGTTCACTCTATGAATGAAACATAAAAAGACTTTCTTAGTCCACTTGGTTAAGATATTTGACTGTATACAATGGTTAAATATGTAACAATAGATGATCTACCTTGATACAACTTCAATTGCAGTTTATAGATCAATATTCATCTTATACAAATCTTTCTGATCAATATGTCACTTCAGATTCAACACTATATCAACTTAGTGTCTGTCGGTAATTACTCTATGTAGCTCGGTAATTGTTATGTAGTTCAGTTCTCACTAACCAGTATGATCAAAATGCATGAAAACTCGTTCACATGATAATTCTGCAGTATCTTTTTCCTTTGACATAGTTTCAACAATGAAACCAATGTCTCTTATATAGACGAGTAAATCATTTTCTTTTTGTCCATTAGATTTTGCTACTTAATCTCATTCATTGATTTTGCCGCTTTAACCTTCTTCGGCTAATGTGTTAATAACATGTTTCAATCTGCTCCATTAGATCTTCCTTGAATTATGTTAGTCATCGATCTTCATAACAAACCTTATCTATTACCTAGATTTCATACACTTTCCAGCTCATCAATCTATCGGCTAAACTAATCATTTAATTCCTTTCTGTTCTGCTCGGTTAACAAAGAAATGCGTCTGTGAACATAAGCTCAGTTAACACTACACTTGGTATACACTACACTCCATTGGTGTATACTGGAATGCTTTATTTACCAACAACACTACTTTGTATCTTTCAGCTCTATTCTTCATCATAGAATGCAACATAGTAAAGTCAATATCATCAAGTCATAGACTCATCAACAAGTTACTCAATGTATTCCTTATCCTCATCTAACATATACATCTTCCTCATGTAGATATTTTTGTTCTTCATCTCTTTCACCTTTCTTCAGATGCTTCGGTATAGTAACTTACAAGATAAGTATTGTCAAGCTAGTTGACATCAATGACAACATAATACTGATTTAATCATCTTTCATATCTAATCAGCAACTCCTCAGTGATCTTTAATCATAGATTCTTCATTCAGGTTCTAAATCAGTTGTAGTTCATTAATCTCTCCCGTTGGAATTGATGGCAACTCAAGTAATATGAAGTGTACCATACACATACCAAACATGTATTCTACAACTCTATGAACAAATGTTGTGCAAGCTCTCCCTAGCTTAATATGTTTAATCACTACGTTACTAAATAGCATTATAAAATATAGCTTTGTTATTCTATAGATATGATCTTTTCAGCTCTCAGGTTCTTGCTTCTGTTCTCTGTAACTAATCTTCAATGTTCTGTTTCTTTCAGATTATCTCTCCCTTAGATAGTTCTCATCGGTGCATGTTTAACTTTTCTTTCATATTATTTATCTCTCCCTTTGACAACAATGCCAAAGAAACAAATAAATAATTAGCTCTGTAGTAGCTAAGTAACTCTCTGTTGTCCAATACAGTCTTTGTATCTCTGTTATATTGATATCCCAATCTGTTTCAGTTCTTCAAACTTAATCACAACCTTGAACATTATTCAAAGTGTGAACTATGCTACATCAACATTTGTGATCTTCTGATAAGTTTAAGCTGATGCAACATCCAGATCACATTAGTGACTGGTAGACATGGGATGGACCCCAAGTCTAGTCCTCAAGTATTCAAATGTGTCCTTTAGTAGAGGCTTTGTAATGATATTGACAAGTTGTTCTTTAGATGTAACAAATTCTAAATTCACTTGCTTCTCTTGCACTTTTTCTCTTAAGTGTTGGCAAAATGTTCAGTACTCCCCTCAGGATTTGTGACATGGTTTAACAGCCTCCTGTGCCTTCTATAAGTCTAGTGGTTGTATCGAGCATTAACAGGTCGATCTTTTGGTGCAATGACAACCACTACTTGTAACAAGTGGTATCAGAGCTTGGTCATGGGTTCGAATCCCCTCGGGTAATGTTGAGGGGGAGATTGTTGGAAAAATGGTCAGCACTCCCCTTGAGATTCATGACATGGTTTAACAGCCTTCTGTGTCTTCTATAAGTCTAGTGGTTGTATCAAGCATTAACAGGTCGATCTTTTGGTGCAATGGAAACTACTACTTGTAATATTAAGTAGTGATACTTGATTGATATATGCTTTATCTTAGAGTGCATCACTAGATTCTTTGAAATATTAATAGCATTGGTGTTGTCACAGTATATAATCACTGGGTCAGTGATTACCTCAGTCATTCCTTCCAACACTTGCTTAATATATGCAATGTTTGAGCAATTAGTAGTAGCAGCAACATACTCTACTTCAGCTGTAGGTTGAGAAATACAAGCCTGCTTTTTACTTGTCCAAGTTACAATTCTTTCACCAAAGAAGAATGCTCCTCTGCTGGTGCTTTTTTTGTCATCCACATTTCCAACCCAATCAGCATCAGTATAGACCTTCAGTTCAAACTTACCTTCCTTAGGATACCATAATCCATAATCCTTTGTCTTTTTCAAGTATCTTAAGATTCTTTTAGTAGCAATCATGTGTGATTCTCTAGGGTTAACAAAAAATCTAGCAACAATTCCCATAGCATGTTCTATATCTAGTCTATTGTGAACTACATACATTAGCTTCCCAATCATGGATTGGTAAAGTGTTTGGTTTACCTCAGTAGTTCCATCTTCCTTTGTCAGTACACATCCAGTAGCCATCGATGTTCCCACAAGTTTAGCATCTTCCATGCCAAATGTCTTCAAGACTTCTTTTATGTATTTAGATTGTGAGATGAATATCCCATCACTCTGTTGAATCACTTGTAGTCCTAGAAAGAATTTGATCTCTCTGAACATAGACATCTCAAACTCTTTTCTCATCTCATCAGCAAAAGATTTACATACATGATCTTGACTTCCAAAAATAATATCATCAACAAATATTTCAGCAATAAGAATAGTGTCATCAGTATCACCTTTCATGTACAAATTGTTGTTCTCACTAGCTCTAACAAATCCAATACTTAATAGGTAAGTATGCAACCTTTCATACTAGGCTCTCGGTGCTTACTTCAAACCATATAAAAATTTATGTAATCTACATACCATGTCTTTGTTGTCTGGATCAACGAATCCTTCAGGTTGTTCTATGTAGACTTCTTCTTCAAGTATACCATTCAGAAATGTTGACTTCACATCCATTTGATAAACTTTAAATTTCTTGTGTGCAGCATATGCAAGTAGCATTCTAACTCCTTCCAATCTGGCAATAGGTGCAAATGTCTCACCATAGTCAATGCCTTCTTCCTGTGCATATCCCTTGCATACCAATCTAGCTTTATTTCTTGTCACCTCACCATTTTCATTCAATTTGTTCCTGAATATCCACTTAGTACCGATAACATTCTTATCTTTAGGTTGGGGTAATAAGGACCAGGTTTTATTCTTCTCTATTTGTTCTATTTCAACTTTCATTGCATTAACCCATTCCTCATTCTCTAATGCAACTTTCACATTTTTTGGTTCAAATTCACAAACTAGACATGTACCTTGTCTTGCTTTGCTTCTTGTCTACATGCTAGCTTGTCTGTTTCCAATAATTTATGTCTCGGGATGATGTCTTCTGACAAAAATAGCCACCACTTAGTTTCTTATTTCTTGTTCATCCTGTTCAGGTTCATGTGCTTGCTCGGTAGCTTCATCTTATTCGTCGGTTTCCCTTTCTTGTTCCTCAGGGTTATTTTCCTGCTGACTGATTATCACAGGTTGTGACTTCGGTAGATAATCAAGATGTTCAATGTAAGTGAATCTACCATAGTCTTCTAGTTCCTTTCTACTTTCCTCTGTGTTCTTGTCATCAAACTCATCAACACGGACATTAGTACTTTCAATTATCTTATCTGTAACCTTATTCAGACATTTATATGCTTTACTCTTAGTAGAATATCCTAAGAATATTCCTTCATCACCTTTAGAATCAAATTTCCCATTTCTCTCATCTTTCATAATAAAACATTTGCTTCCAAAAATCCTGAAATAACTTACAGTAGGTTTGTGTCCAAACCATAGCTCATAGAGTGTCTGGTTGGTGTCCTTCTTCATTTGACTCAGTTAAGCACATATATAGCTATACTGACAGCTTCCCTCTAGTATGTCTAAGAAATATTCTTTTGCAACATTAGTGTTCTTGCACAGTTAATTATTGACTTGTTCCTTCTTTCAGCAATCCCATTCTGTTGAGGTGTTCTTGGTGCAGAGACCTGTCTTTTGATACCATGCTCATTACAAAAATTAGTAAATTCATCAGAGATAAATTCACCTCCTCTATCAAATCTTAAGCATTTTAATTCTTTTCCAATCTCTTTTTCTACCTTTGCCTTAGACCACTTAAATATCTTAAATGCTTCATATTTTTCTTTTAAGAACATAACTGTCATCAATCTAGTATAGTCATCAACAAAAAGAATAAAGTATCTATCACCATAATAACTCTGAGTTCTCATAGGACCACATAGGTTGGTATGAACCAACTCAAGTATCTTCTTTGTTGAGTAGTCTTTTCTTTTAAAACTAGACTTAGTCATCTTACCTTTCTGACATTCATGACACATAGCATGATCAGGTTTTGACAAGTTAGGCAACCCTCTAACTATTTTCTTCTTACTAATCTTGATCATGTTATCAAAGTTCACATGGCATAACCTTTTATCCACAACCATGCATCTTCATCCTTCATTAATAAACAAGAAGATTGATCAATATCAAGGTAAAATAGATTACCTATGGATTGTGTACCATTTCTGACAAGTTTTCCTCCATCATCATAGATTTTTACCTTTTTGCTCTCAAAAGCAAGTCAGTGCCCTGAGTTATTCAGCTGTGCCACACTTAACAAATTATAGTTCAGTCCATCTACCTAGTATGCATTTTCACATTTTATTCTATCATTAATCATCAGTGAACCTTTACCTCTTACCATACATGGTGCATCATTTCCCATCCTAACAAATCCTCCATCATATTCATCAAGTAGATCAAATTTCTCTACATCACCAGTCATATGATGTGTACACCCACTATCTATGATCCATGTATCATTTATGCTTACTTTAGAGATCAGTTTTGTTTCTTCACATTTCTCTTCTTCCTCTGATTCATCTTTCATAGCATCAAATACTACTTCTACATCATCATCAGTATCAGATTTAGATTCAATATCTTCGGCTATGTAACATACCTTTTTCCCTTTGTCATAGCTATCTCAGTTTTCTTTGTTGTTGTGTTGGTAGCCTCTGTTAGCTCTTCTCCCATAGCTTCCTTCAGATCAGTCTTTGAATCTATCATCATCTTTCTTATTCGAACATCTAGCAGTGATGTGGCCAACTTCTTTATAATTAAAGCACACCAAAGGTAGCTTACCTCTATACCTTCCTTTACCTTTGGGTAACCTTCTGGTCATAAGAGCTTCAAGCTCATCAAGTTCATCATCAGTATTACTATCACTATCATTATTCTTATTATTCCTGCTACTAGACTTACCAATCTTCAAAGAAGACATGAAAGTGGATTCAACAGAAGGTACAACACTGTTGTCAAATTTATTCAATTCAAAGGTTGTAAGCTTACCAATCAGTGTGTCAAGAGTAAGGTTTGACATATCTCTTGTCTCATGAATTGCAGAGATCCTGATTGCATAAACTAGTAGTAAAGTTCTGAGAATCTTGCTTATCATTGTTTCATCATCAATAATTCCATCTAATGCTCTAATAGCATGTACTACCTCTTTTAGTCTATTTGAGTATTGCACAATGTTCTCACCTTTCATCTTCATCATCAAATCGACCTCTTAGGATTTCTGCTCTAGCTCTTTTAACATTCAAATCTCCACTGTATATTAGAGTCAGTTTATCACACATGGCTTTGGCAGTAGTGCATCCCTTAATGTCTTCAAATTCGGTATCGGTACAAGCAGAAGCAAGTTCCATCATAGTAATATTGTGTTCATGCATGTCTTTCAGTTGATCAAGGGTTAAGGGACCAATGGTTGGTTGTATATAGCCATTCTCCATCAGTTCTAGTGTAGACTTCCCAATTCTAGATATGTGCAACTTCATCAAGCTTTGCCATACTCCAAAGTTCTCTTTGTTCAATCTTGGCACTTCCCTCTTATACATCTTGAGATCTTTATGTTGGAGTCCTTAAAAATCTATTCTAAGCAACCACAACTCTGATACCAATTGTTAGAATAACTGAGAGGGGGGTGAATCAGTTATCCAGTGTCCCAAAACAAAATGTATAATCCAAAATAAATTCTTCAACTTCTACTACTCAGTAAACATAAAATACTTTCATTGTCTATGATTTTACCGATTATCAGTCTAAAACTTATAGTAGTTATTGATTAAATCTAACATGCAATATGCAAAGTATGATAACAAACAAATATCACAATCAACACATAACACAAGAGAATTAACATGGAAACCCTGTGAAGGGAAAAACCACCTGGGACCGGTAACCCAAAAATGTTCACTCTTCTGAAGTGATTTTGGTGAAGACCCAACCCTATTAAAGGTTACAAACACATTGTTAGGTGTGACCTTGTTTGAGGATTTTAGACCAGAAGTTATCGTCCAACCAGCAGTCAGTCTGGGGTTGACAGGATAACAATGTTCACTCTATGAATGAAACATAAAAATATTTTCTTAGTCCACTCGGTTAAGAGATTTGACTATATACAATGGTTAAATATGTAACAATAGATGATTTGCCTTGATACAACTTCAATTGTAGTTTACAGATCAATATTCAGATCATACAAATCTTTCTGATCAATATGTCAGTTTAGATTCAACACTATATCAACTTACTATCCATCAGTAATTACTCTCTGTAGCTCGGTAATTGTTTTTTAGTTTGGTTCTCACTAACCAGTATGATCAAAATGCATGAAAACTCATTCACGTGATAATTCTACAGTATATTTTTCCTCTGGCATAGTTTCAACAATGAAAACTTAAATAATATCACAACAGGCATTATAAATCCAAATTCTAATTAGGAATTTTAAGAAAAGTGAGTAAGGTCCTGGATAGGGACATTATAGATCCACACATTGCTGAGTAGATACCTCCACGAACCCACATACACTGGAGTAGGTTTGAAGTAAGACTAAGATTGTTTATCAGTTCAAAAATATTACTCTATTGTACTTTTGATTAACATCCAATGATTGGATGTGAAATTCACAAATTTTATTATATTACCACTGGTTCTATTTCAAATTCTGGAAAAAATGGATATTTGACATATGTTCATAAATTTTAGTCAACGCCATTTTAAAACAACATATCAGTATATGTTTACACATTGAGAATATCATCAATAGGAATTGAACTAAAATTGGCATAGGTCATAGGAAATAAATGCCCTAGGTCTTCTGCATTTTGAGTTTCTTATTACAATCAAGAGAAGAATATTACCCTCGAAAAGGTTTTGGACAGTAACATTTGTACTTCCTCTTCTCAAATATTTCTTCCCTCATATTGCTGCCTATTGATACCCACAAAGTGAATCTAGGCATTTATGCCATGTAATGGGAGAAAAATGGTTTCCTAATTGATATGTGTCTAAATAATACATGCAAGAACCTTTTCTTTGATATTTCTCACTAACCCTTTACAACATAAAATGTTTACAAAAACTATCATGTACTTGCATGATGACATTATATATTACAAAAATCCTGCATAGAGGCAGCTGGCAAGCCACTCAAAAAGTAGTAACTAATAGCAAGTGGGATAATGCAGATGCTTTAATAAACCACTGTCTTCTTTACTCAAGCAACATCAGGTTCATCTACTCGATTGGAGCATGTTTGGGAATAGACAGTCTCCATTTAAACTCAAGTCTCTGGAAGCAGTTATATTTGTTAGTGGAGGACATACACCCATTGGATCTACAATAACTTTATGCTCACTAGAATTTCAATTTCTCTTCAATTGGGGTACTCTTTCCAAAATTGCATCTACCCTTTTACCAATTTGGGAAATCAATGGGTCTATTTGTGGACCTCCAAGGTGTTGGTCACCTAAATGAGAACCTTGAGATGAATCAAGAACTTCTCTACAAAAGAGATTAGTACCTTGAGAAGCTCTCCACTTGTCAGCTGAATTAAAACCTTGGACCATAGATTGTTTCCCTTTGTTGTAAAATGAGTGAGACTGCCTTGCCAAAGGTGGCAATGAACTTACATTTGAGGGACAATGCCCAACATGAGTAACCTGGTTTCCCAAGTCCCGTAAATGAAAGGTCATTGATGAATAGGCATTTCTAATAGAAATATTTGTTGTGCTAGAATGAAGTGCATGACCAAACTCTTTAGACACACTTGAGCATTCAAATGTGTTAAAAGGGGTCATGGGGACTTCCTAGGGGACCTAGTATGCCTTATCACGCATTAGGACCCCTAGGAAGTCCTCGTGACCCCTTTTGACACATTGGAATGCTCAAGTGTGTCCTAAGGTATCCTATGACACCTTCGGACACACTTGAGCATTCAAATGTGTCAAAAGGGGTCATGGGGACTTCCTAGGGGTCCTAATAGGCCTTATCACGCATTAGGACCCCTAGGAAGTCCCCATGACCCCTTTTGACACATTTGAATGCTCAAGTGTGTCCTAAGGGGTCCTACAACACCTTCAGACACACTTGAGCATTCAAATGTGTCAAAAGGGGTCATGGGGACTTCCCAGGGGTCCTAGTATGCCTTATCACGTGTTAGGACCCCTAGGAAGTCCCTATGACCCCTGTGGACACATTCGAACACTCAAGTGTTTCCTACGGAGTCCTACAGCCCCTTCGGATACACTTGAGCATTCAAATGTGTCAAAAGGGGTCATAGGGACTTCCTAGGGGTCCTAATAGGCCTTATCACGAGTTAGGACCCCTAAGAAGTCCCCGTGACCCCTATGGACACATTAGAATGCTCAAGTGTGTCCTAAGGGGTCCTACAGCCCCTTCAGACACACTTGAGTATTCAAATGTGTCAAAAGGGGTCATGAGGACTTCCTAGGGGTCCTAATAGGCCTTATCATGTGTTAGGACCCCTAGAAAATCCTCGTGACCCCTTTTGACACATTAGAATGCTCAAGTGTGTCCTAAGGGGTCCTACAATGCCTTCAGACACACTTGAGCATTCAAATGTGTCAAAAGGGGTCATGCAGACTTCCTAGGAGTCCTAGTATGCCTTATCATGTGTTAGGACCCCTAGGAAGTCCCCGTGATCCCTTTTGACACATTAGAATGCTCAAGTGTGTCCTAAGGGGTCCTACAATGCCTTCAAACACACTTGAGCATTCAAATATGTCAAAAAGGGTCATGGGGACTTCCTAGGGGTCTTAGTATGCCTTATCACATGTTAGGACCCCTAGGAAGTCCCCGTGACCCCTTTTGACACATTAGAATTCTCAAGTGTGTCCTAAGGGGTCCTACGACACCTTCGACACACCTGAGTATTCAAATGTGTCAAAAGGGGTCATGGGGACTTCCTAGGGGTCATAATAGGCCTGATCACATGTTAGGACCCCTAGGAAGTCCCCGTGACCCCTTTTAACACATTAGAATGCTCAAGTGTGTCCTAAGGAGTCCTACGATGCCTTCGAACACACTTGAGCATTCAAATATGTTAAAAGGAGTCATGAGGACTTCCAAGGAGTCCTAGTACACCTTATCATGCGTTAGGACACCTAGGAAGTTCGCGTGACCCCTTTTGACACATTAGAATGCTCAAGTGTGTCCTAAGGGGTCCTACAATGTCTTCAAACACACTTAAGCATTCAAATGTGTCAAAAGGGGTCATGAGGACTTCCTAGGGGTCCTAATAGGCCTTATCACGCGTTAGGACCCCTCAGAAGTCCCCGTGACCCCTTTTCACACATTAGAATGCTCAAGTGTGTCCTAAGGGGTCCTACAATGCCTTCGAACACACTTGAGCATTCAAATGTGTCAAAAGGGGTCATGAGGACTTCCTAGGGGTCCTAGTAGGCCTTATCATGTGTTAGGACCCCTAGGAAGTCCCTGTGACCCTATGGACACATTGGAATAGTCAAGTGTGTCCTAAGGGGTCCTACGGCCCCTTCGAACACACTTGAGCATTAAAATGTGTCAAAAGGGGTCATAGAGAATTCTTAGGGGTCCTAATAGGCCTTATCATGTGTTAGGACCCCTAAGAAGTCCCTGTGACCCCTTTTAACACATTGGAACACTCAAGTGTGTCCTAAGGGATCCTACAATGCCTTCAGACACACTTGAGCATTCAAATGTGTCAAAAGGGGTCATGAGAACTTCCTAGGGGTCCTAGTACCCCTTATCATGTGTTAAGACCCCTAGGAAGTCCTTGTGACCCCTTTTGACACATTCAAACACTCAAGTGTGTCCTAAGGGGTCCTACGACACCTTTGGACACACTTGAGTGTTCAAATGTGTCAAAAAGGGTCATGGGGACTTCCTAGGGGTCCTAGTATGCCTTATCACATGTTAGGACCCCTAAGAAGTCCCTGTGACCCCTTTGGACACATTCAAATGCTCAAGTGTGTCATAAGGGGTCCTACGGCACCTTCGAACACACTTGAGCATTCAAATGTGTCAAAAGGGGTCATAGGGACTTCCTATGGGTCCTAATAGGCCTTATCACATGTTAGGACCCCTAGGAAGTCCCTGTGACCCCTTTTGACACATTGGAACACTCAAGTGTGTCCTAAGGAGTCCTACAACACCTTCAGACACACTTGAGCATTCAAATGTGTCAAAAGGGGTCATGAGGACTTCCTACGGGTCCTAGTATGCCTTATCATGCATTAGGACCCCTAGGAAGTCCCCGTGACCCCTTTTGACACATTCGAATGCTCAAGTGTGTCCTAAGGGGTCCTACGACACCTTCATACACACTTGAGCATTCAAATGTGTCAAAAGGGGTCATGGGGACTTCCTAGGGGTCCTAATATGCCTTATCACGCATTAGGACCCCTAGGAAGTCCCCGTGACCCCTTTTGACACATTGGAATGCTCAAGTGTGTCCTAAAGGGTCCTACGGCCCCTTCAGACACACTTGAGTATTCAAATGTGTCAAAAGGGGTCATAGGGACTTCTTTGGGGTCCTAATAGGCCTTATCACACATGAGGACCCCTAGGAAGTCCCCATGACCCCTATGGACACATTGGAATGCTCAAGTGTGTCATAAGGGGTCCTACAACTCCTTCGGACACACTTGAGCATTCAAATGTGTCAAAATGGGTCATGGGGACTTCCTAGGGGTCCTCATGTGTGATAAGGCCTATTAGGACCCCAAAGAAGTCCCTATGACCCCTTTTGACACATTTGAATACTCAAGTGTGTCTGAAGGGGCCGTAGGACCCTTTAGGACACACTTGAGCATTCAAATGTGTCAAAATGGGTCATGGGGACTTCCTAGGGGTCCTAATAGGCCTTATCACTTGTTAGGACCCATAGGAAGTCCTCGTGACCCCTTTTGAAACATTAGAATGCTCAAGTGTGTCCTCATGGGTCCTACGACATGTTTGGACACACTTAAGTATTCAAATGTGTCAAAAGGGGTCATGGGGACTTCCTAAGGGTCCTAGTATGCCTTATCATGCATTAGGACCCCTAGGAAGTCTCAGTGACCCCTTTTGACACATTAGAATGCTCAAGTGTGTCCTAAGGGGTCCTATGATGCCTTTGAACACACTTGAGAATTGAAATGTGTCAAAAGGGGTCATGGGGACTTCCTAGGGGTCTTAATAGGCCTTATCATGCGTTAGGACCCCTAGGAAGTCCCCGTGACCCCTTTTGACACATTAGAAAACTCAAGTGTGGCTTAAGGGGTCCTATGATGCCTTTGGACACACTTGAGCATTCAAATGTGTCAAAAGGGGTCATGAGGACTTCCTAGGGGTCCTAGTATGCCTTATCACACGTTAGGACCCCTAGGAAGTTCTTGTGACCCCTTTTGACACATTAGAATGCTCAAGTGTGTCCTAAGGGGTCCTATGACACCTTCAGACACACTTGAGCATTCAAATGTGTCAAAAGGGGTCATGGGGACTTCCTAGGGATCCTAATAGGCCTTATCACGTGTTAGGACCCCTAGGAAGTCCCCCTAACCCCTTTTGACATATTAGAACTCTCAAGTGTGTCCTAAGGGGTCCTACAACACCTTCAGACACACTTGAGAATTCAAATGTGTCAAAAGGGGTCATGAGGACTTCCTATGGGTCCTAGTACACTTTATCCCACATTAGGACCCCTAGGAAGTCCCCATGACCGTTGTGGACACATTAGAACACTCAAGTGTGTCCTAAGGGGTCTTATGGCCCCTTCAAACACACTTGAGCATTCAAATGTGTCAAAAGGGGTCTTATGGACTTCCTAGGGGTCCTAATAGGCCTTATCTTGTGTTAGGACCCCTAGGAAGTCCCCATGACCCCTTTTGACACATTAGAATGCTCAAGTGTGTCCTAAGGGGTCCTACAATGCCTTCAAACACACTTGAGCATTCAAATGTGTCAAAAGGGGTCATGGGGACTTCTTGGGGGTCCTAGTAGGCCTTATCACATATTAGGACCCCTAGGAAGTCCTTGTGACCCCTTTTGACACATTAGAATGCTCAAGTGTGTCCTAAGGGGTCCTATGATGCCTTTAGACACACTTAAGCATTCAAATGTGTCAAAAGGGGTCATGGGGACTTCCTAGGGGTCCTAATAGGCCTTATCACACGTTAGGACCCCTAGGAAGTCCTCGTAACCCCTTTTGACACATTAGAATGCTCAAGTGTGTCCTAAGGGGTCCTACGACACCTTCAAACACACTTGAGCATTCAAATGTTTGAAAATGGGTCATGGGGACTTCCTAGGGGTCCTAATAGGCCTTATCGTGCGTTAGGGCCCTTAGGAAGTCCTCGTGACCCCTATGGACACATTGGAATGCTCAAGTGTGTCCTAAGGGGTCCTACGATGCCTTCAAACACACTTGAGCATTTAAATGTGTCCTAAGGAGTCCTACGACACCTTCGGACACACTTGAGCATTCAAATGTGTCAAAAGGGGTCATGGGGACTTCCTAGGGGTCCTAATAGGCCTTATCGCGCATTAGGACCCCTAGGAAGTCCCTGTGACCCCTTTTGACACATTAGAACGCTCAAGTATGTCCTAAGGGGTCCTACGACACCTTCATACACACTTGAGCATTCAAATGTGTCAAAAGGGGTCATGGGGACTTCCTAGGGGACTTCCTAGGGGTCCTAGTACTAGTTTCTAGGACAGATGATGACATCTACTTATTCAATACAGTCAAACTGACAAAATTACAAGGGTTCCTAGTACACCTTATCAAATACATTATATATATATATATATAATATGTATATTATATATATTATATACATTAGTATATAATACGTTACTACATATAATACATTAGTATATTATAATACATTATTATATATATAATATACATTATATATATCATATGCCTTATATATATATATATATATATATATATATATATATATATAAGGCATATGATATATATAATGTATATATATATATATATATATATATATATATATATATATATATTAGTATATAATACATTCTAGTATATATATAATATACATTTTATATATATATATATATATATATGTATATATATATATATGTATATGTATATATATATATATGTATATGTATATATATATATACATATATATATATATATATGTATATATATATATACATATACATATATATATATATACATATATATATATATATACATATATATATATATATTATATACATTAGTATATAATACATTCTAGTATATATATAATATACATTTTATATATTATATACCCCATTTTATATGTAAAAGTTCAATTTTTTCATTTGCTCCTGCCCTTTTTTCATCTACCTGGACATATCAGGTACCCAATTTTTGACTGGTCATATTTGACCAAAATATTCCCTATCCCCACAGACTAGACAAGCATGGGATTTCAGACTTTTTCACGGGTTGCAGGAAAAAAAATGTGATTTGGGTCCCATTTTTTTGTTTTGTCAACTTGTGGTCTCACCATGGGAAGTAGCAGATGTCAAAAGGCTAAACGGAAGAGGAAGGTGACGAATGAATAAATTCAAGCATATAAGGAAAAAGATAGGGAAAATCATCGAAGAAGGAGAGAAGGTATGTTAAACATTAATCAAGGTGACCCCGTAAATGTAGTTGTAAGTGAAGAGGATGTTGAATTTGAAAATAATATGGAAATTAATTTTGTGAATAACAATGTATGGAGTGAAGATGAAAACGTAGAGATGGAGAATGAAAATGCATACTTGGGAAATGAAAATGTGGATTTGGGGAATGACAATGAATGGAATGAAGATGAAAATGTACAGATGGAGATTGAAAATGTAGACTTGGGGAATGAAAATGTTGCACAAGAACCACATGAACTTTACACATCTCTAAATTATATGTGAAATGAAGTCCCTTGCAATAAAGATAATCAATCTTCAAATTTGGGGCTTTCAACAACACCTAAATGGTTAATTGAAATTGAGGAGAACATTATGAATAATTGGGAAGGAAAGAGGTCACATAGAACCGTTAGGTTGTGGGCTTCAAGACTTTATGATCAATTTTTTGGAAACAATACATTGGTTGAGCAATGTCAAATTTTTGTGTAGTTGTTAAAGATGCAAAAGATGAGACCTGTGCTTGTGAAATTGAAGATTCATGTGAACAAGAAAATGGACAGAAATTCCATTGTTGTGAAGAATCTTTTCAATGCTCTCAATAGCATTGGGAAGACTAGCAGAGAAAAAAACAAGAGAGTTGCTCGAAGGGTTATTACAACCTCCTTAGTAAGTCATCAGTTGAGAAAGGCTCGTTTGATGAGATAAACCTGTGTTGACTTCAATATAGACCATAAAACTTTGGTTAGAGCACTTTCAAGAAGAGAATGACTTGATGATCCGCTTCAAATTGATACATGGGCTTATGGTGGGAGACATCCACATTTTGATAAGAAGCTAACATCTGTTGTCAATGATGAAATTCAACAATTTTGGGATGCTAACTCAAGAGTGTCACCAAATGTGAAAGATGTCTTGAAGTTGAGAGTTGGAAATCAAGACCGCACTCCACATCCTAAACATTATGTGGAGGTAAGTCAAACAATGTTGTATAAAAAAATTTGTGAGACACATCCAACATTGAAAATATCACAAAGGTCTTTTGAATCCATGAAGCCATTTTATTGTGTACCCCTTAAGATTCAGAATACATGTTGTTGCAAATATCATGTTGAGTTTTCAATGCATCATGAATTATTATGGTCCATTTGTTCTACTTTGCATACTAATGAAATTCTAGAGGATTGTGGTGCAAGCGGTCTTCCCAAATCATCAAGAGACTTGCTAGATCAATTTTTATGTCATAGAGATGATGGTTGTTTATTTTATAGAAAAAGATTGCTTAAATGCCAAGTGCTCAGAATGTGGTGGATTGTCCAAGTTTAGAACATGTTTTCATGAGGGTTTGAAACACAATTTTGGAAAGACACTCGTCCAAGAAAAGGTATATGAAACAGTGAAATATACATTGAAGAGTGGAGGTGAAGGCTCTAGATGTGAGTTAGTTGCAAAATAATACAATGTTGCTGATTTTATCTCAGATTTCAAGACAAATATTTTTTACAAGTATGCAAGGAATAGTCACAGGTCTCAATGGTTGGCTCAACAATTCAGGACATGTAAGGACACTTTCCCCATTGGAACTATTATATCCATTGTATACTTTGTGGAGAACTATACATTGTGGCCCCAAAATGAGACTCAAGCTCAATATTACAATTCCATTCAGGTTGCTATTTTTGTACACATCACATATAGACATTCCCTTGATAGCACAAAAGATGGGTGAATGATAATCAGAGAGTACCATTTTTATATGAGCGACAACAGGTCTCACTCTCATGAGTTTGTCCAACATTATTTCCAGAACTATTTTGACTTCTTGCAGGAAAATGGTATTGTTATGGATAGGCATCTCATTTGGTCAGATAATTGTACCGGTCAATTTAAGAATGGTAGAATGTTTTATTGGTTGTGTAGAATGCATGTGGAGAGAGGTGTACCTCATATTTGGAGTTTTTTTGAGTCAGGGCATGGGAAAGGGGAGCATGAATGTGTGAAGAGAGCTCTAGTTAAGGAGCAATTAAGGATTTTAGGTGTTATACTTCTTGATGCTCATTCTATTGTTGATTGGTGTACTTTAGCATTGTCACAGGGGGGACTCTTGATTCTACAGTTCATAGATTCTTTTGGTTGGTTCAGGAGGGAACTATAGGAGATAGATTAGATTGTCAAACAATGAAAGACTCTTCAAAAATGCATTCATTCCGAAGCTCCAATAGTAGTACATGGACCATTTGGACATGAGAGTTGGCTTGTTTTTGCCCCATGTGTTTTTAGTATGATTGGGATAATTGTGAGTCAAGTGAGTGGGTGGATACATGGGTTCCACAGTATCTAACTCCTTTATCTTTGACATTCTCTATAAGAAATGATGACATGGACACTTCAGTTGAGTATGACCATCTTTCAGATCTTCTGAAGCTAGGAGATGTTTTTGCATTGGTTGCACTGCAGGAGAATGATGAGAGGTCAGATTATTGGTTAGCACATTGTGTACGAGGTAAACAAAAGCTTGTACAACTGATGACAGATGGTGATGGGTTCACATATCCTACTAGTTCAGTTCTTGTTGTGGGAACATGGCTATGAACATACATGATTAGAAAGAATGGAATTCCTGCATTTGAAGACTATGAGAAGCACAAAACTATTCTCATGTATTCACACCTTGTTATAGCAACAAATGTCAAGTTGTCAAAGCATCAAGGAAGACCAAAGACAAAAGAACTTTGGACCATTAGTACTACTGATCATGAAGCACTATTGGAGACCCTGAAGCAAAGAGATGACCCTTCGGGAACACTTGACTAGGTAATAAGTTAACTTAGTGCATTGTTTTCTAAGTTCGTTAAGCTTAATTTTAATACATTAATTTCACCTTTCTTAGATTGTATTTTGAGTCAATAAACTTGGTTTTGTATGTGGATTGTAACTTGTGCAAGAGCACCTATGAAGACGCCTACGGTCACCATGGATCCAATCAGAGATAGAAGGACAAAAGGATCCTTAATGGTTAATTGAGATCTTTTGAAGCCTATAATGGCAATTTGTAACAATCAATTTGATTTAAAAGTTAAATGTCCTAGAAGTCTTGATAAGGACTTATGACCAAAATCATGTATGGGTGGCCAATAGTGCCAAGAAGGGATCTTACATGTCATTTACCTATGTCATTTGCATGGTTTGAATTCTTACATGTTTGATTGTTGTTTCTAATGCTTTAAGGATATTATTTTTCATCATTTCAAACAATCTATAAAATTTGAACCTCAAACATAATAAGCTTCATAGTTCAAATTTCACAAGCTTAATCATGATTAGTTTCATAGTTCAAATTTCAAATATACCACTAACAGTCATTGCAATGGAACTGGGTCAAGAAAAGAAGTGTGCATGCTTTCCCATTTGGTTCTTCTCTTGTTTCAGAATGAAAACCTAATTGTTTCCACTACAAATAAGGACATGTTACCAAGGACTACTTACTCAATCTGTAAAATACAACTACTTGCAGGCTGCCCAGTGTACCATAATTCATTGTGTGTTTTATGGTTTGCAAGTGATGTGCTTTATGAGTTTGCATGAGAGAGTAAAAGGGTTAACTTTTTTGTTACTAAAAATGGTGTGGACTATAAGGTGGTGGTTCACTTTCATGACATTTTAAATGCTAGTGACAACCCCATTCCACCCATGGAGTCATCAGAACGCTCACGACCACGCTCGACCCAAGTGACCCCAAGGTGCACTAAGCATAATTGGGCAGTGATCTTCTAGGGATTGTATCTTGAACCTCATGAGAGGTATTGAAAAACCATCAGGTGCTAAGGGATCATGTTTCCAAGGTCTACAATAACCTCTCTTGGTTTTGGGTGATTCGACGTCATTTGCATTTGGCAAGACGATCTCAGTCAATGCCAAAACTTGCAGTGAGGGTTAGTTGAAAGTGGCTCAGTAGTGTATCTTTCAAACCATCCAACATTGCATCAAATCATCTATTCCATCAGCTTTGGTTGGCTGGGTAAATGCCAATAAAAACCCCGTTCCACTCACGGAGTCATTGGAACGCTCGCGACCATGCTCGACCCAAGTGACCCCAAGGTGCACTAAGCATGATTGGGCAGCGATCTTCCAGGGCTCGTATCTCATACCTTGTGAGAGGTATCAAAAAAATGTTAGGTGCTATGGGATTTTGTTTCTGAGGTCTACAATAACCTCTCTTGATTTTGGGCGATTCGACTTCATTTGCATTTGGCAAGATGATCTTAGTCGATGCCAAAACTTACAGTGAGGGTTAGTTGAAAGCGGCTCAGCAGCATATCTTTCAAACCGTCTGACATTGCATCAAACCATCTACTCCATTAGCCTCGGTTGGCCAAGTAAATGCCAATGACAACCCCGTTCCACCCATGGAGTCATCAGAACGCTCGTGACCACGCTCGACCCAAGTGACCCCAAGGTGCACTAAGCACGATTGGGAAGCGATCTTCCGGGGCTTGTATCTCAGACCTCGTGAGAGGTATCAACAAACTGTTAGGTGTTATGGGATTTTATTTTTAAGGTCTACAATAACCTCTCTCAATTTTGGGTGATTCAACTTCATTTGTATTTGGCAAGATGATCTCAGTCGATGCCAAAACTTGCAGTGAGGGTCAGTTGAAAGCGGCTCAGCAGTGTATCTTTCAAACCGTCTAACATTACATTGAACCATCTACTCCATCAGCTCTAGTTGGCTAGGTAAATGCTAGTGACAACCCCTTTCCACCCATGGAGTCACCAGAACGCTCGCGACCACACTCGATCCAAGTGACCCCAAGGTGCACTAAGCATGATTAGGTAGCAATCTTCTGGGGCTCATATCTTGGATCTTGTGAGAGGTATTGACAAATTGTTAGGTGCTATGGGATCATGTTTTTGAGGTCTACAATAACATCTCTCAATTTTGGGCGATTCAACTTCCTTTGCATTTGGCAAGACGATCTTAGTCAATGCCAAAACTTGCAGTGAGGGTCAGTTGAAAATGGCTCAGCAGCGTATCTTTCAAACCATCTACTCCATCAGCTCCAGTTGGCTGGGTAAATGCTAGTGACAACCCCGTTCTGCCCATGGAGTCACTGGAACGCTCGTGACCATGCTTGACCCAAGTGACCCCAAGGTGCACTAAGCACAATTGGGCAGTGATCTTCCGGGGCTCGTATCTCAAACCTTGTGAGAGGTATCGACAAATTTTTAGGTGCTACAAGAGAATGTTTCTAAGGTCTACAATAACCTCTCTCAGTTTTGGGTGATTCAACTTCGTTTGCATTTGGCAAGATAATCTCAGTCGATGCCAAAACTTGCAGTGGGTCAGTTGAAAGCTGCTCAACAGCGTACTGACATTGCATCAAACCGTCTTCTCCATAGGCTCCAATTGGCTGGGTAAACACCAGTGACAACCCCATTCCACCCACAAAGTCACTGGAACGCTCGCGACCACATTTGACCCAAGTGACCTAACAACACAAGTGCTACATTTCTCTGTGCATTTAGTAAACCCCAATATGATGAGTTATATACACAGTGAATATATACATAGTATTGAAACAATGTAGTACTAAGTGGCTCAAGTGAGTATATATAATGATATGAAACATAAGAACATAGAAAATCTATAGAAGTTACACCACAAACATAATAAGCTCCATGAATAGGGTATTCCAAAGTAAAGAAAAACAAATGTAACTTCAACAATATATAATTTAAATCATAATGATAATCATAGTCAAGATATAACTTCACCATTCAATTCCATTAACATGAATAATAAATATGTATACAAAAGATGACGCAAATATAACATAAAAATGAACATGTTCTATATATAGAAAGTATCAAATGTATCAAAAGTATCTCCATATACAAATATGGTACATGCCATTTCAAAATGTCTACAAAATCAATGTTTGAAGGTGTGCAATGTGGCATATATGCCATCTCAAAATGTGCCAAGTGGCATCTCTAAATGACCACAAAACTAAAACTACATCCTATGCCATAGGGGGATCATCAAAATGTAGCCTCTTTGAAGAAGTGTTAGGCTCTGATTGATCCTGCAATAAAAATGAGTTCAAACCCAAGTTAGATTGCTTATGTTATATGATATATATATATATATATATATATATATATATATATATATAGATATAAAATTCAAACACTAATTTAATTAAAATTATAACTGAATACAAATATCTATATCTGGCCTCTCGATCACCTACCACGATCAGGTGTCCTAGCATAAGTCCTTGGTAGCGAAGGGACCATGCCAACAATACCAACTCTGACCTATAAATATATATTTGCAATAATGAGATTAGTAGAGAGGTGCAACATAGAGTAATAAATCTACAAAATAGGACATGAATTGAACTAAAATTAAAACTTACATCTGGTGATCCCTCCTCTGGAATAGTGGGCTGGGTCAACAAAGATATGAAAGATTCTCGTGGGCCCTCCCTCACACTAGGAGTAACCTATGAGAGTAAAAAGATTGTCAATTATATATAAATTTACTTCATCATAACAACCCTGGTTACAAAATACAAATAACAATATGTAAAAGTCTACGTACAATTGGACTATCACTCCGAATCGAGATGCCTGTCAGCCTAGGCTCCCGAACCTATGTCGAAACATCATCGATAGCCAAACCCTATACAATAAATTCAAGTAAAATATTTATCACGTACACACAAGTGGCATACATATGCATGCATAATTAATCTTAAACAATTAATTACCTTTCCTTTGTCGACACCTGATGAAGGAACCCCTTCATGCCCCCCACTGACATCGGTTGTAGTCTGCAAGAGTACAATAAAGATGACAATATATTAGTAAATGTATGAATTTTATTGCTCTAATTGATAGAGATTTAAGCATGTACACCAAATGATATAAAAAAAACTAATGGGTACATAATTTATAATATACCGTATAGGCATCAAGGCCAAATGAAATGGTCGAAGCTGTAGACTCATCCACCTGTCTCAACTCCTCATGTATCATCAACTGAACATAAATGGAAAAAATATATATACATAAGTGCATGCAATCATTAAAACTAATCTAAATAAATAAATTAAATAAGTCATGTGACAAATTTATTTATAATGTTTACTCTTACCGTATCAACAAGATTCCATGGCTTTGTGTACACCTCCTGAGCACTCTCATGAGATGTAGATGCTCCATGAGGTGTTGTAGCCTCTGCAACTGCATCTCCTATATCCTCCTCATCAATAACATACTGATATGTATCAGCATTAGTAAGCACTCCGAGGCACATATTCTTGCATATAATGAAAATATGGGGCTCACATACATGTGAACTCCGATAAGATGTCGATGCACCAGCATCATCCACACCAGGAGGCAACACTGACCTGGTCTGCATGATCAACTGATCACTCAAAAGATGAATGGCCCTAATAGTCTATAAGGCAGCCTTTGCAATGATATCAGGATGTTGCACTCGAGGAGGGGGTGTGACATTAGTGGGGAGGAAAAAGGTAGTGGCCTCTTTGCACTGGGCAAATGGCCTAGTCTGAGGAGCTCCTCTGCCTATGCCCATGTTGGGCCTCATACTCCAATAATCAACATGGTGACCAAGCACAAACTCAGCATACAATTTTTTTATGAAATAAAATGGGACCTCCAAATTTCTATGGGGTGGTTTATCAAAAACCATCCACCAACAATTCAAAAAGTGTGTGCGCATTGCTTCATTTATGCACCATTTTATTGATAATTTGGGCTTTTTGGGGTCAACTTGTATTCTAGTTTTAGGATTGACTAAAAGGGTGGCTATATCTTCCTTACTTATATTAAGGGCCGCAATCTCATCATGGTCAAGCCCATCATCAAATTGGGCATGCATATCATCACGCCAATGAAGAGCAGCATTATGTTGTTGCGTGAGTGTGTCAATATTTTCAACAATTGTATTTAGTGTGGCAAGCATGGGACCTAATGTAGGTATATTTTGATATGTGTTTTGGAAACCTTGTATTGTGTTCAAATTATCTTGTATCAAATCTTCTAAAGACCGAGGGCTTTGACATGGGGGATCGTTATTTGGTGCGGGAGGGTTATTTTCTTTATTGTTGTTAGCCATGCCTAATTAAATAAAAAACAAATCTAAATTTTAATCTAATTTCATATATTATTACAAATATAAATACAAAACCCTATTTCAATGAAAAAAATGACATTTAGCATGAAAATGAAATAAAATAATCAAAATATACAAATAATTTACTTACCGAATATGCTGGGGAGTCAAATTTGTTGTTGCCAAAATTAGATACCCGAAAATATATTGTGTATATGATATATCAAGCCATTTTCCCAAGCAAAAACGTGAAAAGAAATGAGGAAAAGGGCTCACGGGATTCAAATTTATGCCACAAGTATCGGGTACCCGATTAGGCCTGTGCTTTGGTGGCAGGTTTGCCCAGGTGTACTGACACCCAGCCCTACTAAAAAGTCAACAAGCATTTTCATGAGCTTTTGGACGAGTGAAAAGTGAATATTTTTCACATTGCCACTTTTTGGCACCTCATGATCTTGCACATACCCAATGTTTAAAGGATATAACAAGTTATGTTGGATAGCTCTCTTGTTGAATATTAATGTTATCATGTTATTCTATGATATACTTTTCTTAATTGTCTAGCATATTTATAGAGGTATTTGTGATAGGTTTTTGAGGTTAGTCTCTTAGAGACAATACGTGCATGTAAACATAGTGTCCTTGTGTTTAGTATTGCATTCTTCTACATGTGCAATTTATGGCTTGTAATTTGGAATTAAAGTAAAGTTGCATATAGAGTATCGTATTCTAGAGTTTTAAAGGTCCTAAGAAAATGGACAAAATGTTATAAGTGACATAGTATTTACTATATTAATTTGTGGACTATGTTAATGTTCTCATTGGATGTGCCACTACCTAGTAATGTGCACTAAGTGGAAGAAGTATGTGAACGTAGTTTGGGACCAATTACACTCATGTTGGGTAACACATATCATGATCCTATTCTCAGTGTAATGTGTAGGCTTTAGGAGTGGATAGACTACACATTTAGTTAGAAAATATACTTGTAGTTGATGTATAGATATTTTAAATATGATTTTGGATGACATAATATCGTAATTAATATTGGAATACATATATATTGTTCATCTAGGATCATTCCAACATGTTTCGGTTGGTGGAAGTGGTAAAATTTTGTGTAATCTATTTATTCAGTTAGAAGTAGAGATGAATTGAAGTGTGTAAATCAAGTTATAGATCCTATACACACTGAGTGAGTGTTATGATGTAAATGATCAATGAAATATCAAAGGTTAATCTATGAAGGTCCCCATAATATGTATTTTGTATCTCTTTATTGTATTTAAGGTTGGCACCTTACTATCTTAGTTGGTACTTATTATTTATTTAAATCCAAAAAGAATACACAATGAAACAACAAAAAATCTCCTTGACAAGAAGACTAGCATTGCTTCTATCCTACTCTAGCCCCTAATGCTCCTACTTGTGTTCTTATGCTTGATGCCCCAACTTGTGTTCTAGATATTTCTAGCTCAACTAAAGAAGGTGATATATGATCAACCTAAGCATAGTTCAATATTGCACATATTGAAACTATGATACATAAAAAAAAGTGTAGAAAAGGAGAGTTTATTAATCTCAATTGATCTACTTTGTTCATCAATATAATGTGGTGGTGCTAGCTAATAATTTTGTATAATCAAATGCTAAATAAAACCATGCATGATATAAAAATAATTGCATGTCATTCTACAACAATCACATATCTAACTACCATCATGACAATCAAGATTGATATGTATTGAGGCATGAAATAACATATGATCTTTCTACTAGGAAAAAAATCATGCGTAATAAGGAATCAATTTATTACATGTTATGATTATAACTTAACCAACCTAAATTTAATATACATTCAAATTTCAAGCTTCAAAATATGAATATACACACACAAGGACTATAATATATTTTATAGCATGGTGGTTGACCCTCAACCTGTTGTGGACGCTCATAATGTGGTCTCTTGGTGCAATGATTCTTAATAGTTGATAAACACAAATCTTAATGTTATAATAATTCAAAACATAAATTTGATTAATTAGTTCAATTGTAAGTAAATAAGTTAAGTTTAGTAAATATAAACTTTTCTAGTACAATTTAGAACTTCAAAATTAACATATAGATCGCTACAGTTTATTATAAGCTCTCTAAACTATTAATTACAATAAAATTAAATTCAACTCAATTCTTTGTTGATTTTGTGACTGTTCCAAAAATCATGGGTTTTTAGGATGATTAAGAGTCTTTGTGAAGTATGATGGTAGAGGTGCCACATCATTCACTTTTTGGTTAGACTATAATAGTAAAATATATAGTAATTTTAATATATGATTATTAGCAAAAATAAAATGCATGAAATAAAATAGGTTATAAATGTAAATAAATAATCTATATTAGTTAAGATAAACTTAGCATATACCACTCATAATGCTTCTTGCAGTGACTAGGAAGGACTTATCATGGATGAACCAGCTAAAAAATCCTTTATGATTAGTGATAATAATATAAGATTGTATGCAGATATACACATAATAACTTTTAAATTAACATCAAAATTACTTTATTCAATTATAAGGGTGGTCCCACAATAGTGTGTCCCACTTTTTTAAACATGCTAATTTTTACTGAAATGACACATTTTTAATAAAATATGATGATTTAAGCCTTGAGAGGTTCCATTTGAAGGAATTAATTACAAATGGTTAGCTCAAAGCCTATTAGATTAAAAAACATTGATATAACATCTATACTCCTCATTCATACCTACAATGGAGTCTCCTTCGCACCTATTAAAATTCTGACAAACAATCACTTTGACTTTATGTTTTGGCAGATCAAATGAATCCATTTGAAAAACCTATCTATGTAGTATGATGCTATTCAGAACAAGCTTTCTAATTAATATAATTTTAATACATTTTGAGTTCATTATCACTTTTAAATATTACTTTAACAAAAAATAGGTTGTTTGGTCATTCAACAACTCGTCTCTTCAAGACTTTGGGGAAAATAGTAAATTACAAAAAAAAAATTATGAAAAATATGCAGGAAAAGAGTATTTGTGTTACCTTTCTATAAAAAAAATAAAAAATGAATTTCGATATACACAGTTCAAGTTAGAGCGATCCAAGTGACCTTATGTCTAAATTATAGCTACTGTCACTTTAGCACTTAATAAACCATGAAATATTGACCCTGAATAGGTGAAAAATGGAGGCTTAGCAATGTACCTAACATTCAACACTTATTCATTTGAATTGAAATTGGAATTGGCATAGCATAAGTAAATCTGGAAATACTTAAAAATTAATTTGGTCAAGATACATACCTAATTGTGAGATTGATTTGGAAATGCATGTTTTCTAAAGTCTATATGAGGTTTCAGAAGATTCTGCAACCAAATCTGTGATCAAAAAGCCGAGACGGAGAAAACCCAGAAAAGTTTCATCTTTCCGGTAGCAAGTCGAGTTTGACCCTCATAAAAGGTCAAATACCACATTTTTATTTTGAAGCCCGATTCTAATTTTGTTTGAAGATCTTGGAAGTTCGGCGAAAAGGGTACCCAAATCTGTCCTCTGATTCTTGAAACAACGACTGTAGATATCTGAAAAAGGGGGTTTTGGGGGTGGCTATATAGGGTTTTGCCTTAGTCAAACCCCCATTTTGGTAGTCTCCACCTCCATGAATAGACAATTGAAATAGAATGTGTGTGTGTATGTATTGAAAGTGTAATGCCAAGATCTAATCCTCTAGATCAAAACCCTAGCATGAATGTGTATGAAAAACAATGCATAGATTTGAATGAGATAGAAAAGCATACCAGGCCCCCAAGGCTAAAGTACTTCTACCAAAATCACAATCTGTAATTGTTACTCCATGACTGAATCTTTGAATGCTTGAAAGTTGATGATGGTGGATCAAGGAAGAAATAATCTCTCTTGCTCCAAATATGTGTTCACAAAGATGCTTGATGTCAACAATGGCTTGATCTTCTATATCATCCTCTTGCTATCTTGCATCTTCACCATTCCTTGCTTGCTTGAAATCTTCTTGCTCATGAAATTGACTCCTTTAGAGAACTTGATCATGAGAATTCTTGGTTGTACTTGGTTCTCACAAAACTTGATGAAGAGATGTGAATAATGGATGAGAAAATGAGAGAGGAAGGCCTCCTTTTATAGTGAACTAGGGCACAATCCTCTAGAGGGGCCACCTTGGAGAATTAAATCCCAATTAGGTCCTAACCTTTAGAAAATATACCTAGATTAAATGCAATTAGAGGATTTACCATCCCGAAACCCGAAATGGCCAACCCGGAGGCAGGAACACAAATATCCCGAAAGCCCGATGCCCAGAAATCAAGGATTTTGAAGATTTGAAGGAAGGGGGAAAATTCAAGGTTGGGACTAGCCTAGTCAAGTATGACCTCGATCCTAACCTAGTCAGGATCAACCTCGAATTTGACCCTCGGCCTAGATCCAATCAGAATCAAGACAGGAGGTCCTGGGGATGCCCAGAGACCTAGAAACGATATCAGAACAGGACAGAATGCCAGGGGTAAGCATAAAATCCTATGATGACTGTTATGAAGGCCAAGAGGAATTATTTCTAAATCCTACCTAGAAAATAGACCCATGGGAAAAGGGGAAATTTAGGAGAATCCTCAGGATCCTAACCCTAATTTCACCTAGAATGAAGAAGATAAGTGCAAAATGCATCCTAAATGTACTAAAAGAGGGTGCTAAACCTATCAAGATGGAAGTTATTCCATTTTAAGATGATATATTTAGCCCCCACTTTAGCTTAGATATGACACTACATGAATATGCAAGCTAAAGTAAGAAAACATCATAGTAAATAAAAAGGATATAGCTAAGTCCTCGATGTAAAGATCCTGCAGAAAACTGTTAGAACCTGCAACACCCAAGGTTAATGAAAATCTATAAATCACCTAAATCTTACTATATGATAATTTTAGAAGTGTATAGAGCCCATTATGCCCCCCCTATTTCGGCTTTCTACTTAGGAAGGGTGAAACAGGGTGATAAGAAAAACTCTATATACTAGATATGCAGAGTGTTGAAAAGTCCTTTCCTAAACCAATTAGATGGATTCCCAAACTTCCTAAATTGGTTAAAGGAGTTAGGTATTTGAATCATTATTCCAACGCCACTGATAGCACTAAAAATTGAGTTACCGAACTCAAGTTATGATGAAAAGAGTGGATGTCTATCTAAATGCATAAGAAGGGAAAATCCGAGTTTACCCTAAGGAAACCTTAATAAAACCCTAATTTGAACTTATAAATAAGTAAAAGAGAGAAATACTTACTCATTCTTACCATTCTCATATTTGAAATGAGGAAGCAAGATGCTGAGAAGAGAGGAACTTTGAGCAACATGCCAGGAGACTCTGAGACACAGCTTAGCTACCAGACGGTCACTACCTGAGGTGAGTTTACTGTTATCCGCCTTTGTATTTTCCAAATTCCTATTTTTTATAGGCAAGGTTGATTTTGCACCTTTTAGGTCGACCCTAACCCATTTAGGTCAACATTGACCCATCTAGGTTGACTTTGACCCATGAAAGTTGACATTGACCAGAGGGTTTTTGTTAGTTTTTGAGATGAGGTCGACCTTGACATAAAAAGGTCAACCCTGACCCAGTAAAGTTGACATTGACCCAGTAAGGTTGACATTGACCTAACTAAGGTCAACTTTGACCTAGTTCAATTAGTTTTGCAAATTTGATGATGTAGATGACTGATATGATCTTTGTTTGTGCTTGGAGGACCTAGTCTGCTTCCGAGAGCATCCTTTTGGGGAATTGCTAGTGAAAGTCAAGGAGAGTCTGTCTGAGCTTGATGATGAGGGGATGTAGTTACTAAGGGATGTGGTATTGTACTATGTATTAGTCCTTCCACAACTTAGACTACACCGAGCCATGTTATCGGCTCTGATAGAGAGGTGGGATGAGGATACATGCTCCTTCCATCTTCCCCCTAGTGAGATCACAATGACCTTAGAGGATGTCTACAGGATCATGCAGCTTCCAGTCTGAGGGGAGACCATTAGACCCAGAGAACATCATGGTTTTGAGGAGATCCATGCAAACACAAATTATTGTATAGGAGTGCATCCACTGATGCAGACCTAGTTAGATCATATCCTACTATCTTCTGTACTATCAGGCCCTACACCTTTAGTACGAAAGGTGATGTTATGTATAGTAGCCTTGGTTGTGTTACCCAACTCAAAGGGCACCATATTTTTTTCACCTTTGACACATCTCATATGGAGGATGGAGAGAGAGAGGATCGTGTTCTCATGGTGTCGCAGCATGCTAGCTCAGCTATACAATGAGCTGGGTTAGCTAGTGAGGTATCAGCGGGAGAGTCTGTCGACATGCATAGTTCTGCAGATATGGATGTTTGAGCATTTCACATGTACACATCCATAGGGAGTTCTAGTGATGGTAGATTCGAGCACAATGAGAGCCTTCACATATCCTTTGAGAGATGTTTAGCAGTTTGGGGATACGCTCTACTAGAGAGTACATCTAGACCATATTGCCAGCACCGATGTGATATGGAGACCCTACTACCGGATGATAGAGTGGCCTAATACATGATTCTAGATGAGACATTCATAGTAGCATAAGTTACTAGAGGGTCATCAAATTCATATAGTGATGCCCTACTATTATGATCGGGTGATGATGCAGTTCGGCCTATTATAGGGAGTCCCTAAGGCAGTACCTTGCTATGTTCATCTGATGAGATACTATCAGAGACCCGACGCCATACGCCGACCATTGATAAAAGACATAGAGGATAGAGATACAAAGGAGATAGAGGATATAGAGGTACCATTAGATGTAGCCTATTCAAGTGTGAGCCGAGATTACATCAGATACTGGAGTTTGGAGGTGACCTGTCCTATCTTTCCTGAGGATTATCCTACAGGTGATCCAAGCTTTACAGAGGGGACACACCGGGATAGTGGAGCCACCAAGGAGGATGAGGATATCATAGATGAGGAGGAGCACATCTTCGAGGAAGATCCCATGGAGGAGGAGGAGAGAGCCGAGGACATACCCCCGAGTGGTGATACTGGTACAAATATACCTATTACTCACACATCACCACTAAGATCATGACAGCCCCCATGGCCCCACACAAAGACACCACCATCAAGACCGAGATATGGAAAGCATGGAGAGAGTAGTCACTCCATGCCCCCACCATCTAGGCACTTTAGTGACATCCAGGAGGGAGACCCATGTATGAACTTGATTGAAATTTGGTTGAATATATGATTTGAATAGACAGGATATTGGACTGATAGAATTTTTCTTCTTTCTACAACTAGCGTAGTGGAGTGGAGGAGCTTTGTATTCGAGATTCTCAAGGATACCATTATATCCTACCGACTACTGGCTGACAAGGGAGAGTCTTCCATTGGTCACAGAGATCCCGATAGACATGTCGACATCTTTGTATGTATCCAACGAGAGCTGAGAATGTGTAGAGAAAGAGAGGAGAAGCTGATGACAGAGGTACAGAGTCTCTGAGGATGTGTATAGGGTATGAGCATATCCTAGAGCCATACATAGACACACAAATCTTCATCTTCCCATCACAGAGCAGAGAGATCTGGGAGTCATCGGCCATTAGAGCGACATAGTGATAGACGTAGTGATAGATAGGGCCATTGGCCACTTATGTATCAAAAACTTTGAAAACTATTTTTGATGAATGAAAAACTTTCTCTACTAATTAGTTCTATGTTTGTACTATGCTTTCATCAATATAAAACTTAATAGAAAGAAAGAAAGTGCATAAACATATTTGATATATAATTTTTACTAAAACTACATAACCTATAAAATAAATCTTTATAAGGAACACATAAATGCACATGGAACAAATGAGATTAAGGGTAATAACATTTAAGATGCATAATATTAATGGGTTCCTTTGAAGAAATACCATCCCTATCAGCAATTTTGTAAGAACCTGAACCAAAGTCTTCATTAATAATAAAAGGTCGAAGCCAATTAGGGCTAAATTTTCCTTTTTCTCCCGGTAAAGCATTCACATTTCGTTGATTCTCATAAAGGACTAAATCACCAACCACAAATGTTCATTTAATTACCTTATGATTGTATTGTTTCTGAAGAGATTTATGATAAGCTTTTATATGTTCTAATGCATGTATTCATTGTTCATCCAACATTTCTAATTCTTGTAAGCGTTGTTCATGAAAGGTATCTTTATCAATTATCCCATGAAATGAAATACGTAAAGAAGGTATTTCTAGTTCCAAAGGCATAATAGCATCAGTACCATAGACAAGGTTATAAGGAGAAGTACATGTGGTGGTACGAACACTAGTCCTATAGGCCCATAAAGCATAAGTCAATTGAGTATGCCAATCTTTTGCATGCTTACTAACTATTTTTCTCAAAATTTGTTCAATAATTTTATTCAATGCTTCAACTTGTCCATTAGATTGAGGATAGTAAGGAGTTGAAAATTGATGTTGAATCCTATATTTCTCCAAGAATTTTGCAACTTCTTTGTTTTTAAAAGATGTTCCATTATCCAAAATTATCGTCGAAGGAATACCAAATCTTGTTATGATATTATTAAGGATGAAATCACAAATAACATCCGTCGTTGTTGAACGAAGAGGGACAACTTCAACCCACTTCGTAAAGTAATCCATAGTGGTGAGAATGTAAGTATGTCCTTGAGAAGAAGTCGGTGAGATTTTTCCAATAAGGTCAAAACCCCAAACACTAAAAGGCCATGGAGAAAATTGATTACGAAGCTCACGAGCAAGAGCATGAATCAAATTACTATGTTGTTGACATTGAGGACATTTCTTAACAAACATGAAAGAATCTTGTTCCATTGTTTTCCAATAATATCCCATTTGAAGTAATTTATTAACCAAGGATTTTCCACCATAATGTCCCCCACAAGAACCGAAATGAGCCTCTGCTAAAGCTATAGGAATTTCAGTTCTATTAAGACATCGTAATAATAATCCCTCATAAGAGCATTTGTAAAGCGTATCTCCTAAAATGATGTACCGTGCTGCAAGTTTCCTAATACGGTTACACATGTTTCTTGTTGCTAATTCAGGAAAAGTACCATCCTTCAAAAAATGAAAAATATGTGAATACCATTCATCCAAAAGCAAGTTAAAATAGTCAGAGGTAAACTTATCAGAAATTGTAGGGTATTTAAGAGTTTTTATAGTAAATTGAAAGTTTTCCGCATTGTTCTCGAGACAAACCAAGGAAGTTGTATTGGCCATGGCATCTGCATGTCGATTGTCCTTCCTAGGTAAAGTCTAATTCGTATAAGAGGAGAATTGTGAAAGCACATCAATAGCTAAATCTCTATATTGTGTCACTTTAGCATTTTTAGTTTGATATCCTCCTTTAATCTATTCAACTATTAGTTGTGAATCTCCATATATATGTAAATGTTTGATATTGAGGGATGAAGTTGCTCGTAGTCCAACTATAAGAGCTTTATACTCCGCAATGTTATTAGTGCAAAGAAAGGTTAGTTTATATGATAAAGGGATGGGTTTTTTTGTAGGGGGAATCAAGATGATACCCACACCAGAACATGTCTTACATTTAGATCCATCAAAATATAATTCCCAAATATCCTCCTATTGAAAAGTTAGGATATTACCGTCAGGAAATTCTATAGAAGTAGAACTTTCATCTAGGTAAGGACGAGGAGCTTCGGCTAGATAATCTATTTATGCTTGTCCCTTAATAGATTTTTGAGAAATAAAATTAAGATCAAATTCTGTAAGCAACATCACCCATTTTTCCAACCAGCCTGAGAGATCAGTTTGTGAGAAAAGATGTTTCAAAGGATCAAACTTGACAATCACATTAACTTCAACATTTATCAAATAATGCCTGAGTTTCTGACATGCATAAACTACAACAAGACATTGTCTTTCTGAATATGTATATCATGTTTCATAATCAAGTAAAGTTTGACTAATGTAATACACAGGGCTTTCTTTATCATTATCATCAATTTGAGCTAACAATGCACTCACAACCCGTGGAGTCACTGAAGTGTATAATTGAAATGGTTTATCAAAATTTGTAGGTTGCAAGATAGGAGGATTCACAAGATACTCCTTAAATTGCTCAAAAGTTTGTTTACACTCCTCATTCCAAGAGAAAGTGGTATCCTTTCTAAGCAAGGAAGTAAAAGGAATAGTTTGGTCCGCTAAATTAGAAATAAAGTGACAAATGGCTTGTATTTTTCCTTGTAAGCTTATTAACTGGGAAATATTCTTAGGAGGGGGCATATTAATGATAGCTTCAATATTTTTAGCATCTACTTCGATGCCTCGCTTAGAGATTATAAATACTAATAATTTACCGGAATTAACTCCAAAGACACATTTCTTAGGATTCAATCTCATATTATAACTTCTAATCCTTTCAAATATCTGTCATAAAATAGTAACGTGGTCTTCTCTTTGTATAGATTTTTCCAAGATGTCATCCACATAATCTTCAAGGATCTTATGAATGTAATCATGAAAAATCAAAGTCATAGCCCATTGATAAGTTGCTCCTGCATTTTTCAATCCAAGGGCATCATGACCCAATAAAAGGTTCCCCAAGGTGTTATAAATGCAGTCTTAAATTGATCTTTAGGGGGGATAAAGATTTGATTGTATCTCAAAAAACCATCCATAAAAGATAACAAGGCATGGCCTGCTATTGAATCCACAATCATATCAATATTAGGTAGCGGGAAATCATCCTTCAAGGATGCCTTATTTAAATCTCTAAAATCAGTGCACATCCTTATCTTATTTTCTCCTTTTGACACAGGCACAATATTTGAAATCCAATCTGAGTAATCAATAGAATGGATAAATCCAGAATCCAATAGTTTTTCAATTTCACCTTTGACTAACAAAGCAATTTGTGGATTCATCTTTCAAATTTTTTGTTTCACCGGCTTCATATTTGGCTTTAAAACAATGTTATGAGTAACAATCTTAGAATCTATACTTGGCATATCAGAATATGTCCAAGCGAAGATATCCTTAAATTCAAGCAAAAGGGAAACCAATTGATCATGTTCATCCTGATTCAAACATTTCCCAATTTTTATCATCCTTTCAGAATAATTTTCATCCACTTGAATATCAATAGTTTCAGTAATTAACAAATCACTTCTTACCGGAGGATCCATTGGTAAAGGGAGAATATCATGTTCTTCATGTTTGCCAAAATAAGCATTGGTTTTCAAACAATAAGGCTTTCCTCATTTGTGATGAAACTTAGGTAAATCCTCATAAACCCCTAAAAATTCCATTAAGGCTTCATCTTTAGGAAAAATATCCAAAGAGGATTGTTGATTAAGGTCAATAAGTAATGGGTTAACCAACTTCAACTGTCCACTGCAAATATGATTAACATTAAGAGGAAAAGCCGATGGTTGTCTATAAGGATTGAATCCTAATCCATATGTATGATCATAAACTTCATTATCCAAAGGTACTTGTATACCTTGTTCGTATTTACCACATCCTTTTCCATTAAATCTTGATTTCTTAAGCAAATGATAACCAGGACTATATCGACCAGTCATGTCAGAGGGAGTCCAAGGAGCGGCATATGTCACAATGTCATAACAATCAAGCTTTATAGTTTCAAGCATTTCATTAATAGAAGCGGCAACAAAATTACTTTTTAATTCTTCAGACAACGGAGAAGAAATAAACACTTTTTTCTCAAATTCATTATGTTGCTTCATGAATTCCAAATCAGAGACCTTGTATTCTCCAATAAACGTAGGATTAAAATCCAATGTCCTCCAATCATCCTCAGTCAAAAAGGAAGAAGATGGAACTTCTTGTTGTTGAATCTCAGGTTGTTTTATCTCAAATTTTTGTATCTTCGATTGTTTTCAATCTCTTTACTAGGTTGAATAGGTTAAGAGTTTTTGGCATATTAAGCATTTAAGCAAGGATTAGGGGCATCATCCGCATGTAATGTATACATTAAGTTATTATAGATGAACCTAACCTTGCGATAAAGAGTAGAAGGAACTGCATGCATAGTATGTAACCATGGTCTTCCTAAAAGAAGATTATAATTGAGAGGTCTAGGCATAACATGAATAGGAGCATTTAGAATAACTGGACCAACTTTAATAGGTAAGGTGATAATGCCCAAAGTTATTTTCACAATATTGTCAAATCCACGTATAGGAACATTATCAAGTTGAATAGTAGAGAGATCAGCCTTAATTGCCTTGAGCATATCCATGCTACAAACATTAAGTCTAGATCCATTATCAATTAAGGTTCTTCGAATGAT
This sequence comes from Chamaecyparis obtusa, assembly GCA_027943335.1. NCBI lineage: Eukaryota > Viridiplantae > Streptophyta > Pinopsida > Cupressales > Cupressaceae > Chamaecyparis > Chamaecyparis obtusa. The sequence continues at coordinate 2,945,691 of BSBK01001547.1, forward strand.
ACTCTGATTAATAGAGACAGCCACCATAAGAGCATCATATTGATTCTACACCTCTAGGGAAGGTAAGTCATTATTAGAAAACACAATGAGAGGTACAGAAGGCATAGTATGGATACAATCCAAAATAGAATGAATGTTCTCTTGATTAGGAGGCGAAGCAAGAAGAGTAGATAAAGCTTTTTGCAATGCCTCATGATATGTCGGGGAGGTTTGAAGTAATTCCTATAAAGATATCTTAGCAGGAGTAGCATGTAATTGGTCAACTAAGTTTTACTCCTTAAAGGTAGATGGATACCTAGGTGCTTGAGGAAGCATAGGTTGAGAAGGAGGTAAAGAAACTAGAATAGTAGGCTGAGGGTTATTCCATGTGTGATAAGCATGTGAAATGAAATCAATCTCATCAAAGAAATCCAAAGGATATCTAGGTTTACCCTTAATTGTTATACGAGGACATCCTTTTACCATCATCAAAGGTGTAGGATATATCATTTAAAGTTTATCAATGTTGCAAATAGTGGGACATGAAGGTAACCATGCACACACCTTATGGTAAAGGTCAAGTTGAGAGGTTGTGGAGGAGAGTGAAATAGGAATAGGATCCATGGAGATCATATTCAAACCATTTTCATCCTCACTACCATGTACCTCATTAGGTAATATATCCTCTTGTACAATATAGGCCTCGTCAAAGTACTCAAGACAAGAATCATACATGTTGAATACAAAGAAAGCACTAAAAGCATGAAAATGTAAATATTTTTGTATTTTTAAAGGAATTTTTCCATGTTTTTATTTTTTGTATTTTTGAGAAATATAAATGTAAGAAAGAAATCTAATCTTTTAAGCATACAAAATTTAAATCTAACACCATAAAAGAAAGAGTTGTCGTAAACGAGTTCACCAAAATGAATAGGTGAAAAATGGAGGCTTAGAAATGTACCTAACATTTGTATGCACCCTAAAATGGTTGCCTAGACTTTGGGCCCCCATTCAACAATTTATCAAATTTCTGAATCAATATTTTCAAAAATCAGCATTTTTCAATTATATCAATTTCCTTGATCAAATCCTATTTTATCATTTTTTGATTATTTGCCTTGGGCTAACCATTTTATCCTAAAGTCTTTATTTATTCAAAAGGAATATTTCCTCCTCTTTTAATAAATAAAAAGCCCCCACTTTTCCTCTTATCCTAAGTTGCACAAATAAAACATTATTCTTATTTTATAAAAAGAAGAAAAGACACTTTTTGTCTCATATGGGCACAAAAGTCAACTCTTATTTTCCTATTGGAGGATACTTGTGCACATGGATTGCTCCTCTTTGATGCTCCACCGTTGATTAAGTCTTTTGCCTCTTAATCTCCATGGTCCATTCCTTCTCATTTCTTATAAAAGGAGAGCTCTCTTCCTCATTTTAGGTCATTCACTTTTATGCTAACTTTATGCTGCAGGAATTCTTGAAGACTTTGAAGCTTTTTGGAGATCATTGTTGCATCACATCTTGAATTTCTTCATTGCTTCATAGTTTAGTTTTCATTCTTGCATAGTAGCTTCATATTTCATGCTTTCATAGTTTAGATTTCCTTTCATGCTTTAGAATAACTCATCTAGTTTAATAGGAAGGATTGTAACACTTGCTATTTCCATTTTATAGTTAAGCTTGTACTTTCATTTCCATAGCTTAGCTTGCATCTCTCATTTCTAGCTTGCATATTCATCTTAATCTAGCTTGCATTTTGCATTTCATTTGATTCTTGGAGATATTGGCATTCTTGCCCTTGTCTTCACTTGAATCTCTCATTGTGTGGTTGACTAGCAAGGTCATTAAATTTATTAGCTCTAGCTAAGAGCAATTTTACAATCTTGCAACTCCATACATAAAGAGCTCTAGGTCGCTATTGAAGGTTTCCCTTTCATGGATTTCCTTTGATGTAATGACTTAGAGAAGTGCACTACTTTTGTGTGTACAACATTCAACACTTATTCATTTGAATTGAAATTGAAATTGGCATAGCATAAGTAAATCTGGAAATACTTGAAAATTAATTAGGTCAAGATACATACCCCATTGTGAGATTGATTTGGAAATACCTATTTTCTGAAGTCTGTATGAGGTTTCAAAAGATTTTGCAACCATATTTGTGATCAAAAAGCCGAGATGGAGAAAACCTAGAAAAGTTTCATCTTTCTGGTAGCAGGTCGAGTTTGACCCTCATAAAAGGTCAAATACCACATTTTTATTTTGAAGCCCGATTCTGATTTTGTTCACAGATCCCGGAAGTTTGGCAAAAAGGGTACCCAAATCTATCCTCTAATTCTCGAAACAACGATTGTAGATATCTTGAAAAGGGGGGTTTTGGGGTGGCTATATAGGGTTTTGCCTTAGTCAAACCCCCGTTTTGGTGGTCTCCACCTCCATGAATAGTCGATTGAAATAGAATGTGTGTGTGTGTATGTATTGAAAGTGTAATGCCAAGATCTAATCCTCTAGATCAAAACCCTAGCATGAATGTGTATGAAACAACAATGCATAGATTTGAATGAGATAGAAAAGCATACCAAGCCCCCAAGGCTAAAGTACTTCTACCAAACTCACAATCCGTAATTGTTACTCCATGATTGAATCTTTGAATGCTTGAAATTTGATGATGGTGGATCAAGGAAGAAATAATCTCTCTTGCTCCAAATATGTGTTCACAAAGATGCTTGATGTCAACAATGGCTTGATCTTCTATATCATCCTCTTGCTATCTTGCATCTTCACCATTCCTTGCTTTCTTGAAATCTTCTTGCTCATGAAATTGACTCCTTTAGAGCACTTGATCATGAGAATGCTTGGTTGTACTTGGTTCTCACAAAACTTGATGAAGAGATGTGAATAATGGATGAGAAAATGAGAGAGGAAGGCCTCCTTTTATAGTGAACTAGGGCACAATCCTCTAGAGGGGCCACCTTGGAGAATTAAATCCCAATTAGGTCCTAACCTTTAGAAAATATACCTAGATTAAATGCAATTAGAGGATTTACCATCCCGAAATCTGAAACGGCCAACTCGGAGGCGAGAAAATAAATATCCTGAAAGTTCGATGCCCGAAAATTAAAGATTTTGAAGATTTGAAGGAAGGGGGCAAAATCGAGGTTGGGACTGACCTAGTCAGGTACGACCTCGATCCTAACCTAGTCAAGTTCGAGCTCGATCCTGACCTAGTTAGGATCAACCTCTAATTTGACCTTGGGCCCAGATCCAATCAGAATCAAGACAGGAGGTCCTTGGGATGCCCAGAGACCTAGAAATGATATCAGAACAGGACAGAATGCCAGGGATAAGCATAAAATCCTATGATGACTATTATGAAGGCCAGGAGGACTTATTTCTAAATCCTACCTAGAAAATAGAGCCATGGGAAAAGGGGAAATTCAGGAGAATCCTTAGGATCCTAACCCTAATTTCACCTAGAATGAAGAAGATAAGTGCAAAATGCATCCTAAATGTACTAAAAGAGGGTGCTAAACCTATCAAGATGGAAGTGCTTCCATTTTAAGATGATATAGACCCAAAATGAATGAAACCAATTGCATCCTTTAGATATTGAAGTTACAAATATAATCTCAAAAGAATTACTTCGTCATCATATTTAAAAAAAAAGTTATGTTAATCCAAGTGACAGTAACTCCTTAAAAACACAGTTTTTCACACAAACAACTTTTCGAAGAAGAAGGAAAAATGAATTTAAATAAATTTTAATTTAAAAAAATAAAATATATTTAGAAACTAGAAAGAAAATTCTAAAAGACTCTAGTTTACATCATCTTCAAATTTCTAATAGTTTTGCGGCAACAGGTGTTCGAAAGTGAAGTTTTTCATCAAAATGTTGATCTCTGTGTCAAAGTTGGCCAAAAAGTGAGAATGTTGATCTTTGTGTCATTTTTTTAATATACTTGATAAAATAAAAATAACATCAAGATATAAATGAATATACAATCACCCACAAAAATGAAATGTATATAATAAAAAATGTTAGATATGTAGAAAAATGCATACCATCAAGTCTATGCCAAATTGAATTGTAGAAAGAGTATCATGATGAAATTTTAAAAGATCCTCCTATATCATTGATTATTATCCCACTAAGATAAATTAGCACTAACCATTGATCATATTAAATCCAAATAGAATACATATGAAATAACAAAAATTCTCCTTGAAAGAAAGATTTTCCTTGCTTCTACTCTAATCTATCCCTTGATGCCCCTATTTTTTGTCTTTTACTTGAGGTCTCAACTTGTGCTTTAGATCTTGCTACCTCA